>JBAMBE010001243.1:1200000-1800000 GCA_037043585.1 Drosophila mimica
AAGTGTTACAAAGAAATATAATATAAGGAAAGCACATAGTGTTCCTAAAAGAAATCATACATATACGTACATATATGTAGTTATATTATATCTATACTAAGCATACAGTGCGCTGTCATAATCATAAATGCTTGACCAAATCAAAAATAGGTTCGAAAGCAAAAGTAATAAAAGTTAATACCTAGTTTGTTAAAGTTATTAAAAGTATAATTTTGTTCGGCTTAATATGCACTAAGAATTTCTTAGCTGAAAAAATATATAAAAAAAAGACGAATTCGTAGAGTTAAAAATATCAACGCCACGTATGCTGCGCCTCTGCCTTTGGCACGGATTTCGACGTACGACGGACACATAAAAATTGCTGCCTGTGTTTCTTTTGTTATTTTATTGTTGCCACGAGGGAATGAATTGATATCTTGTAAGTAAAATGTAGAACAAGCAAGTGCAAATTACTATATGTATATAACATATATATATCGACATTGACTTATATGGTAAACTGGCGCTACATCTGTTTGTGCTCTGCATTTAGCTAATAGTTTTGGATGATATTTGCTTGCATTGTATTTATGAATTTCTCGGGCGTATCTTAATAGTTTTTGGTCTAAAGGCAATTCAATTAAGCTAAATTTAATTTCATTGTCTGCTGGCTACTGAAAATTGGGGCTAACAACAGCAACAAGAACAACAACAACAACACCACGATCGCATCGACAGATCCAACTACGTGTGCTTGGTCTATAAATAGAAGTGCGGGCAAGGAAAGAGCATTATGCCCAAGCAACCAAATGACCGACGAACCTGCCCCCCAACTACCCCTATTCCTCTCCCTGCCCCATCTCCTCTATTTGGCCTGTCGTTGCGGTGCCTACAATTTGGCAGCTCTGGCGTTTCTCTGTTGTTTTCAATAATATTTAGCAACACATTTTTCATTCAAACAACCAAAGCGTCGCACACACAATGGCACACTCTTTTCTTAAATATATAATATATATCTTTATGTATACATAGTTACTTAGCCAAAATGCCGCTAAACCAAATCGGCATTTTCGTTTTATCGGTGATACGAATTTTGATGTACAACAAAATATGTATGTCATGTGCCTTGTAGCCTTCAGGATAGATAAAATTATATACACAAATAAAAAGTCATTGTATTTCAAGTTAAACAAACTTTACAAATTATGCGAATATATTTTTTAATGATTAATGAATTTTAATGAGTTGCTTCCGAAATAAATTGTTTTTTTTTCACATGGTTTGAAGTTGAGAAATTGTTTTAAATTATTATTTTATATAATATAAATAAATATAATAAAATATATATATTTTATAAATTGTCAGAAATATTTTTATATCATTAAAAGAACTCTTAATTAAAAAAAATCTTAATTAAGAATATTTGTGTATTGTTTGACTTCACCGGGAAAAATTTAATTTAATTTAATATGATAAGAATAATAAATAAGTATATAGTGAAATAATAAATAAATAAATCAAACTGTTTGTAATACGTCTGATAAGTAATTTCCCTAGGTTTCTGTTTAAACTAGCTGTTGTGCAGTAAAAATCATTGCCAAATAATCAGATATACCATTCACCAATCACTCAATCTGATAATAATCTCTATCAGTTTAAATACAGATCCGCTTAAATTGGTACTTTCTAAGGGGAAACGTTTTCGATTTGAGTCATTACCCACCTCAAGAATGATAAAATTAATGGGTTCACATAAGCTGAAACAGTTCGAACAATTTGTGAGCATTTATTTTAATTTTTCGAAATAATACAAATGACTACCTCATAATTGCCTCCAGCAGGATATAGCTCATTAGCATATCGCAGAAAGCTCATGAAATGTGAAAACATATGAGCAATATTTCAAAGTATTTTCTTTTTAGTGTTATTTATTAGTCAATGCAAAGAAATTGCGGCGATGAGTCAGCTGTAACACATAGCAGAAAGAAAAATAGGAGAAAATAGCAAAGCAAATGTATTCTAATCCGTAAAAGTGTCAAACTAAATTTGACAATGAATTCTGAGTGGACTACCACTTTCCCTGTCCCTCTCTCTCTCTCTATATATCTCTCTGTCTCTGTCTGTTTACGCTCTCTCTGACGTTCTCACTCTCTGCAACTGTCAAAATGGAACATAAAGTCTTCAGCGCATGCGTTATTTTCCAACAGCTGTTTGCTGAGCGTCTGACAACAAGTGTAAGTGCGAGCAGGACCCACAAATATCGGAAATAGATTATTTTTATTCACAAGAGTTTTTTCTAACAGTTGTTGAAATCAAAAAGAAAATGAGACAAACATTAAAATGCATGTATCTTTAATGGTATTTAGATTTGTTTATAAACAAAAATTAATTATGTGAATTAAATTCTTTTGATATTTAGATTAAAGGTTGTGGAATTTGTGTGCGAAATTAATCAAACTGTATTATTAGAGTTTCAATATAGGATTTATGATATCGGAAAATTGGTCTAGTTTTGTATAAGTATATTTAATTGTAGGTATTAATTTTTACAGGTAATTGCATTTCTAAGTAAATAATTATTCCTTATTATTTGATGTTGCCGATAGCTTATATCAAAATAGAATTTATTAAAACTAGTTTTGTCATTCACTCTTCGTCTTTTGCAATATTTAATTACTTTTATTACAAATTGTTTTTTGAAATTTAACCAAGAAACTCTTTATTTAATACACAAACCCAAGGAGCCATTGTCAAAACCAAGCTGACCCCATCAGCAGCACAACAACAATCGATAAGGCCAGCTTTTAACTGTAAAGCTTGCGTGGAAAAAGCTGTTATCGTTGTATGTCAACATTTTCACGGTTGCCACACGAAAAGCTAACGATTCCTGCACAGTGTGCTTTTGTGTCTGATTCCTTAAACGCGTTCACGTTGCTAATGGTCCAGTTGGCCTGCGTGGAGAAACCACAAAGAAAAAGAAATAATAATATTACAAATAATTAACGCCAATGTAAAACCCAAGAAATCGAACACAATTGAAAACCCACAACGCCTGTGAAATAAGTGTACTTATGGCCAATTTTCGTGGCTGCTGTGAAAGAAAAAACGCTTTCGCTTTTCTACGTACTGCGACTGAAATTTTTCACACGTGTGTGTGTGTGTGTGTGTGTGTGTGTATGCGTATCTGAATGTGTGTTGTGCATGTGCATGTCTAGTGTGCGTGTGTGTGTGTGTGTGTGCTTATTACATATGCCTGGGTAGGTCAATCGGTCAGCATTTACTGTTTTTGCGGGCGCTAAAAAGTATGCTTTGCATTTTCCCCAAGCGACTCATAAACTAAACGCGCAAATTAGTTTTTAGATGCGCGCACTTGACCCCAATACAACTAAATGCCAGGCTTCCAGCCGAACCATTCCCACCATACTTGTGGTTAGCACTTTACAAACTTTAATCAGTGACGAATGCGACTCTGGGCCCCGCGGGATGGGGCGGGGCGGTGTTTGAGAGCACAGCAGTAGCTGCCATTCAGTGAAAGCAAAAAGGCTTTTTTGACATTTGGCTCGAAACTTTTTTGGCTGCTGCAAAGCCAAATGTGCTTTGCTGCAAACCAAAAGAGAGTGAGAGAGAAGAGAGATTACAGAGAGAGTGAAAATGAGCGAAAAAGAGAGAGAGTGAGAGAGAGTGAGAGAGAGCGAGCGCCAGAGTTGATTCCCCATTTGACAGTTTTTGCTGGCCGAAAAAAAAAATGGTGCGACAACAAAGAAAATGTAAACATTGCGTATGTTTTTGTTTTGATGCGCACGCACACACATACACAGGCACACACACACACATAGGCACGTAGACACATGCGCTTAGCATGTGTGTGTGTGTATGTGTGTCAATGGTATAGATTTATATATAGCGCGCCAATCAATGATAAGTTATCAGCACTAATGGAAATTCTGTGTAGTGCAGCCGCCTGGAAATAAGCGAAATTCAATAATTGAAAAAGAAAAGGCTGATAAGGAATAAGCCACAAAAACCTATAACAATAGAACCAAAAGTTACATCAGACTTAAACAAATGCCAAATTTTAAAAGTTTTATTAGACAATTAACAAGGAGCACATCACACAACCGTCAATAAAACGTCCAAAGAGCAACAATTGCACCACCGTCTAACATAATAAAAATAATAATAACAACAGCACAAAAAACAAACACCCTCAATTTATTTGTGGCAAACAACAACGATAACAAAAAGCTCTTCGCAGGCAATGCCAAGTCGTGAGCGAGAGCGAGAGAGAAATAGTGTATGTGAGTGAGTGGGAGGGAGAGCGAGCACAATTTGCATGGGAATGTGTGTGTGAAAGGAAGACTGGGACTCAGCTCACCTGTTGGACTGGCTGACGTTGACCGCATTTAATGGGACCGCGTTTATAGAGCAATTCTCGAAAACGCTGTGAATGAAAGCAGAAATCAATTTTGTCGTGGGAAGGAAACTTCAAATATGAATACAGGTACCAAATGGCGTACAGAGTGGCGTATGCGTAATATTCACATTTGCCCATCGTTGTCATAACAATGTCATGCATCAAACTTGTCAGCGCTGCACTCTAAATATCATTTATCATAAGTTTTTACTCTTTTTAGTTAATATAAGTAGAAGACAAACCTATTAATAGTATTTCTCACTTGAGTTGTCAGTTGCTTATAAATTTTTAATTGGATATTGAAATGCAAACACTAATGTTGAACTCCGTAAATTAAAAAATACAAGTTAATAAATATGTATAAAGGATTGCTACTTTAATGACGACATATGTACTTTTTAAATTGAAGTGGTGCATTTATTTTATATATTTGTTGTCTTATTTTATATTACTTTGAATATTCTTAAATCTGAGCTTAAGAAAATTATTACTAAATATATAAATACATTTTTGTACAAGAGCAATGCCAACACATAAGATAGCTTACAGTTTTAATTTATGCACATTAAATTTAGTTAGAAGTGTACCAACTCACAAACCATATTAAACATAGAAGTTTCACTCCTCACTTTCCGACCTCTACTCTGTAAATATGCACTTAAAATGAATGCTTAAATAAATAACAACTCGCACATTAACACAAATCATATACCATTAAATTAGGAGAACATAAGGAGCATGCAACGTCAGCGCAGCAAAAAGAACAATCACCAACAGCCAAAGAACAGCAACAGCAACAGCAGCAGCAACAACAACAACAACAACAACAGCAGCAGCAGGCACAACAGCAACAACAACATAAGCAACAAAAGCAACAACAAATTAACAAATACGATGCCTTGGATAGTTCTAGTACCAATAATAAATTAAATCATAAAAACAGTAATAATAAGGCTAAGGATAAGGATAAAGCTAGGCAGAGGGAACCAACCACAGATTTGTCACCCACAACAATTGATGAATCATGCCTGACCAAACACCCACAACAACAGCAATCACATGGCAGCGAGCCACACAGTTCCCGCAATGGAGCAACCACATCTTCCTCCCAGCGTCGCCGCCAGCTTCAATTTCAGCGGCAAAGGGAGGCGAAACTTTATGACCCCAACGATGAGCCAATAGCAACAGCTACAGCATCAGCACCACCACCACCACCAACAACAACAGCAACGACAGCAACAACAACAACAACAATGGGTGGTGGGGAGCTGGTGAATTGCATAGCCTATGATGATAATACGCTGGTGATTGAGCGCAAACCATCGCCCACGTCGCCAGCAACATCGCGACGCTATTTGAAGGCCGAGACGCAGCCGCGGGGCAGTCGCAAATATAATCGGAAGACGAGCACAGCAAAGAGTGATCTCGAGGTGATCGTTGTCAAGCCGGAGCATCATCATCAGCATCGATCGCCGACGATAACGATACCAGTGCCCATATCCATAGCCGCAACTACATCACCATCAGCGGTAACAGCAACAACAGCAACAACGGCAACAACAACAACGGGTCAAACGGTGCTACAACAAAGGTATTTGCAACTCCAGCAGGAGCACGAAAAGAAATTCATTTACAATGCAATGCAAGAGTTTGATTATTTGGAACATACGAATTCTAGGAATTCTAGGAATTCTAGGGCATAGTAAGTTAGCCAACGACACTCCCATATTAACCATATCTAACTATTGTAAACTAACTATCGTAACTATGTGTTGTAAATCGCTGTTCGTCTCACTGTGTAAGTCTCTCTGTATGTGTGTGTGTGTGTGTGAGTTACCATATGTGTGTGAGAGTATAATGAAGCATGTTATAGTAATTATGATATTATATAATAGGGCATGACAGTTGCAGTTGTAAAGCATGTTGCCTCTAGTTTAAAGTCAATTCAGGAAAAATTAATCGATATTTTCGATTTTAAGATCGATTAATCGAGCTACGAGTATTAAATCTAATCAATAGTTTGACACAATAATCACTACTCTTGATTGATTGGCTCTTTTATTAAATATACTTTTTTAATGCAATTTACCAGGCTATAATTAAGTGAGATAAAAATGGAAAAAAGCAAAATTGAAATAACACGTTCTTGAAACATCTATTATTATTAAATAACACTAAATTAGGAATTCAGAAAAGGGAAGTGTGATACGTCATTTCCCAATTCTTAAAATTTTTTTGTGTTTAATTTTGACCCCCAAAATAATGGAGTCATCAATTAATAATATAATGATTTTGTTGTTGCCAAAAGTTAGCTGAAATCTTGCTAAACAACAAAATTTATTTATACAAAACTAATCCCTTGATCGATTGTTTACATGGAAGCAGCATCGAGACGGCTAGTGATAAATATACCTTATGGTATCCAAATTATAATACTCTCTGCAAATTAGATACAAATATAGAAAAGGCAGAGGAATGGGATTAGTAGTAGTACCAAGTGATCCGATTACAGTTTATATTTATAATTCGTATCCACAGCATCGTTGTAAAAATGATTTATTTTTAGCAAATGCATCCAATGAGTATGTAGTCTGAGTAAAAATTAATAATAATAAAAATCAACATACTAAAGTATTGTCTTACGTTTCCCCCTCCCTCTCCACAATGCCAACAACAGTTGTCCGCTTGAGACAATTGCCAGCAGCGAGGATACGACAGCGGGTACCTCGACAAGGATACGTGGGGCAAACACTGAGCTCGCCCTCAGCACCGTCACCAGTCAAATTGTGAACAACAGCACCTACAAGCTCGACTTTAAGCAGCGTCGGCACAAAAACAATAACAACGGCAGCGAGACAGCAAACGCCGGCAACGGTGGAAGTAAACGTCAGCGTCGCAAATCAAGTTGCACCTCGTGCGGCGGCAACGGCGGCGGCGGCGGGGCAGGTAACGCTAGTCAACGTCTGACGCCCGAGGAGGTCTTGACAGGGACAGCGCAGTCGGCGTGGCAACAGCAGCCGCAAAATAGCGTGACCAGCGCTGGCAGCACCAATAGTAGCTACAGCAGCGGTCCCAGGGACGACGACAGCAGCTACAGCGCCATTGGCGGCGACAGCAGCAGCAGCAACAGTTGCAACTGTGACATTACCGGCGACAACAGCACGTTGCATGGTTTTGGCGTTGGGGATGTGAGCAGCTTTATTGGCGACGACGACTGCGAACACGGCGAAGACGAAGATCCTGATAATCCCGACGATCTTAGCTCACAAACCTTACGCACAGCGGCAATTGTTGCAGCCGTTGCAGCGGCAGCTAAGGAGCAGGCAGCAGCTGCAGCAGCGGGCGCCGGCAACACCGACTGCGAGAGCTTCAGTGAGCGACGCCAGGATGCGGATGATGATGAGATTCAAATTATTGCAGGAGCAACGCTTAGTGGCAACGATTCGCTCGAGGATGTCGGTGATGTGGATGACAATGCCGATGTCATTGTAAGAAGGAATACGCGCAATAAACGGCCCTCCATACGGAGGACATGTAGAATCACCGAGGAGGACGACGACGGCGAGGGTGACGGCGACGGCAACGCTGACGACGACGACGAGTACGACGAGGAGGAAGACGAGCCCGAGGGCACAACTATTGATATTGATGAGCAGGAGCAGCTGGCTCAGCATTACGACTATAACGAACAGGACGACGACGACGAGGAAGAGGACGCCGCTGAAGAAGACGACGACGAGGTGGACGAGTATTACGAAGAGGAGGAGGACGATACGCAAGCATTCTCACCCTTCTACTCCAGCTCCGCGGAGCTGATTGATAATTTTGGCGGTGCTGGCAAATATTTCAATATTATGGACTTTGAGCGAGGTGCCGCTGGCGGCGGCACCTTCACACCCAATGGCAACGGTGGTGCTGGCCTCGGCGGCGATCCGTCCAACAATCCGCAAACGGATATGGGCGGCGGCACCAACATTATGGGTGAGTCCAAACACATTATTGACTGTCTGTTAACTCCTGAATTTATCTTATCCCGCACATAGGCATCGATGCCATGGGCATTGCAAACATTCCGGAAACAATGAACGGCACCACAATTGGACCGAGTGGTGCCGGTGGCCAGAAGGCGGGTGCTGCTGCCGGCCAAAAGCGACCGCAGCGCCGCGGAAAACCGCAGCCGGATCGACCACAGCGCGCCCTCTTCTGCCTGGGCCTCAAGAATCCCATACGAGCGCTCTGCATTCGCATTGTCGAATGGAAGTATCCTTTTTGCTGAAAGACTCCAATTTATGATTTTCTACATTCTAAACAGATTCAGATATATCAAAAATTCTGGTGTCCTCTTTTTTATTTCGTTACCACTGATAACAAGCCAGGGATAAAATCATGTTTACAGAATCCTTATCCTTTTTTTTTAAACACTTCTGAAACACCTCAACTGACTAAGATTCGACTATGGAACATTCACATCTGTCGAATAGGCTTGGTTTGAAGTTGTTAGCAGATTTATAAAATCTATATAATTATTAACTCATTAGCTTGACTTCAAGTATTAAACAGATATCTAATAGATACCCATTGAAACTACCTGCATCAATGGTTCTTACAAACGCGTATTTTCATATTTATTGTTGAACGAATCGAACCACTTTGATTATCCTTAACTCGGAAACTTAACTTCCGCCAGACCATTTGAGTTCCTTATTTTGTTAACCATATTTGCCAATTGTATTGCCTTGGCCGTCTACACGCCTTATCCGGGCAGCGATTCGAATGTGACGAATCAAACCTTGGTAAGTTTGTCGAGGCCCTTATTGATTATATATTACAACTGCTGATATTGTGGATTATTAATCGTATTTATATTTCTCTCATCTGTCTTTTATGCATACCACCAACCTGATCACCATTCACTTGTCATTCATTTGCACCCCAACATACATTATACATTCAAACAAACAAATCATATCGAAATACACACAAATTAGGAAAAAGTTGAATATATATTCCTAGTTATATTCACAGCGGAATGTGTTATGAAGATATTAGCATACGGTTTTGTGTTACATAATGGTGCATATCTAAGAAATGGATGGAATTTATTAGATTTTACAATTGTAGTTATAGGGTAAGCATATAAAATATGCCAGTTAAAAGCGCTGAGCGCCCAGGCCCCATTCCGGCCTCGTTTTAACCATTTTCTATGTTACCTTATATCCAATTCAATCGAAACTGAGACACGTATGAAATTGTCTGCCCTATCACAATTTACAGAGCGATAAGTACAGCACTGTCCCATTTGATGAAGGATGCCTTCGATGTGAAAGCGCTCCGTGCCTTTCGTGTACTGCGTCCCCTGCGACTCGTATCGGGTGTACCAAGTAAGAGCTTTCTGCACCAAAAATGCGACAAAATCAAAAGATTACTAAAAATTCACTGTGTCCCTGTAGAGCAAAGAACCCAGAAATTACTACGGACTATTTCGTAGATAAATCGCTGCACAGAACGAGATGAGTTAAGAGTAAAGTTAAAAGTAGCTACACAGCTACTCTCAACATAACTGTTAAATATTTATTAAAAGTTTCAACTAGTTTTAAATGCTATGTAAGAAAAGTAAACAAAAATAGAACTACTTATATAAAACTCAGTCGAAAACACTTCTAATAATACATTTTGTATTCCTTATATTGTCCGCTTAAATTTTATATCAATTAACTTTGTATATTGATCAATGAGAACTTTAAAAATACTTTAAAAAATATGTTAACAAATTTGCTTCAATAAAAACGGCATTATCAATTTCTGTGTAGTGTGACCAGCTTTTGTTGTGTACCGTAGTGTAAGCCGCACTTGATGTATTGTAAACCATACTCCACTATATACTATATCTATATAAATATTGGCTATCCAAACGCTTCCCGCAGGTCTACAGGTTGTGCTTAATTCAATTTTAAAGGCCATGGTGCCACTGTTTCACATTGCACTCTTGGTCATATTCGTAATCATTATCTATGCCATCATTGGCCTAGAGTTGTTCTCTGGTAAATTGCATAAGACGTGTCGAGATGAGGTAACAGGTAAGCGCAAACAAACAAACAAACAAACAAACAAAACCAACATTAACTAAACAACAGTACAATATTTATACGTTGTACGAATATCATTCAATGTCTTGAATGCTACCAGATATGTCGCACTAAAATTCAACGTCCTGTAGCTCTATTATTAGTAGATTAGTGCACGATTTTGCGGACAGCAACACAATCGAACACAACCCAATAAGGCATAAGCGCTCTACACAATCAGTTTCCACACATCCAAACCAAAAAACAATACAAAAAGATATGCAAAAAGACACCATTCCCTGAAAAACGAAAAAAAAACAACACAACAAATTACAAATTACAACTGTCCAATTTTCACCGAGCACTCAAACTAATCTTCTACTTAATAGAGCTAGTTGAAGTTTTAAGTAAATGGGACAAATGAGCGGCATATTCCGCAAACAAAATCAAACAACAAACAAGCTCACCCCAAAGACGAATACACAGAATCGAAATCATTATCATCCCAATTATCATATCTCATCTCATAGTACATCTCATCACTAATGCATGAAACCTAAAAAAAACAAATAAAAAAAAAAAAAAAACAATCCCAAACAAATAACTCGGAATCTAGGTCAATACGAGGATGACATGAGACCCTGCGGCGTGGGCTACGCTTGCCCTGACGGCATGAAGTGCTACGGCAATTGGGAAGGACCCAATTACGGTATTACCAACTTTGATAACTTTGGACTGGCCATGTTGACGGTCTTCCAGTGTGTCACACTCGAGGGCTGGACAGATGTTTTGTATTACGTAAGTTGTTTGGTAGTAAAAAAGTTCTCTTCGGATTCACAATGCAGACGGATAGACAACATTTTTTCGAGTGTATTTGTAAAGAAGCATTTCTAATGAGAATTTTCCAATCTCCCCCTCACAGATACAAGACGCCATGGGCAGCGACTGGCAATGGATTTACTTTATTTCCATGGTCATTTTGGGTGCATTTTTCGTGATGAATCTGATTCTTGGTGTGTTGTCCGGTGAGTTCTCCAAAGAGCGTAACAAGGCCAAGAATCGCGGCGACTTTCAGAAGCTGCGCGAGAAGCAACAAATCGAGGAGGATTTACGCGGCTATCTCGATTGGATAACCCAGGCCGAGGACATTGAGCCGGATGCGACGGGCGGCCTAATGTCCGATGGCAAGGGTAAGCAACAGAACGAAATGGAATCTACCGAAAATATGGGGGAAGAGATGCCCGAAATGCAACTCACCGAATCGCGTTGGCGCAAAATGAAGAAGGACTTCGATCGCGTCAATCGACGAATGCGTCGTGCCTGTCGCAAGGCAGTCAAATCACAGGCATTCTATTGGCTGATCATTGTACTGGTGTTCCTGAACACTGGCGTCCTGGCTACAGAGCACTATGAGCAGGTTTATTGGCTGGACGACTTTCAGGGTGAGTCCGCAGCAATGCAATATCACATTACCAGAATTTTACACTCGTACTACGATTATTTCAATTTGCGTTCGTATTCGATTAATTTTTGCGCAAAAGCAAGCAATGCTATCGATTAAGAAAGCTACTTTTGTGTTTCGATAGTTGTTATCGATAATAATAATTTAATGAGTCGCAGAAAAACTAGAAGTTGTAATACCTCTAATATTATTCATTTGACTGCATGTTCTTCTTTAAATATTTACATAACAATAAATATAGATTTTATAATAATATTTAACAGATGACAATGATTTTTTTTATTCATAATTTCATTGAATTCAAAATTTCGTAAATTTTTGGATTATATTGTAATTGTTCGATCTTCGCCATTGCAGAATATACAAACATGGTCTTTATTGGGCTCTTCACCTGCGAAATGTTGCTGAAAATGTACAGCTTAGGCTTCCAGGGCTACTTTGTGTCGCTATTCAATCGTTTCGACTGTTTTGTTGTGATTGGCAGCATCTCCGAGACGCTGCTGACAAAAACGGGAATGATGCCTCCACTGGGCGTCTCAGTGTTGCGCTGTGTGCGCCTGTTGCGTGTCTTCAAGGTCACCAAGTGAGTTGTGGCATAATCAATGATTTTTCTTGTAATCAACACATGTACTTGTTTTAGATACTGGCGATCTCTATCGAATCTCGTTGCTTCCCTATTGAATTCAATACAATCAATCGCTTCGCTATTGTTACTGCTCTTCCTATTTATTGTGATATTTGCATTGCTGGGAATGCAGGTTTTTGGTGGTAAATTTAATTACAATGATGAGGAGAAGTATCGCATGAATTTCGATTGCTTCTGGCAGAGCCTGCTTACAGTATTCCAGGTAAGAACGGAAACGAAAGCAGCTATAATCAAATTTTCAATTCATATGCAACAATTTTATTATAGATCATGACTGGTGAGGATTGGAATGCTGTCATGTATGTGGGCATTATGGCTTATGGCGGCGTCTCCTCGTATGGTGCCCTAGCTTGTATATACTTTATTATATTATTCATATGCGGCAATTATATACTGTTGAATGTGTTCTTGGCCATTGCTGTGGACAATTTGGCCGATGCTGATTCGCTGTCGGAGGTGGAAAAGGAAGAGGAGCCGGCAAGTAACTTTCTTTTATACAATCTGCATTTTTTGACTTATTTGATCACTTATAGCAAGACGAGGGTGCCATGAAAAGATCTCACAGTCCCACGCCCACCATAGATGGCTTGGATGATGAACATCTGAGCATTGATATTGATTTGGAACATCAAGAGCTGGACGATGAGAAGTTGTGTAGCATTTTCCAACATTATAGGACGGTTCTTTAATTGCTTAATGTATATTTTTAGGGATCATGAGACCTTATCCGATGAGGAGGTGCGCGAAATGTGCGAAGATGAAGAAGAAGAGGGTATGTTGCATATTAGCTCATAGCTCTTAACTGAACTTAACTAAGCTATAAGTTATGTATCTGAAAACTACTTAGAACATAAGTAAACTAAGTTAAGCACACTTACATACATACACATCAAAAAGATATACACTCGGATTAGACACTTACTAAACCATAGTCGAAAATTTGATTGATTGATATTCATGCTGCTGACGCTATCATTTGCTGCCTTGGAACAAACACACACACAACTATCAATTTTGTATTAATCAAAAGATTCCCATTCTGAAGTATCAGCACGTGTTACTACTGCACGCCCCCGACGTTTATCCGAAGTCAGCATGAAGAAGACTAAAAAACCTATGCCACGAGGCAGTGCATTTTTCATTTTCAGTTACACAAACAGGTAATTCAACAACAACATCAAAACATTCAGAACAACAACAACAACAACAACTACAACAATACACTGTTGACACTTGCATTATTCATGAGACTGTTTCGCCTTTTCTTTAAACATTTCGTTGAACGTTTTCTTGCACCCTGGTTTTGTACGGCTATTTTTAGCATGATTGCATTTTACATAAGCTATACCAAATATTTGAAAATATAATCTATACTTCACTTGATAACTGTATATTAAGCTGTAGCTTGTGCACTGTACATAAAGTTATCGGCGGCTTCATTTTGATTTTCAGTTAATGAACCACATTTTGACAAGTATCTAAAACTGAAAGTTATTCACATTGAAAATTATGTATCGCTTTAATTTGCATTTAGCAAAGCAGTTAGTAAATTAGAAGTTTCCAGAACTACATAAAGATTACCATATTTTACACATATATTTTTTTTTAAGGCTTTACCCTTCTTCGAACCCAAACACAATTTGCAATTTGAATTTTCATTTCCTTTTAAGACAACAATATACTTAGAATTTAAGATTTTTATACTATGATACCGAAGGTGTAATATTATATTGGGTTTGTGAAATGTCCGTCATGCTGTCTGTCTGTCCGGCCGTCTGTATGACGGAAAGTTTCTTCCGACACCCTAGATAGCCCAATAGAGAATTGAAACTTATTTTGCGACCCAAAATCACGTTTTCAACCTTAAATGTACGATTGATGTAGAGACCAAACTATGATTAAAAAGCCCTTGCTTTTGAAAATATGTTGAGTTTTGACGAAGTTATGGCGTTTCTAAGGTTCGACTTATGCCCATATGCCGATATGCAGATTTTCTGACTATAATTTTGACTTGTGTTTCGACCCAAAATCACATTTCCAACTTTAAATGTAGGATTGATCTAGAGGCCAAACTATGATTAAAACGCCCTTACTTTTGAAAATCCGTTGAGTTTTGACGAAGTTATGGCATTTTGAAGGTTCGACCTATGCCCATATGCCGATATGCCGATTTTCTGACTATAATTTTGACTTGTGTTTCGACCCAAAATCACGTTTTCAACTTTAAATGTACGAATTATCTAGAGGACAAACTATGATTAAAACGCCCTTACTTTTGAAAATCCGTTGAGTTTTGACGAAGTTATGGCATTTTGAAGGTTCGACCTATGCCCATATGCTGATATGCTGATTTTCTGACTATAATTTTGACTTGTGTTTCGACCCAAAATCACATTTTCAACTTTAAATGTAGGATTGATCTAGAGGCCAAATTATGATTAAAACGCCCTGGATTTTGAAAATCCGTTGAGTTTTGACGAAGATATGGCATTTTGAAGGTTCGACCTATGCCCATATGCTGATATGCCGATTTTCTGACTATAATTTTGACTTGTGTTTCGACCCAAAATCACATTTTCAACTTTAAATGTAGGATTGATCTAAAAGCCAAACAATGATTAAAACGCCCTGGATTTTGAAAATCCGTTGAGTTTTGACGAAGATATGGCATTTTGAAGGTTCGACCTATGCCCATATGCTGATATGCCGATTTTCTGACTATAATTTTGACTTGTGTTTCGACCCAAAATCACATTTTCAACTTTAAATGTAGGATTGATCTAGAGGCAAAACTATGATTAAAACGCCCTTACTTTTGAAAATCCGTTGAGTTTTGACGAAGTTATGGCATTTTGAAGGTTCGACCTATGCCCATATGCTGATATGCCGATTTTCTGACTATAATTTTGACTTGTGTTTCGACCCAAAATCACATTTTCAACTTTAAATGTAGGATTGATCTAGAGGCCAAACTATGATTAAAACGCCCTGGATTTTGAAAATCCGTTGAGTTTTGACGAAGTTATGGCATTTTGAAGGTTCGACCTATGCCCATATGCCGATATGCCGATTTTCTGACTATAATTTTGACTTGTGTTTCGACCCAAAATCACGTTTTCAACTTTAAATGTACGAATTATCTAGAGGCCAAACTATGATTAAAACGCCCTTACTTTTGAAAATCCGTTGAGTTTTGACGAAGTTATGGCATTTTGAAGGTTCGACCTATGCCCATATGCTGATATGCCGATTTTCTGACTATAATTTTGACTTGTGTTTCGACCCAAAATCACATTTTCAACTTTACATGTAGGATTGATCTAGAGGCCAAATTATGATTAAAACGCCCTGGATTTTGAAAATCCGTTGAGTTTTGACGAAGATATGGCATTTTGAAGGTTCGACCTATGCCCATATGCTGATATGCCGATTTTCTGACTATAATTTTGACTTGTGTTTCGACCCAAAATCACATTTTCAACTTTAAATGTAGGATTGATCTAAAAGCCAAACAATGATTAAAACGCCCTGGATTTTGAAAATCCGTTGAGTTTTGACGAAGATATGGCATTTTGAAGGTTCGACCTATGCCCATATGCTGATATGCCGATTTTCTGACTATAATTTTGACTTGTGTTTCGACCCAAAATCACATTTTCAACTTTAAATGTAGGATTGATCTAGAGGCAAAACTATGATTAAAACGCCCTTACTTTTGAAAATCCGTTGAGTTTTGACGAAGTTATGGCATTTTGAAGGTTCGACCTATGCCCATATGCTGATATGCCGATTTTCTGACTATAATTTTGACTTGTGTTTCGACCCAAAATCACATTTTCAACTTTAAATGTAGGATTGATCTAGAGGCCAAACTATGATTAAAACGCCCTGGATTTTGAAAATCCGTTGAGTTTTGACGAAGTTATGGCATTTTGAAGGTTCGACCTATGCCCATATGCCGATATGCCGATTTTCTGACTATAATTTTGACTTGTGTTTCGACCCAAAATCACGTTTTCAACTTTAAATGTACGAATTATCTAGAGGCCAAACTATGATTAAAACGCCCTTACTTTTGAAAATCCGTTGAGTTTTGACGAAGTTATGGCATTTTGAAGGTTCGACCTATGCCCATATGCTGATATGCCGATTTTCTGACTATAATTTTGACTTGTGTTTCGACCCAAAATCACATTTTCAACTTTACATGTAGGATTGATCTAGAGGCCAAACTATGATTAAAACGCCCTGGATTTTGAAAATCCGTTGAGTTTTGACGAAGTTATGGCATTTTGAAGGTTCGACCTATGCCCATATGCCGATATGCCGATTTTCTGACTATAATTTTGACTTGTGTTTCGACCCAAAATCACGTTTTCAACTTTAAATTTACGAATTATCTAGAGGCCAAACTATGATTAAAAAGCCCTTGCTTTTGAAAATGTGTTGAGTTTTGACGAAGTTATGGCATTTTGAAGGTTCAACCTTTGCCCATATGCCTATATCCCGATTTTCGGACTATAATTTTGATTTATGTTCCGACCCAAAAACAGGCTAACTTGGACAGTATTTCTTGGCTGCACATAAATTGTGGTATCATAGTATTTCGCTGTCGGTTACGTCCGACTGAAACGTTCTCTCTTGTTTTTTTGTCGCTTCTTGTATATAAGTTTTTAATTACTTTAAGCTATTTATTATTGTTTTTATATACATATATATAAATACATATATTTTAAGTTAAGCAGCTCTGTTTTTCTACATGAATCAATATGTGTTTATTATTTTTTCCACATTGGCAAATGATGTATGAAAAATTTATTGCATATAGTGGATGAAGAAGGCATGATAACAGCACGCCCACGACGTATGTCAGAGGTTAATACGGCTACGAAAATTCAACCTATACCAGCGGGCACATCATTCTTTCTTTTCTCCCAAACAAACAGGTTTTTATGTTTTAGTTAACCATACAATTTATGTATATGGCTTGGGTAAAAAGCGAAAACTTTAATTTTTCCTGTATTTTGTTATAAACTCCCTTACTTTCTGTGTGTGGATGTGTTTTGTGTGTGAAATGTAAATGAATGTATTATTATAATATTGTAATTGTCTTTTGTTTAACAATATTTATGTATTATCTATACCTGTGTCTAGATGTTTAGATGTACATTTAATTGAATTTTGTAGCAAATCGTAAAATCTTTTGTATCACCAGACCAATACAGTTGTTATTGTCCCATAGTTATTAGAGTTCTTCAAACTGTAAATTTGATATGCCAAAAGTTTCCTTAGCAATTGCTTTTTTCCATAACATTTAAAAGTATTTTAAAAATTATTATACGAATTTGAAATGCACGTTTTTATTTGGTTTTGTTGTGTTATTTTTCTTTTTTAGTTTAAGCTCTGTTTTTTGGCCATTTATTTAGAACATTTTATTTCTTCACAGATTTCGTGTCTTTTGCCACTGGCTCTGCAACCACAGCAATTTCGGCAACATTATCCTCTGTTGCATTATGTTCTCATCGGCCATGTTGGCAGCGGAGAATCCACTGCGGGCCAACGATGATTTAAATAAAGTAAGTAGCTCCCGATCCGAATCGAGACAGACGCCCAACTCAATATTTCGTAAGTTGTTAATGGGTCTGTTTCTGAAGAGTTTTCGTAGATTTGTATTTGTATTTATATATTTGTTAATTGTCAAATAAATTTTCATGTTGTCACCCCGTTCAATTTTGCAGGTACTCAATAAATTTGATTATTTTTTCACGGCAGTTTTCACAATAGAACTGATTCTGAAATTGATTTCATACGGCTTCGTGTTACACGACGGAGCCTTTTGCAGATCCGCATTTAATCTATTAGATTTACTTGTGGTCTGCGTCTCATTGATATCTCTAGTGTCCAGGTAAACACATAAAAAACTACTCTAACCCAGTAGTTGATAAACTTACTTCTGGAATATATTTATAACGTCGATTTCAACTGCAGTTCGAATGCGATTTCAGTCGTGAAAATTCTTCGCGTTCTCCGAGTTTTAAGGCCACTACGCGCCATTAATCGAGCCAAGGGTCTGAAGGTAAGACACATTTCTATGATTTCTCAGTTATCGTTTCTATTACCGATTTTATTCACCTGCTTCTATTAAAATCGTTTAATTTTTCTTTACGTTTTAAGTTTACGTTTTGTTCTTATTATTTAGACAAACGCTACACTGCAACAATAATTTTTAATATTATTTTATTTACTTTTTTTTTTGGCGAGCTAATAATTAAATCTTGTCTTTTTGCAATAACCCCAATACGAAGTGCAGAAAAATCTTAAATGCGTTGTTTCCAAATGATGAAAACCAATTGAAATTAAAAACCTTGAAATGCTGGGTGTAGGGTGCACCACGAAAAGCTCTATTGGCTGAATTATACACTGCAAAATATAGTATACGAATATATATATATATATATTTAAATTCAACAACTGTTTAATTTTGAGTTAAACTTTTAACACCTAACGAAAATGGGCGTGGAATAAATGCTATGGGCGTGGCTTAGGCATAGTCAAACTATGTGCCATACATGTTGATACTAAAACCGAAACGCAATTCTAACACCAATTAAATCTAGAGCTATTTTATATACATACATATATAGAGTATATCTTAAATATCGTATTATAACTATACATATATCGTCGTATCATATACAGCATGTTGTTCAATGTGTCATAGTCGCTGTTAAGACTATCGGAAATATTGTGCTCGTCACATGCCTCCTGCAATTCATGTTTGCCGTTATAGGAGTCCAATTGTTTAAGGTATGATTTTGTTCTTAAGTGCTTACTATTTTTTCGTTTTCGTTAAGTTATAAAAATAAAAAAAAAAAACAGATCTGTATAAAAGCTGAGCGATATTTAAGTATAAGATTTCTAGAGAGCATATATAATCAATTTTCTAGTTACATTTAATCATACAAAATTGCTTAGGATTAAAGTGTAATTTTCCCTGTGAACTAAGGGATTTTTCAAAAATTCCTTAAGCTAATCATTGGTCCATTATTTGTAAATTGTATAGGTACCCGTACATATACTATAATTGCACAAACATGCAACTTTAAATAATTTTAAAATTTTGTTGTTGTTCCAAATTGTTAAATGTTTGAATTGCTATCCTTAACATTTAAACAATAACTTTTTTTTAAGCTATACAAAATTGTTTTTGTTATTTTTTCAATTGATCTTTATTAATTATTAATTATTAAATTGTTATGACTAATTGCTAAAACGGCACAAATTGTACAATTGTAAATAATATCCAATATGCTGCCTAGTATTGCTTATTAATGCTCAGCATAATAACTATAACAACATTTTTAGAGAGAGCATCTTTCTATAGGAATTTTGTATGGAGATACTAAGGATTACTGAAGTACCAAATAGTGGGGCATTGTAATAAACTAATTTAGTCTGTTTATAAATACAAACCGATATTAAATATTAGTCTGACTTTAAATATACACCCAAATGTTGTATTTTAGCACTTGGGACAAATGAAACCCCCACCAACAAAGACCTAACATTACTCACACAAATTAAACCATATGAACTTGTCAATCCTTATATTCCACACCCATTTTCTTCGTTGTATGCGTCAATCCCAGAGAAACAAATATAAGAAATAATTATCACATTGAATTCCCACAATATCACATGCTGCAAAAAAAAACACACACACATAATATAATGTTAAAGCACACGCATATTGAATTATTCCAATATTTAAACATCATGCAGCGACCAACCTTGCACCCTAGCATCAAGGCAAACCAAACTGAAGAGATTACAAAAAAATCAAATTGTGTACAAAAGATCTATTTAACTTTATGTTGGTAGATCAATTTGATGTTGTAATAAACCACCTGGTCATAAAACATAGATACTAATTCATATTTCACATATTATTATAATTATTCATTTTTTCTAAATATTTTTATTTAAAAAAAAATTTAATTTTTTCTCTTCTACAAATAAAAGTCATTAACCTTGATTTAATTATAAAAAGTACACACACAAACATTAATTTATTTTTAACATACAAAAACAACTTTCAGAATTAAACCCCTTACAAATGAATTTTCCTCTTTTTCTCTCTTTTATCGTTTCGGTTTTCGAATATTTTGCCAAACACAAACAATTGCATTGTGTACCATTTGCTTTGGCAAAAAAAAAAAATTTGATTTAAATGAAACTATTCCAAAAATGTGGCCACAATAACACAAAAATTCCGTTGATTGATGCTACATAAACACACCCACACACACACACACACGAAAAAAAAAATACACACACATCATACACGCCTGTCAATTCTTTTGCTATTCCACACATTCGACTAAAACACCAAAAAAATATTGGGCCACTCTGCAAAAAAACAAAAAAACAAAAAACAAAATACAAAACACAAAATACACAGTATGTGGTCAAATGCGTCGTTGTCGCAATTAAAACCATTGGTAATATTATGTTGGTTACATATTTATTGCAATTCATGTTTGCCGTTATTGGAGTGCAACTCTTTAAGGTAATTTTTGTTCAATTATATACAAAAAAAAAAAAAACAAACTACTAAATGAAAATTAAAATTGGTAAAGGGTAACTAGAATCGGCTTTATGTGTGCGCTTTTATGAAAGAATTCAATTTACTCGCTGCTTAATATGTGTGCTTTGAATTTTTAATACTCTGACCTACTTTCAATTTTCGATTAAAATTTAATTCGAAAAAGTACTTAAGTATCTATACTTTTGGGGGCATTTGTTATGATAGGCTACAACTCTGATCTCTTATGGTGTCAAATCTTTTGATTTTTCTTAGCTTTACAGAAAGAATTTTACTTCATGAAGTGATATTGGTAAACTTAATCAATTTATTTTCTAAGTTCATTAATTATATGCAAATTCATGATATCGTTGCGAATATTACACTTTCCAATTATTTAAAAAAAAAAAAAGCTTCCAACGCCTCGCCAGCTGTTATTTAGCATTCCAGCCTAATCCCAAAAACTTTTTCAACTTATAGCAATGAGTTCTGTTCCCTAATTAGCTACATACTTCCTAGCTGATTATTTACGGCCAGTTAAGCTGCTCGCTAACAATTTGTATTATATATGTATTTATCTATATTAACACATTAAACCCAATCCTGAAATGTTTGTAACATTTTGTGTATTGTATTGTTTTAGTACCGTCTGTAAATATAATGTGATGTCCAGTTCAAAACTTGTGTCCGTTCCAAAAGCAATCAATTAAGAAAACCTATATGTATGTAAATTTGTTTGCATATGAGACACCCTGTATATCGATGTAAATATAGACTAGCTTAGTCTATAGTTTCGCTGCATAATACATATAATTAGGCATTAGTTGATAGTACTACAGCGAAGTTGTAGTTAAATGCCCTTAACTGCTGAGTACCCAAAAGTTAAGGGCGTTTATCATAAGTTTATATGTGAATGAATTCTTCGACAATTTCATTAATATACAAATATCTGTTCTGGGCGCGTAAATCCTCAATCCAACATATAGGGCAAGTTTTTCAAATGCACCGATGGTTCCAAAATGGTGGAAGATGAATGCCAGTAAGTATCTGTTGATCATTTCCTTACTCAGTATAGTTTGTTATATAACATTTTTAATTATAGAGGCACCTATCTGGTCTACGAGGGTGGGGATATGAACAAGCCACGGCTAAAGGAGCGTGATTGGACCAATAACGGTTTCCATTTCGATGATGTGGCCAAAGGCATGCTAACACTTTTTACCGTTTCCACCTTTGAGGGCTGGCCAAGGTAAGTAATCCACATATATCCAATATTCGGCTAATTAACAATTGATTTTTTCTTTCCCTTTTAGCCTTCTCTATGTCTCTATTGATTCAAATCAGGAAAATGGCGGTCCAATACACAACTTCCGTCCTATAGTTGCTGCCTACTATATAATCTATATTATCATAATTGCCTTCTTCATGGTCAACATCTTCGTCGGTTTCGTTATTGTCACTTTCCAAAATGAGGGTGAACAGGAGTACAAAAATTGTGATCTGGATAAGAATCAGCGTAATTGCATTGAGTTTGCATTGAAAGCGAAACCGGTTCGACGATATATACCCAAACATGGCATACAGTATAAAGTCTGGTGGTTTGTGACATCGTCATCGTTTGAATATACAATATTTATATTGATTATGATAAACACGGTCACACTTGCTATGAAGTTCTATCAGCAACCCATTTGGTATACCGAACTGCTGGATGCACTCAATATGATATTCACAGCAGTGTTTGCTTTGGAATTTGTCTTTAAGCTGGCTGCTTTTCGATTCAAAGTGAGTCTAATTTATAATATTAAATTTAAATTATTAATTTAAATTTATTTTTTATAGAACTATTTCGGTGATGCGTGGAACGTTTTCGATTTCATCATTGTGCTTGGCAGCTTCATAGATATTGTTTATTCCGAAATTAAGGTTTGAATGATCCTCTAAATTAGCCATAATATATTTAAAACATTCATTTATTTTGTGAATACAGAGCAAGGACACTCAGGCTGCGTGTGATATTGTCGAGGGCTGTAAAGCCAAAACAAAAGCGGTTTGTCTTTAATAATCTAAAAATTGAATACTTTTCTCACAGCTTCTATTTGCTTGCAGGCGGGCTCGAATTTGATTTCCATAAATTTCTTTCGACTGTTCCGTGTTATGCGTCTCGTCAAGCTGCTCAGCAAGGGTGAGGGTATCCGTACGCTCCTCTGGACCTTCATCAAATCCTTTCAGGCCCTGCCTTATGTGGCTCTGCTCATAGTGTTGCTCTTCTTCATCTACGCCGTGGTGGGCATGCAGGTGACTCTCTCTTAAAGATGCGCATATCCATACGATATTTAACTTGATAATCCTTCCAGGTCTTTGGCAAGATAGCGCTGGATGGTGGCAATGCCATAACTAGGAACAACAATTTCCAAACATTTCAGCAGGCAGTCCTGGTGCTGTTTCGCTCAGCCACCGGCGAGGCGTGGCAGGAGATTATGATGTCCTGCTCAGCGCAACCGGATGTGCGTTGTGATATGAAATCGGATACGCCGGGCGATCAGTGCGGCTCCTCCATAGCTTATCCCTATTTTATATCCTTCTATGTGCTGTGCTCCTTTTTGGTGAGTATTACATAAGTGTTCGCTCAATGTTCACTATTCACTAAATTTTTAAGTTTGTCAAATGAAATTTAGGAACGATTTCTAAAAATATAATGCATTTAAACTCAAAACATTGATTGATTGATTGACAACAATTATATTATATTTTTCAGATCATTAACTTGTTTGTGGCTGTCATCATGGATAACTTTGATTATCTAACGCGCGATTGGTCCATTCTGGGTCCGCATCATTTGGACGAGTTTATTCGGTTGTGGAGCGAATACGATCCGGACGCCAAGGGGCGCATCAAGCATCTAGATGTGGTCACCTTGCTAAGGAAGATATCACCGCCATTGGGCTTTGGCAAGCTGTGTCCGCATCGCATGGCCTGCAAGCGACTGGTCTCCATGAACATGCCCCTCAATTCCGATGGAACGGTGCTCTTCAATGCCACCCTTTTCGCGGTTGTGCGGACCTCGCTGAGTATCAAAACGGAGGGCAACATCGATGATTGCAATGCTGAATTGCGCGCCACGATAAAGCAAATCTGGAAACGGACCAATGGAAAGCTACTGGATCAGGTGGTGCCGCCACCGGGCAACGATGATGAGGTCACCGTGGGCAAATTCTATGCTACGTATCTGATACAGGACTATTTCCGTCGCTTCAAGAAACGAAAGGAGCAGGAGGGCAAGGAGGGACATCCCGATAGTAATACGGTCACACTGCAAGCGGGTCTACGTACGCTGCACGAAGTGTCACCAGCGCTGAAACGCGCCATCTCAGGCAATCTGGATGAGTTGGCTGAGGAGCCAGAGCCCATGCATCGCGTAAGTCAAGAACACAACAAATAAAATAGTTCAGAACAGGATTTTCATTTTTTAATACATTTTCAAATAACCAAACATAACTTGAAATTTTTAAAGTAATTCGACAGATGTTTTCGGTTTAAAGGATACAAAATAAATTGAAAACGGTGTATCTAATTTCATAATCTTAATGGATCTGACTTATGCTCTTTGCCCACAGCGCCATCACACACTGTTCGGCAGTGTTTGGTCCTCGATACGCCGTCATGGCAATGGCACCTTCCGTCGCAGTGCAAAGGCGTCACAGAGCAATGGGGCACTGACCATTGGCGGCTCCTCGCTGGCCGCTGCGGGCGTGGGCGGCAGCAGTTTGGTGCTGGGGAGCGCAGACAGCGCTGGCGGCGATTACCTTTACGATAATCTCAATCGGAGCGTCGCCGATGGCGTCAATCACATCACTCGCAACATAATGCAGGCCAGGATGGCGGCCAGTGGCAAGCTGCACGATGAACTGCACGCGAGCAGCGGTGGCGAGTTGCGCACCTTTGGTGAGAGCATCTCGATGCGTCCACTGGCGAAGAATGGTGGAGGAGGCGGTGCAGCCACTGTGGCCGGCACTTTGCCGCCGGAGGCCAATGCGATATCTTATGAGTGAGTATTGTGGGAAGTGTTGAGACGACTGTCTGCGAAAGAGGGGAAATGGGAACCCGATACCACGTGGGTGTTGGTCATTTTGTTAATTCTCTAGACTCTAGACGCACACGAAATCTGTCAATTCTTGAGTTTCCATTCCATATATACTTCTTGTTACTATGGCTTGCTGTTTAGTGAGTTACATTTTGTCTCATCATTTTGGCCACGTTTTTATGGCATTTTGTTCTTCACTTAGTGCGCCTTTAACGTTTGTAATGGACAAAAGGAGCCCGGGCCACAGATTATTTATCTTGGCCATCAATTTAGTTGCAAAATTAGAACATTAGTTGAAATTATCACCAGCAAACAACAATTAAAAAAAAAAACCTGACTTAAATTAAGAAAAATAATATAACTATATATCATACATATATTTATGCGTGTTAGCGTGTTTTTAAAATCGATAAAAAAAAAAAAAAATACCAATCAACATTCACTGAGAACCGAACAACAACAACAAATTTACTCAATCCCCGAACATTAATTTCAGCAACCGCAATCGTGGTATTTTATTGCATCCATATAATAATGGTAAGCGCAAAAATGCTGCAATTGCAACAACTACTGCAAAAAGCAATTGCACAAAAAAAAAAAAGTTATTTAATTGTTTATTATGATTTCTCGAGTTAACCCAAATAAAAACATTTGTTTGTCTGTTGTGGCATTTTGTTTTTGAGTTTTCTTTGGCTCCCAAACACACAAACGACACCCACCGAAAACTTCTGATTTCTCCAAATAACACCTCAGTCCTCTAATTCTTTTGGTTTTGCGCATACTAATTATTTAATTATCTAATTATAATTATACATTTTCGGTATATACATATAACATTTGTAGCGCAGCATCGTTATTATTATTGTACATTTTTTTCGTAATCGCCACTAAAATTCTGAGTTGTGAGTTCAATTTTTTGCCTGCGGCATGCCCAAAAAACAAAATCACAATATCGAAATAATATTATTAAATAATTGAATAATAAGCGCATAATTTAAACCACAAAATAAATGAAAATCGTTATGGTTTCAATGTATTTTTGGCTGTTTGTAAAGCGCGGCGTTAAAGAAATGACAACACTTCAAACACAGAATGAAAATTGATTTCGACTCGTAAAACACATTGCATTAGTCCTATGTGCAGTTTTTATATATATAATTATAGTATACAATTAATCGTAGCATTTAGTAGTTTAGTTGGGCTACTCTAGAAACGCTTTGCTGCCTCTTATACATACTAAATATATATACATATTATATACTCGGCCTCAGTAGATTATATAGACACACCAAACAACAATTAAACACAGTATTAAAATCGAATATACATATACTTAAACTGATTTAATTATGAAAGTAAGATTTTTGCTTTGAATAATGAATAGTGTAGTTTTTAAAAAAATTACACATTAAACTTATTTCTTTAATGGAAATATATTTTAGCATAAGGGAGTTCCATTTGCTTAGCCTTAATTATCACTAACTTACACTTACTCAATTAGATATTTAAATTAGTTTTATTTTACCAGCTATTGATTAACAAAACCGGTATCCAGTAATGGATGATTAAGCAAAAAGTTATTAATTGGGGTTCCATTAGGATAACTTTGAAGTATTCTCAAAAGCGATCTACATATTATACATATATACAATATCTATAACTCTTTCAGCTTATAAGCGTTGTGTTTTAACCAAATGCACATGGCTCCTTTTGTTGATTACAAACTAACAAATTGAGATTGATTAAAGCTTAATTTGTAATTGATTAATAACCAACCAATTGTTAAATCTAAAAATTGTATAATACTTTTAAGGTCAAGTCTAAATTTTAAACTGAAATTCTATGCAAAATTGTGTTGTTAAAGTAATTTGTTTCTGTATAACTCTTTTTTATAAACATCTTTATTATAGCTTAAGTGATTCGAGTTTAAAAACAACCGAGTGCTGAGTTTCGAACACTGAATAACTTCCTGGATGAGTCCCAGAGAGTTCGAACCACATATGTAGCTCTCATTACGGCCAAATGGGCAGAGAAAATTTTTATGTTTATTTCATGATTTATCATTTTGTACTAAATTTACCATTTTGTTTGTTTTTGTTTTTGTGCAACAAACCAACCATTCCCTAAGTATTGTATAAAAAATAAATAAAAAGAGTTTTATGTAACTGCTTAGACCTGCGTGGAGTAAAACATAACACCAACAACAACAACAACCAACAACAACAACAACAACAACTGAACAACAACAAGAACAACCGTTTAACACGCAACAAAGAACGAATCGAAATGAAAAAGGTTACCATAATCAATGTATTTCTTACAAATCTTAATCCAAATGATATCGGTGTCTATATAAATACCCATATACCAGTGTTGTTGTGCCCATATGTACTCATAAGCTGGCCTGGCCTGGCCATCAAAGTGTGTCTTGCGTCCATCAAATACTTACATATAATCTAATAATTATTATATACCCATGTCAACGATACTCGTATATTTAATTATTTTTTACATATGCCAAATCTTCAACAAAACAAAATGTTCGTTAACTGTTGTATTACTGTTGTCTTATCGTCGCTTCATATGTTTTATGTGGGGGTGCCCTATATACATATATATATATATATGAAATCCAGAGAATCCAATACAAAATACACTCTGTGAATACTTAGAACCTACACACATACACCCACACACACACACACACATAGAAAGATTTTGCTTGGTTTTTGATTGGCTTCAGCTGATCCGCCTGCTTCGTTAATAAAACGCTGACCATGCCTTAGAAATTGCCTTTGTAGAGCCCGCCTTAAGGACATGTCTGCAATGTCCTCAAGGATAAATAAATGTCATATATCGTTTGTATATGCCTCAATAGCGATCGTTGCTTGCTTTAGTTTGTAATTAATTAACGTTTTTTTTTTTATCTAGAAACTGCTTATTTCGTTCACATAAAGCTGTACAATATTAAATTAATATAGCCTGTATTATTGAATGCTTAACTAACAGTCAACTATAGTTTAAGTTGCCTTATTAAGTAAATGCCTGATGATCATATTGGTTGATGGGAAACGGAAGTTTGATAGGTTAAAAAAATAATTAATTATTTTTTATTTTAATTACGATGACTGCTCAATTTTATAGAAGTTGCAGAAGAAACAAAGAAAAGATTTTATTCGAAATTAGAAAACTTCTTTTTGATTATAAAACATAATTTAATTGAAACTTAAATAAAAAGTAGTGTTAAAAATTGATAATTGTAGAATTCTTTAATATATTCTAAAACGAACTTAAATTAATATTGTAACTCTTTCAAATAATTTTACATAAATCGAGTGTTAGATTAATAGATAAAAGTAAGTAAAATTTATTCTTTTAAGCGATCTTAAATTTTTTCCTTGACATGACATCTTTTACTTATTTATAAAGATAGGTAATACTTTAGAGCCTGTGTAGACTGACAAATATGAAAAACTGAAATATGATCATCAAGCGCTGTACAAAAAAAAAATGTTTTTGAGACAAAAATTTCTTTGGACAAAAGCAAATAAACCAACTTGTATTTCATATTTTATGCACTTATATAGTCTACGCACCCAATGGTGCTATTCCTGGCCACGAGCGCATGATCCAATCGACACCAGCTAGTCCTTACGATCAGCGTCGTTTACCAACTTCATCTGAAATGAATGGCCTGGCCGAATCATTGATTGGAGGGGTAAGATTATTCTCGTTTTGATCAATTCCAACCCAACATAAATATTCGGTTTCCTTTTAGGTACTCGCCGCTGAGGGACTAGGAAAATATTGTGATTCCGAGTTTGTGGGCACAGCTGCTCGGGAGATGCGTGAGGCGCTCGATATGACGCCCGAGGAGATGAATTTGGCTGCACATCAGATTCTGTCCAATGATCATTCGTTGAGCCTGATTAGCAGCAGCAATGGCAGCATCTTTGGTGATAGTGCTGTCGGTGGTGGTGGTGGTGGCGGTGGCAGCAGCAGCATTGCTGGTGCATTTGGTGGCAGCGCCAGTGGGCCATCATCTTTCTCGCCCCTACATCAGGGATCGGGCACTTTACAATCACCACCGATACCAGATAATCGTCTTAGACGAGTTGCCACAATAACGACCACTAATAACACTAAGTCTCAATTTAGCCAAAATAATACTAATAATAATATAAATAGTAGAAATAATGCTGTAACGCCTACGACTAGCCAAAGAACTATTTCACCCACACAACAACAACAACAACAACAACAATCACCCCAGCGCAACTTGGGCAGTGGCCAAGGAAACCCTGCCTCCTCATAGCATACAAATTGTACTCCATACATGCAAAATGTCTTCTTGATGGAATTTTAAATGTAACATTTATGAACATTTTTTTGTATCATTTTTAGCAAAGAAAAAACAACACTAGTTATAGATTAACCAAGTCAAATATGCTCTTAGCGACAACTTGAGAAATATATGAGAATATGAAAAAGATTTGTAAATCTTGTAAAAAGCATTGTATGTACTTACTTATATAATTAATGGTTTGCCTTTTTGATAACGTCTATGATGGTTTATCGTCCTTTATAAACAGCCAAAAAATTCTAAAAAACAATATATAAAAAAAAGAGATGAAAAAACATAAAATAATTATTATAAAAACAAACACACACAAACACATAAAATATTGTATATGAACAAATATATTTTTTAAAAACATAACAGGAAAAAAAACATACAACCTAATTGATTAGTTACTATAATCACCAATAATTAAATATAACAATAATGTAACTCATCATAATAAGTACATCAACACGCATATATTGCACTTACATACGATGTACGTATTTCTATTTAGACGCATTTTATTTTTTAAGTATTGTTAATTGCGTAAATAAAGCATACAAATATGGAATTGTTTAATATGTAAAAATGTAAACCAAAAAATTAAAACAAAAAATCAGCAAACCAAAAACAAAAAAACAATGAATTTCAATGAATTTCAATGAATGAATGCCCAAACTGATTAATGAATTGTTATAATTGATTTTACAAAAATAAATGATCAAATTAAAAAATTTTAATTAAATGGATTATTATTCATGATTGAGTAGAGAAGCGATTTTTGATTACTAGAAAAATTGGAAAACATAAAAAGTATCGCAGCGGGAATACAGGTAAAAGAATTCTTATTTTAATCAAATATATTTTGATACATATTTTATCTTTAATAGGATAGATGTCCGTTCTTGCGTGTTACATAATTATAGTTTCCAGTTTTGTAATTTGGTAATTTGGTATATATGAAGAGAAGGCAACTTTATTTATTGAACTATTTGATTATATTTTTCGTCCAAGTGAGAAACTATTTTAATTAAATTTTAATGCACCGAAAGCGCCACTAGCTGCTAGTAACAAAATCTGTTAAAAAATAAAAATAAAATAAAACTTAATTAACATTATACAAATGCATTGAGGGGCAACAAACAAGTAGCAACAGCTGCACTCATCATAAGGCGGCATGCAGAAGAAGAGCAGGTAACGGGGTGGACTGGGGGCAACGTAGTTGCTACAAAAACTTTAATTAAAAAAGTGCAAATTGATTTCGCTTGAACTTTAGATCGATTTTGCCATTCGTTGGTATTTTAAATCTCGTTGTATTTATTAACAGAAATGTAGTTTTTTATAAAGTATGCCATTCCCCTATTTTAAATATACATATGTATATTTGTTCGCATTTATTTGTTTGCAACACGAATTTAGCCTTCTGTTGTTGGCAGCACTTCGCTTATAGTTTGACCAGCACGTGTTAATCTGTCACACCGAGGATTTAGTGACGCCCCCTCAAACCATACAATTTGTGGAGTCAACCGCAAAAGCAGCAACACACAGCACACATCGATTTTCTGTCTTGTGCATTTTCTTAACAACACTTTTCCTTTTTATTTTTTATTTTTTATTTTTTTCGATCCTTTCTCTGTTTGCTGCGTTTCTCTTTTGGCCTCGCTGCACGTTGCAATTCCTTTGTTTGACTTGGGCTAATACGAGTCGAGCTGCGAACCAGCTTCTGCTGCTGCTGCTGCTGCTGTTTGGAGCACAACTGAGATTTCCAAGACGTCCAGCACGTCCGAAGAGGGGCAAATATATTCAAAGATTAAATATTTGCTCGGTCAAAATCATCGACAGCTCGGGGAGCCCTGACTGCACATGGAACATGCAACTAATCATCTGACGTCTGCAATGTTCCTCCATAAATATTTCACATCCTTCCATGTAAAGTCTAATGCATTCTGTGCAAATATTTAGCGTGTATGTGTAAATGGTGTCTATGTGTGTGTGTGTGTGTGTATGTGTGAGTGTGGGTTGCTTGGTTTTGGTTCCCCTTGAGTATTTGATCAAGTAACTGGAACAGTTCAGAGGTTCGACTTTGTGGTTCACGCTACATTTCTTTTTTATGTATTTACACAATCGTGCTGCCAACTCGAATTGAATTAATAGTTTTCTTAAATGTTTGAAGTCAATTGAAGTAATATTTCGATTCGTGGCCATAGCTAAGATTTGTCAGTTCAAAAAAAAACTAAGTTTCTATTGAAATTAGCTTATGATTCTTTATTACAATTTAAAGTACTTCAAATACCATCGAGTTCAACAAACTGATGAGAGCCAAGTGTAACTATTTTAATTGTTTGATGAGTAGTTTCTTAAGATACTTCAATGTCTACTTAAGTCTGCGGCTTAATAGCAAATACTATTAAAATGCTTTATTAAAGTTCTCAAATTTTCGCTCTAGCTGCGCACCCAGACAAGCCATAAAAAACTATTAATGGGAACTTGTAATCGAATGGTATCATAAAAAAGTAAGTGAAGACTCCCGCAGTTAGCCGCAAGTAGTTGGAAATCGACGGAAAATGCCGTTAGTTTGTCTGCTGCCAGGCGTCGAACCGCTGCGGGAAGATTTAAAGCTGATTCGCAATCAGTAGATGTAAACATAAACCCGTTAACAGGCGAGTAATTTCGCGTGGCCCAAAGAAATGCGCCAACAGCCAGTTGGGTTATACTTTTTGGGGCACATTGCAAAAGGCTTGTGAGATGGCAGATAGTCATAGTTAAACGGGCCATTAAACAAGCTGCACACGGCATTTAGTTTTTGCCGCAGGCCTAATTGGCCTCATTATGTGGAATACAGGAATTGCGTTGCTCATTTGCGATTAACCGCACGTAGAGCATAACTAAAAACACACAACCACAAAAGAAAAATAGAAATAAAAATGTATTCTTTTTATACAATATAGAATATTAAATGCCCTTATTTTTATAATAATTTTTAAACACAAAAAAAAACATATTTTTTATAAGCAATAACAGATATTTAATAGTCATTCTATATTTAAATTCGCTTTTTATTTATATTATATTTTTTTATTATTATCGCGCCTTTTAAAATTCGCAGCTGGATTCTTGACCTGATTCATTTATCCTTTGTAAGGGTGTTAAAAGATGATTTTTTTTTCCCCAAAATCAAGGCAAAGTGATGCATGGCATCTAAACACATTTGTACCCCTGTCGAGTCCTTAAATTTACCCACACTTGCCGCCGGCATTATCTTTTGTGCTTTTATCAGCCAGACTTTTGGAGGCATTCAACTCACGGAGTAGCTCGCATTTGTATGCTGCCACAAATCGAGCTAATTTAGCGTTGAGTAGAAAATATTGCCAGAGGTAGAACAATAGAACAAATACATATGTATGTAAACGAAAAACACACTAGAAGATTGAGCTTGTGTATTAATTACATTCGCCAAAAGGGTCACAAGAAAAGTATTCTCAAACGACCGTCCATAATTTTACCAGCAGAAATCAAAATTAACAAAGCGTAGTTTAAACATTTAAATAATCGGAATATATAACTTAATATCATTACAAAAAGTACTATTTCATTAAAAAAATGCTTAGTTGAATAAATCTTCAATGAACACGTTTATCTTTGTTATAGGTATTCAACATTTTAAGCAGCCAATAAATTTTAATGTTAAGCCCTTAGAGTCTGCTATTTTTGTTACCGCTTTCCCAGAAAGCTGGCCCAAAGGATTATTAAAAATGTATCATTTAATATGAGTAACGTAACTCACTTTGCATAGCTGCACTGCAAAGCAGGCAATTTTTCTTTTATGTTTTGCATAATTGTTTGCCCTTTGAGGTTGTGAATAGCTGGGCTGATTGCTGTAAGAAAATTTCAGCACGAACTCTGAAATGAAAACCATATTTTTATAAATTTAATAACGACTCTTTAAAAACAAAAATATGTTTGCTTAAGCCTTTTTTTTAATTACTGCAAATTTATGTATTTATTCATAAAAACCAGCCCAAGCTCAACTCCAAACATTAATTTAAATTTTAAAACTAGTGTTAACTCCGTCCTACAATTTATTCAGTCATTTTGTCATTTAAGAAACATTTTGTGACACAAAAAAAGTGATAAGCAAATGCGATTTAACATATTAAAGCCATAAAATGCTTCTGGGCGCTTGAAAGACATATGCAACTTTTTAGATACAACACCAGCAGAGCAGAGCAGAGCAGTGAGCAGAGCAGAGAAGTGAGCAGAGCAGAGAAGTGAGCAGAGCAGAGAAGTGAGCAGCGAGCAGAGCGAGAAGCAGAGCTCATGCTGACATTGTTTATAAGATTAAAAAGAACGAAACCGCCGCTAAAATGGCTGGCTGACTGCGCGCCATCAGACTTTTCACTCAAGTTTCCCACCCCCACCCACCCTTCATCCTGAGGAGCCGCTATAGAAATATGTCACAGCATGTGAAAGTGAAAGACAGCGACAAAAACCGAGGTGTAATATCCTGCCCGACAAACAAATAAAAATAACAAAAAAAAAAAAAACAAAATAAGTACAAAAAATAACAACAGCAATGTGATGAGACAAAAAACAAAAAAAAAAATAATAAATAAATGTGTAACTGAATGGCAAATGGTATCGCACCACTGGTGGTCGCTACGCAGGCAGCTCTGTAAGTTACTTTGTGAGTTCGAGTGCCCTTTATTAAAAAACAAGGCTGCATCCTTTTAATCGAAGTACTGCGAGCTGTGTTGACCAATCTGGCGACAACATTCCACCTGTTTATTAATGGGACACATAAAGCACAAGAAATGAGAGATTTCAACCAAATGCAGCTTAAACACTAAATTTAAGCCATTTGCTCAATTGTATACAGGAGCCATAAATCAGTCAATTCATTCTGCCTCTAAAAGCTGTTAGTTTTGATTTGGACATCAATGTTCATTAGGCTATTATAGTTTTAGTTATGTAATTAAATTACAACTTTTTAAACAAATTTCATAACTGTAAGTATCTTAAAAGATTAAAAATCTAAACATTAAAAAATTAATTTATTGTGCATGTGCTTTTAAAATGCATTTTCACTTTCCAGAAACCAGAAAAAAATATTAAATATTTGCAAAAAAAAAAATTTAAAGGCATTTAAAATGATAGAAAAATATTATTATGAACATAAAATAAAGAGCTTACAATAAATGAATTATTTAATTGCGTTAGCCAACTTTAAGGTTACACAAATTATAAATCAGTATATTAGCAGTTAGTGAACACCTTCTATTCTCCATATAAAGCTTAAAAAATATGACTTATAGAAAACTTTGAATATTTGTAGTAATCTCATCTTAACCAAAGTCAACTCTCTCTTGTACACACTTAAGCAGTTGTGGAATATATTGCAGTTTCGTAAACAAATATGGCATTGAATTTATTTTATAAATACTTTTTTCTCAATATATATATGTGTATAAATATATATAAGCTATAAGCCCTGGCCACAATAACTGCAAGTTCTTGACGCCAGGACGGCAACTCGTCTCCAACTGCATCAAAACATGGACCAAGAGAACACAAATCCGCTTTAACTGGCAACTAACGATGGTGAGGAGTAACTGGCAGACAGCCGGACAGGCAGGAAGCCAGGAAGCCAGCTAGTCAGCCAACAATTCAAGCACCATCCAACGCATTCAGTCATTCAGTCAGTCATTCAGTCACTCATTCAGTCACTCATTCAGTCACTCATTCATCTATGTGCTCAGACGAAATGAAAAAGAATGATGCAAGTCGCAAGTGACGGTGGGTAAAATTGCAAAAATATGAACGACGGCAAATGTATTTAAAAGTGATTCGTTCAACGTATCGCCAGTCCACGTTTCTCCATCGTCAGTTCGTAGATCTGATGCCACATTCAACATTACCAACAACAGCTCGTTGACTGTCATATTAATGCCACGTTGATGTGAATTTCCTTGCGACTGTTTGCCACTTTTGAAGTGCGTTGTAAAATGCTGCTGCACTTTCATTGAATTCATCTTTGAGGCGGCGATAAGTAAATTTGTCGCTTAGCAACAAAAAAATATTACATTTTCCACAAAATACAAGAGGCAAAGATTTTTTTGATATTGCTGAAACGGTAGTTGCCCTGTAGCCAGGTCTAAAGTGACTTCATTACTCAGCAAACAGCGCTGTTATAAAAAAAACTAAGTTTTTATCTTATAGCCAAAGGTAGTAACAAATAGTTGATGATGGTGATATTTAAACAAAATATTAAATTTAATTATTTATTAAGGTTTTTAATAATAACAGACCATTTTAGTTATTTATTTAGAATTGCCAATATTTAATATCAAACTACAAAAATGTTCCTCATTCTCACATATTCAAAGTTCTCCAAAGACCATCACTTTTTATCAAAAATAAGAAATCAATTTTTTATATACTCCTTAACAATTATAAATAGAAGCAGGGAATAAGCTCAAAATGAGATAATCATGTTTATGGCTGCCTGTTGAAGGCATTTCTAATAGATTTAATGCACTTTCAGTTAGTTCAATTGCATTTGCATTGACTTAATCATACAACCACGCCCCCAGAAGTGCGCTTTTCGCTCACCGCCCACTCATTTCCTTTACTTGTTCACAACATTTCCCAGTTTGGCTCAGTTCTTTCACTTTTTCCTGCTTTGCTTTGGCTTCCGCTCACTTTAGCTGACATTAAAATAAAGAACTACAGTTTTAGTTAATATTGCAGAAAATCAAAGCTAAAAGAAAATTAAATTTTCGTCCTCCTTTTTTTTGTTGCCATGCTCTACGTCTTGGTATATGTATGTATATGTATATGTATATGTATGTGGGTAATCCGATTTAAGAGCATCTCGCAAAGAGTCGTTCTGCATAAGAATGACATGAAATGGGGCAAAATTAATGATGACATCTGAAATATTAACTGCAGCTAAACTGAAAATGATGTGATGGAAAATTACCATTGCAATTAAAGTACATTAGTATAATAATAATAATAAGCAAATAATAATTAAAGTTTTGCTTTAAACATTGGATATTAAATAACCCACAAATTGGCAATAAAAAACTTAAATTATAAAAAAGTTAGCTTGAAGTTATAATCAAATTTAAATGTGAGCAACTAGACTTTTTTTTTTGCTAGCAGGAGATTAATTAGCTACAATTTTTTTATGCAAATAGTGCAAATTTGCTTTCTACAAACCTTACTTTTTTTATTTTCCCTCCACAATCTTCAACCACTTATTTCAGTGGTTGCATGTCTGTCAAAGTTGTAAGCTAATTTGCGTGTTGATTTTGTCACGCTTTAATATCCACCCGCGTCAATCTGTCAAATTTGTGCACTCAGTACATTTTTGGACACGAATATATAAACGCCTAATGGAGTAATCTAGGGAAGGGAGTGCTAAGAACTGGAAAATGTGGAAATGTGTTTCCGCCGTATTAGAGGCAAACAGAAAATAGCAGAGCAAAAGCCAATGTCAGCCAGGCCGCAGTGGACAACATGCTGATAGACTAATTACAAACATGTCTGTGACCGGACAGGTCAGCGAAATCAGAGAAGTCTAACCAGGACACACACGGCTATTTTCCACTCATCATAATCAACGCAATGCTGGAAACTTGGTTTCATTTTCCTGTTTGCAGCTTTTTGGCCTGGTCAGTTGTAATTTTGCTGTGCAATTTGGCAAGCACAAAATTTGATTTTGGAGCCGAGAAACTGGCACATTCAACACGTCTAGTTGTGTATAATTATGGTGCATGTTGATGTTGTGGCATGGAGTTCATTGGCTCTTTACCGGATGGCTGATTTCCATTGCGCTGTGGTGTCGGACAAAAGGAGCAGTTGCCTTTTGTTGACATGTTCGCCAAAAAGCATACAGACAATTGTAGTTTTGAATTTATTAAGTGCTTCCTGCTGAGGCAGGCAAGATGAGCTGACAAGATGCACTTGCAACTGTTGCCGTGCTTTCAACTTCATGCATGTCGACTCACACACACATACACAGATTCTCGCTCCATCATGAATTGCAAACTGCTCATATTTTAGCCAAAGTTCATCCTTCCTGTCATGTTGTTAAGTATCCTCATATCTTCAACGAAGAGCTCTTAATGCAAATGTCTAGTATTTTAATTGACATTCTAAAGAGTATTAAAAATTTTGGAATTTCAAGCATTTACATCGGAAAATTCCAAGCTAGCAATGGCTGAGAGTTGATTTGGCTTTTGATTCACACAGTTCACGAACTTATAGATATTTACTCTATTGCTTTTAGCAAAATAATATTTCATTAAAAGTGTTATTGTTAAATGCAATATTTTATTTACCTTTTAGTTAAATAAAAGTCACAAATTGTATAAAGTGCTAAACAAAAATGCTTTTCATATTTTACTGATAAATAATTTAATTAAAGCCGTACAAAACTTTAAATTACATTTTAGTTTGTCAACTTAACATTAGAAAATTAAACTAAAACAATTAGGAAAAATTATATATGTCCTATATAATATATATTATGTTATTATATATCTATATGTACATATATGTATATATGAATATTAATATGTTAAGTCTTTGAGCACAAGATTTTCCAATTTGCTTGTACAAAAAATTTGATAAATCATTTGGCTAAATCTAACTATTTGACTAACTGAACAATTTATTAACGGTTGATTGACAGCACACACACATACAAGCAAAAACACTTCTGAATTCTCTGACATAATTAGTTGTCATTTTTGGCTGCACATTTGTTGTTTGCCCCATGTCCAATGTCCAATTTTCGTAAGCGCTGCATGCTGCATGTCCAAAATATAAACGCGGCTTGGGGGCGCACAGGAATTTGCATGCCGCTTGTGCTTAAATATTTATGGAAACTATTCATGACAAAAGTTGCAGCCCTCGTTTCCGTATGGTTTGTTTTCGTTTCAGTTTTGTTTGCCTATTTAGCATATGTGTGTTTGTGTTTGTGTTTGTGTTTCCTTGGACGGGTTGGTTGGTTGGTCAAGGGCTGGTTTGACTATGTTAAATTAGATTAGAAATTGTTGTGGCAATAAATATATTTGCATTTTCGTCGCAATGGCAATCTGGTCATCCATGAAATATGCATACAATATGTTTGTTCACACAGCTAATTGTCTGTTGCTGAGCTCAAAATGCTCTCAAAACCAAGGAGTTGAAGTTCACAACCTGGTCACACAATTCAGAGATATTGATTTAATATTTTCCATAAATAAAAATATACTTTCTCTAATTTGCATACGAAGAAATATTTCGTTTAATCAAATTTAAGGATATAAAAGCAGGAGCAGCAATCAAATCAATCTACCGAAAATAAATTAAATTCATCTATAATCACAAGCACTTATTTCATTTCCTATGCCAGTTTTGCTGACAAGGCTGCTTAAAAACACTCCATTTACAACATAATAGTTGCCAAGCAATCACACTTACCAGTGCCCCACGCCTTGTGGTATGCAACAAGTTTTCTCATGTGACCCTTATGCAATTATGTGCGCCAGCATTTGCAAGAAGTTTACACGCAACTTTGACTTTTTCCCCGTGACAACCCAAAAGAGTTTCTTCGCCTTTTCACCTACTTATTCGTTTTTTTTTTTATTTCTTTTGCGAGTTTCCATTTCACGTGGCTGCCTCGAAAGGGTTTTCCAAAGGATTTGTCACGTAAAGTTTGTGCGATTGTTTTCACGCTGATTTGTAATCGACTTCTTGAAAAAAAAAAAAACTTAAATTCCCGTAACATTTTGCGTATGAGTTAGGCAACCCACTTCTAGTCAGATAAATCAAATCATAATTATCTTTACCAAAATCAATCAGTTTTAAAAATTTGCAAAATCTAAAACTTAATGGAATCGCGATTTACTTAATATTGCTTTTGCTAATTATACAATACATAATTCTTAAAGCTGTCACTAGATTTTTAACTTTTACATCACAATTGAAACTCTATATTAATTCAAAATCAAAACCTCTGAATTTTTTTTAAGTTAAAATATTTGTAAATAATTATCTCTTTGTAATATTCACCTTTCTGCTTCGAATTCAACTGACATTTTAAGGGGAGCAAAGTGTCGGCTAAGCAGTTTTCCCAGAAACTTCCCCTGTTGTTAACCTGTATTCAATGGCAAAGCAGTTGAAGCAACCCACCACAAAGCTACCCCTACAAGACTAGCGGCAAACACTTGTTGCATGCCAGTGGGGAAAATGCAGCTTGACCACATTTCAGGGGTGGAGATTAGCTAGATTCACCCACCACAATCCCCTTGATGAGCAAACATGCGCAGAGTGAGCGTAAAACCGATTCGAGTCGCATTTGTTGGCCAACAAATATATTTGCTCAATGCGTTGTGCACTTCGTGACCCCGTGCATATTACGCAGCTCCCAACAGGAGGGAATAGCGAATCTCGGAGGCTGCCACAATTCAGTGCAACAATCTGCAGTATGTAGAAATTTATAATAGCGCTACGCGAATAGAAAATTTTACAATATTTGTTTTGTTATTATAAATGATTTATATATTATATATGTTATTTTTATCATATATCATATATACATCAAATGTATATATATAAATATATATAACAAGGTCTTTCGCGTTTAAGCCAGCATTTATTATTCTTTATTAATTCAGTATTGTTGTTTACTGTTTTGGTTCTATGTTGTTCATATTTGTTTTTTTGTTTGGTTGTCTGATGCGTGACTTGACTCTGTTGTTGGCTGCATTGAAAAACATGTTTTTACTTTTGTTCTGCGAATATCGTGTATTTGGGTATCTAAGCTATAATTACAGATGTTGAGCTGAGCTATTATATTAAGGCGCATACTAAATTAAATATGTGCTGCTAAACAAATGAACTAATTTTTACTAAATATCTATAGATAAAAAGGATATTCCTTAAGAGTACAAATCATGACAGGAAAAATTATGTTATGCTCTTAGAAATTCAATATCAAGAATCAGAAATTTTATTTTAAATTAAATTAATAATAGAAAATATAACTAAATAAAAATTTCTTAATCCAGTTAGAATTGCAGTTAACCAATATTTAGATAACATAATTTAAGGACGTCTTCCAAAACTACCCCCACTTTAAGCAACGCACACAAAAACACATTCGCATTGACCCATTGATAATGCAATTGTCATTCTGTGAAAAGTTTTCTGTTTCAAGCGATTTCATTTCATTTAAAAAAGATTTTTATTTTATATTTCGTTTTGGGATTGGGATTGTTTTTTGCAACAAACTAATGCAATAACAATCAATGGGCAAATACAGTTATTATTGCACAAGTACGATTTTTTTTTTTTGTTTTTTTTTATTGTTCATTGGTTTTTGGCTCATTCAATGGTGCTGTTATTGAGCTGGTTTTTGTGCGCTTTCTGTTTGCTGTTTGTATGTAATTTCGATATTTACTTTTGTGACTTGTTTTACAAATTTTTATAGAGTACATAAAAGCTTTTTAGTTGAGGCTTTTGAATTGTATTTTTATTTTTTTTTTTCATTTTTATAATACGCATTTAAAATTTAAATGGCAGCTGGTGATTTTTTGTTGTTGTGCGCTTTGTTATTTTACCAATTAATGGTCAAATTGTTTGGTGTATACCTTTAAACAAAACCATTGAGTATTATCAATTTTAATTTTTCTCATTTATATATATACATTTATATATATGTACATTTTTTTTATTTTGCACCCATTACAAAATTATTGCTTTGTGGCAGTTTCAATTATTGTCCGTGCATGTTTTCAATTTGCTTAAAACCAATTTGCAGTGTTGAGCAACGGTGTGGTAGTGTTATTATTAAGTTATTTTAATTTAACGATACACCAATGTGCCAGATTTCCCATGGATTTGGTAGGGGCAAAAAATATGTGTAATATAAATAAAGTACATTAAATTTATCACCAAAGCTTATTGTGTGCATTCTGAAAAGCAATCAAGCTAAACAAAATAAAATAGGGCGACAATTTTGTTTTATGAATATAAAAGAATTTTTACATATTTATTAATCACGTTTAGTTATTTTTATTTATAGTTTTTATTTTAATGAGCTAATTCAAATTATTTTTGCGAATTAAAGCCTCGTTTTCAGGTTTTTTTATGTCATATAAGGCAACCTTTTCACATTCTTAAATATAAATAGTAAATATAGATTTTTCAAAGTTCTGAACTTTGTGCTTATTCAAATTCGTTTACTTATTAATAAAGGCACAGACCACCCCTTGAAACCATCCCCTAATTCGCTGATAATTAAAAACGCAATCAATCATTGAACATTATACAAATTTTTTACTGCACATGAACTTATTCAAATACTCAGTGAATGAACTGAACCTGAGTCAATGATATTGATAATATAAGTATAATAGGCTACTCAGTCAGAAGGGTGCGCCACTTGTAATCATGATCATTATAATCCTAATAATAATAATAATAATATTGGCCATTAGGCAAACTATTTTGGCCATTGAATTCAAGTCGTGCGGAAATTATTCATTATAAATGTGGAGAACAGAAACAGGAGTAGCTGGGCGGAGTTGAAGTGGGCGAAACCTGCACCCAAATCGCTGGCAAATCAATTCACAAAAAACGTGCACAACGATTTTACTTGACTGGGTTGTGTTGCATAAGGGAAAGGGAAAGGGAAAGTGAAAAGAACAGAGAGGCCCAGGACCTGGTTGTGGCTTGGCATGCAAAAGTATTTTTGCGGCATTTCAACAACGAGGACATTTCTAGAGGCCAATGCGTGTCTATATCATATTACATGCAAATATATACTACGAATTTAATGCTGCCACTGACAGCGCAGCGAAATAAAAGAATTAAGTCAAGTAAACTTTGTCGTGGAACTTAAGGATATCGTGGGCGGTAAGTTTAAGTAAAAAAAAAAAAAAACAACAAGTCACGTGGGTGGGAGGACCAGGCAACAGTTTAGCAAATTATTCGCAGCACAAGTCAGGATTATCAGTTAAACGCTGCTTCAGCTACTGCAAACAGGAAGCACAAGGATGCAGTCAAGTGAGAGCCTCGCGAGAAGCGAACAAGTTGAAAAGAATTTTTTTGAAAATAAAACGGGAGAACAACAAATATCAGAAAATGAAATAAAATAAAATTCCCCACTAAATCGTTGTAAGCGTGTTAAAATAAAAATGACCAGCTACCAAAGCAACGCCCACTGTTAAAGGATAGCTTCAAGGACATGACATCTTACAGTCAACGACATGCCTAGTCTATGCTATCTTTCTCTCTCTCTTTCTCTATTTCTCTCTCTCTCCCACTCTATCTTTCGTTCTGTGCATTGGATAGCTACACTTCATTTAAAGGCCACTTGTCAATGGGCTCAAAGAGCTGCTGCTCTCGACAAGCTATTGTGTGGAGCTGTTGCCGCCATTTTTCTACTTTCTACATTATTTTCAGTTTTTTATGCTTTCAATGTACAAATTGCTTATTAAATGTTAAACATTTTTTATTATGTGCTTAGAATTCTTAAACAAATAATATTAAAAATACATTTTAGAACTTTTGACGTGACTCCCAAATAATTTATTTATAAATCTCATAATATTTAATTTTTTAATTGAAACTTTGTTTTCAAGAATGCTGAAGGGGGATTTTGTTTTTAGTGAACTTTAATTTTCATTAAAAAATAGCACAGCTGAGTAAAAAAAATACAAAATAAGATCTCATTTATATTTATTGTGTTCGACATTTTCTAATATTTTAGTACTCTGTTTAGCTTCAATTATATAGGGGTTCTGCTTGTCATTCCCTGATTGATCGCATTAAGATTCTATAAAAATGCAAATCCCTCCCGCACACCTCAGTTTGGCCGATAAACATTGCAACTGTATTGCAACAATTGTAGCTGGTAGAAACTTTGTAGCTGGTTTTATGCTCACAATAACCGCAACAAAAACTTTTTAGCCCTATTGACTCAAAATGCGCTTTGCAGCGGCACAGTTGTAAAGCATCGGTGCTATGGGGGAAAGCATTGTGGAGCATTGCACACAATTCAATTGAATTGAAGTGTTTTTGCACTTAAAAGTTTAAACTTTAATCCTTCAATAATATTATTGCCAGAGTGCAAAGTTTGAGCTAGTACCAGTACCAGCACCTGCCCCATTCGCCATTCACACGCCGCAATCCGCCTACCGCCTATCGCCTACCGCCTCCACCTACTCCAATGCTCCAAATACATACCACCACCATCACCACCAGCACCACCACCATCCACCCCTTGAACTTAAACCCATTGGCCAACCCAGTGCAGGCTTTCAATTATACGAGGCTATTCGAATTTTGCCTGTGGCATGCAAAGAAGTGCGCACAAACTACCGCTCGGCTCATTGGGCAAGTTAAGAGGAGCTTATAGCAAAATTTGCACTCTGCAGTACCGACCACAATTGGTTTGTATTAACGCATTCAATTATTAGCTAACCAACCTTATTGCCCTTTTGGGTGTGCTGCAGGCCAAGGTTACACTTGCCCTTAAATATTCATTGAATTTCCGATTGAAAATTGTTTGGCAATTTATGTGTCACTTTGCGGCTGCACTTTGTGCCATAATTAGCTAATTGATTTCACTCGCTGAGTCGCGGCTCTTTTGGGCAGCCAACGTGGTTTTGTATATATATTAAACTGAGGTTTTCCATTTCCGTGCGAAAGACTTTTCATTCAATGCCTGTTTGCGGCTTTAACGCTTGAGGTCAACAAAATCGCGCTTGGCCAAATGAACCGCTTTAAATTGTGATTATCTCTCAATCGTGAAATTCAATTGTGGTGCAATAAGAATTTTCGCGAATAATGCAAATCCGATGTGGTTTCTGAATATTGATTTACAAGACCACTTGTCAATCCTCAGAAAATGTGCGAAAAAAAATATGTTCCTGATAAATATGATTTACAAAAACTTATGAGCACCCCAAAGTTGTTGTGCCCCCAAAACTACTAATACGAAAAAGGTTATGACTGTTTTCGAACTTAAAGAAATATTATTGTAAATCGTAATCAAAGAGATTTCTAGTTGAATAATTGTGTTTTTAGTTTAAGATCATACACCTCTTCCAAAACTTGATTTGAACGGGTTTCCACTTAACCATCATCAATCATTACAAATATATCAAGATTGTTTGTGTATCCATCAAATATTGATTTCAAATGATTGTTTTATGCAATATCTATTGTTATAAATTATATTGAAGTTGTCATAAAATACAAATTAGTTGTAGTAAATTATGATATAATCAGAATGCCCTGTTTAAAATTAATAAATCAGAAAAAATATATAGAAAGTACATATTTTTCTAGCAATATTTTGTAAGCACAATAAAAGAAAAAAATGCAATAATGAAAAATAAGGCCACAATAGGGAATTGGGCATTACATTTTTAATTGCACTAATTTCTCAAAAAATACTTGAAGAACTTAAAAACATCATTAAAGTATGAAAATATTCAAAATTGCAGCTCCCGAATATTTTCATAAACTTTATGGAGTCAAATATACCCTTCTTAACTTATTTTAAATGGATTGTGAGTTTACAAATTGTCATTTATTATAACAAAAAAACAACTTCGATTTTGTTTTGCAAAATTCCAGCAATTTATTCAAAACCTTTTAAACAAATTAATCAATTAGCAGCTCATCTATTCAAACCTAAGAGAATCAGCAAAAAAAGTAATGAATGAGATTTAAACTCAGATACAGACTAGTCAAAGCATTAACAGGACTTGAAAATCAACCAATCTGTATAGTTGCCTCAATAGTGTGCCGATTGTAGGAACTTGCGGCAGCTGCTCGACATCTGGGCAAAATGGTAAGCAAATTGACAGCTTTGTTTCTGACAACATCCTGGCGTAGTCCTTGTATGCCTGTCTAATCAAATGCCTTGCTTTGTGGCACTGTTTACGGTTACGGTTACGGTTACCTCAACAAAACCAAAGTAAGCTGATATTTCACTTGCTAAAAGCTGGCAAACACTGCCTTTGGTCTTGCCCCAGCTCCGAATGATGCACATTGCTACTTGCTCCATCTTCAACATCGTTGCTGCTACTGCTGCTACTGCTGCTACTGCTGCTGCTGTTGCTGCCACTGTCTGGGCTAATCAAAAAGCAAAAATGCTCAAATCGTCTTTGTCATCATATGTCTAACACCCCCAAAACCCATCAGGCTGAAGCCTGTGAATCTGCATAGGCGTTGATTTTGGCTGCTGCTGCTGCTGCCTCTGTGGATGTGGCACAAGGACGAAGGATACGCACAAGCCTAACTCTAGGTGTTGTGTTGTGCGAGTGTACGAGTGTGTGTGTGTGTATATGCATGTTCTGACGCTGGGCGCATCAATCAAAGGATTACATATCGAAAGTTGAAAGGGGCTTATAAAAAAAGTACCAAGGATAGAAGGTGAGGGCTACGGAGGAGGCATGTGGCATGCCATTTGAATGCAAAATAAACCTGAGAACATATGTATATATATATATATATAGTACATACTCTTCAGTTTGATAAAATGTGAAAAGTTTCACATGTAAACGAATTTTTAAAGCTTTCTATGCATATGAGAACTTCTCACACACACCCACACACACACACACACATTTAAATGACAGACACATCAATCACCAAAAAGTGCCGCCCTAAGCTAATGAGTGTTGGCAGTTGACAAGATCCGGGTGGGTATCGTCTGTTTGTGGAGGTATTGTTGTTAACATGGCAAACACCTACAAAAACCGCAATGCTTCGCAATCAAATTGAGCGTTGAAGCATTAATTAAAATGTTGACATATTACATAAAAAAAGATATAAAATAACCCAAATAACTCTATAAAGAAATGCTAAACGCTTTTTGTGTATTGGTTTCAGTGACGTCATAGCCAACACAGAAATTTGCATAACTATAAAGATTGTCATTCCAAATCACATGTTTATGTTGCGATCATTTTTGTGGTATTTAATAAAAGAAATAAATTGTGTGAAATATAAATAATATGGTTATATATTCCAATAAAAAGCAGTTGTATATATAAAAGATAAACTTACTTATTGTATTAATTTTAATAATACACTTTACTTTATAAATATTTATAGTCAACAAAATTGCGTTGTCATTTAGTCTGTTAATCCTTGCATTACTTTGATAACTTAAGTGCATATAAAACAATTTTCTTGCGCATCAAATCGTCTTTGACCACACATCGTTAGCGACAAATTTGTGTGGTGTGAATGTAATTACTTTCATGTAGTCGTATGTCCGTCCAGAGACGATATCGCACACTGGCTGCTTGGCAGAATGTTGTACGTTGAACGTTGAACGTGGGGCAGCAGTTGCCAGACGCACATACAGTCGCATTAATCTTGTAATTAATTAAACCAAAGTCCAACCATAAGCACAAAAAGTGACTACTTAAGCCATTTTGTCTCGAAAGCTAACACATGGCCTACACACACACACACACACACACACACACACACACACACACACATATGAAGTTGGCCAGTCAACTAACTGGCATATGGACAAGCGTGTGGTGCATTAACTTTGGCCACACACGGCGCATTTACTGAGTGACAAGCCGTTGCCCACCCCCTTGTACACTCACACACACACACTCACACACACACACTCACACACACTCACACACACACACTCACACACACACACACACTCACTCACACACTCACACACACGCTCTCTCTCGACCTACCAAAAACGAAATGAAACATTTACCGAGCGGAAACGGAAACAGCGGACTGAGTGCGTAAATGTGTGTGTGTATGTGTGTGTGTTTTGTGTGTGTGTGTGGGTGTGTGTGTTTTGTGTGTGTGTCCTGCTCGTAAAATGTAAGAGCTCCGGTAAGAGCACATGGCAGTTATGAGGGAGGTGGACGAACTACACAATTTATTTTGTTATGTGCGCTTTATCCACATCCACCTGTTGTTGTTGTTGTTGTTGTTGCTGTTGTTGTTGCTGTTGTTGTTGCTGTTGTTGTTGCTGTTGTTGTTGCTGTTGTTGTTGCTGCTGTGCTATTGTTACACACAATTAGAGGTCGTAAATGAGACCCGAAATGTAAGTGAATAACTAATTAGTCAACAAGACTGAAAACAAACCAATTTGTGGTAAAAAGCTGCTCAAGTGCTAATTCCATGAATTAAGTATTCATTAAGAAGAAATTTACACTTTTAAAATTACTTGATTATCAAATCAAATTAAAGTCAAAACCTCCATTTTCTGCCAGTTAGTTAACCTATCAAGAATTCCATGTCATTTGTAAATAAGTGATCAGAATACTTATATGGGATAAGTTGGTTATTTAAAACAAGTTTATGGATCCAGAATGTGGATCATTTGTCTTTAAATCATCCTTTTCATCCTTTAGCCGTATCATTGGCCGCTTTATTGTAGCCCATAGCATACAAACAAGCCGTGGGACATCGTTTTCACATCGTAATGACAATAACAAAGACAACACCAGCAGCTACAACAATTCTTCACATGTCCACGTTCACCGTTGAACTTCATTTGCATATGTGTCTCAATTCTTTTTTTTTCATTCTGTTTTTTATTCTTTTTTTTGCCTTGATACATCGGTTTGTGCTTTACTATCCTTTATCCTACGGCATGGTCATCACGCCTTCGATGCTGTCCGCCCATTTTATTTTGCTTTTGTGCTTTCCCTCAACATGTAAAATGCATTCAGGCTGAATGCGTCACACCCAGAACAGTTTTTTTTTATTATTTTCAAAATCGAGATAAGGGCTTAAGTCATTATTTTTTAAAGAGGAGCATACGTGATATGCCTATATATAAACGAGAAGTTATTAAAAGTATTTAAAGTATTTTAATCTATTATCAGTAATTTATTTGCATGTATTATTTAATATATGTAAGTAATTAATGTATAAAATAAACATAAGTTGCATGCCGACGAAATTATTAGAAAAAAATAAATAAATAATTCCAAGCTTATTATCAAAAATACCTCAAATTCGACCAGGAAGACAACATAAATTAATAAGAGAACATTTATAATATTATTCGTAAATTTTAATCTATTAATATTATAACTGAATTTTATTTTAAAGCATTTTAAAAAATACACAATTATTTATTTCAGTACATATTACGTGAATTTATCTTCTGCTAAGTCTATTTTGTATATTACTCCCTAATTGCACTCATTTATAGCACAATCTAAGAACTTTGTAATTTCATAAAAACAATTTTTTCACCTGATTTTAAATTTTATTTCAGGGCTTTCAGTTTTACAGTTATGGTTTTCGTTCACGCACCGACTACAGCCAATGGCTTTTATTATTTTGGCCATACATTGAAATCAATTGCAGTTCACGTCCATCATCGGGGTAAATATTTTGCTGTCGGAAATTAACACACTTTCCGCTTTCGCTACGGCACATGTACACACGCACACTCAGACACACACACGTACACACACTCACGAAAGCAATGCACGCACACACACACAATGCACGCACACACAGATATAATTTATTCATATTGCCCCGCCTGTCCTTGTGCCAATTTTCCAACCTCAGAGCAACGAGTGCCATTTTTTTTTTGTGCTGCTGCGAAAATTTGCTAAATAAAAATTAATGACCGCCGGAAGCGAATTGTAATCAACGGTCCGAGCGGCCAGTCGACCGTGGACGCGCCAGTCAATAAAAATACAAAAACAATAACGATTACAACAATTGCAAAAATAAATACATAACAATAAGGCCTGGTCCATTTTCATGGCCAAAATGTCTGCGCACATTTATGCAGCTTTTTCCACATTTTTATTTGCACTCATTTCCGGCCGCCATTTTCACTACGTGTGTGCGTGTTGGGGTGTAAGTCAATCAATTTGCATCTTTATTTTCCACAAGTTATGAAAATTTAACTCTTCGCTCTGGTTATTTATATATATATATATTTATTTCATGCAATAATCAATCAAAATTGTCAAATCGATCCGATCCGAGAGAGAGAATGATTATGCCATCGACAACAGCAACAGCTGAAATTGACAGCCATTTTGTTGCCTTGACTACCTGGTTAAGTAACGGGTTAAATATAGCTTGCCATCTTCTCTGACCTCCTGTCTGTTGGCTGTTATTCAAGCTGCCTCTGCACCTTGTGCGTGTTTCCGACTCTGCTTCCGATGCTGCTGCTGACGGTTACGTAATGCTGTCTATTCTTATTGTAAATTCTAAGGTGACCTGCTAAGCTGCCAGCAGTTAAACAAAATGGTTTTGTCGATCGATTTCTTATTGATTCGAAAGATAGAGTCTAAAAGAAGCTAGAGTTGTTCTCGAGATAGCTAGGTTATCCAAGACAAATTTAACTTTCGAGAATATGACACTTTAACTCTATCATGAATTTCTTAGGCGCACCGAATGAAGTTAAAAAATCAAGCAACTTTCCTATGGGAGCCTTTTGATATTTGGATTAGTAACAAACTCAATGATCATTACAGTTTTTACCGATATCTATAAACATTATTAAAAATTAACATATCCTGGTACAAAAAGAAACCAATACTGCAAGCTGGAAAGTAAGGCTACTTTTTTTAATGATGTTCTAATTTCCAGGTATGTCAAGATTTTTGAAGTAAAATTGTTACTTTTCAAGGAACTGCTTATTTAATTATTATTTTGAACTATTCAAGGGTTGATGTACATACTCATTTAATAATATTCTCTCCTACTCAATTACCAGTTCAGTTTATATAAATTTAACAAAATCCATTAGCACAAATTTCCACCAGTCGACTGTGCAACACGTGGAAGTGCTTCAGCTAAGCCCAAACACGCAAGACATTTTATTATGCATATCCAGAAAAGCATTGTGGGGATTTAGGCTAAAATGTTCGGCGAACTACTGTAAAATAATAACGTGAAAGTGTTTAAGTTGAAGGCTTAAAGTCGACTCAACTCCACTTTCCCATTTTTTCATTTGAACACATTTCTAACACAAAACAAAATATGCGCTTTTCACAACTGTGCGAAAATGTTTTCATTGCATAATGTGCTTAAGGATGCTCACACGAACGAAATAAAGGATTGTATTTTGACTTGAATGGCCTTAAGATTTCCCTTAAATATGTTACAAACCACAACACAATTAATAGTCCCAAGATAAGCAAAGAAATTTTAGAAATTTATTCAAAACAAGTTCATTTTATTTGAGAAGCATGTCTTATTTTATTTTATTTTCATTTTCATTGTGCCTAAAAATATATTCCGATTTCTATGCATTTTCAGGCAATAATTTCGTATATTTTAGCCTAGTAATATTATTTTAGCATTGATCTCAACTGCTTCACACTTCTTAATTCCTTTTTTTAAATGTAGTAAATTAGATGGGAGTGAAAAATGCTAATAAATCTGAAGAGATTTTTCAAATATATAAATGTCTAAAACAGAAATGCATTTAAATAACACTTGACCATGTCAACAGTTTTGGCAATGGCGTCCTACCGCAATCACAGCCAGCAAGCAATCAACAAATATCAACAACTTTTACTCATTCTCATGCCGCAAACAAAAGCGCAAACTAGCCGAGGAAAATGGACAGACAGGAGTCGAGAGTCGAGTGCAGCACTGCTCAAAGCCCAGTTTCACACAGATGCCCTCTCCCATCCCGGAACCCTCACTCCGCACCGAGCACTCCACACTTAACTTTGAACTCCCCATCCTCAACAGGCTGTGACACTCGACGCAGCAAGCCATGAATATTTTAGTAAACGTCGCGCTTTGACTTTGACTCCAATCTCCTTCCTGCCCCCCCCACTTGGACACCTACCCGCCGCCAGCTGGAGGGATGGAGAAGCGTAAAAGGGTTCTTACAGCAAACCCGACAATTTACACAATTTTGAAAAAAAAAAAAAAAAAAAAAGTTTTTTTGGCGCTGCCCAGCCCCAGATTTCAGTTTTCAGTTTTTCGAAAAATGTGCAAAGTTTGCGGGTGTCGACAGGGTCCAGGGGGTGTTTGGGGGGCAAGAAGCGTGGCATTTGAATTACGTTATTGCCTAGAAGTATGCTTTAGTGTTTTGCGGTTGAAAAAGTTTCGATTGCGTGGGTCCTCGCAGCAGCGTCCTTAGCTGAGTTCACACATTTTATTAAATAAATTGCAGCGGGACATTCTCTCGTTGTCATCACTTTATTATGCAAAAAAGACCAAAGGGGTTTCATCCACCAATCCCCCCACACGGAATACTAAAGTGTATAAAAATATTAAAAAATAAACAAACAAACAAACAAACACCAGGGCGGCATTGAGTAAACAAATTGAGATTTTTGATGCATAAACTGACTTATATTTAATTTAATTATAAATGACTGTCAAAGTGTCAAAAATGATTAATAAATGATTTTATTTTTAATTTCGAACTTCAAACAATTTGCACAAAAAGTTAAAAATAAAAATTTTCTATATAATAATAAAATATTAATAATAACATTATTTTGCACTACTTCGCACGACTAGTCATTGTTTAATAAATTTTTATTGTTATTAATCTTTTAATGTTAATGGTAATCAAATCAAAACATTTCAATAAAACTATGTTTACATTTTTAATTAATTCTGTAAGCTTTATGATAATCACAACAAATGTTAAAATAATTGGAATTGTTTTTTTTATATTATTATAAACTATTGAAGATCTACTGCCTAATCCAAGCATTTCTGAACCTTTTAATACTCTGCTCACAATCTGTGTGTTTCAGGAAAGCAATTAGATCAAAAGTCAAGCATAAACAATTACTGTTAACTCTGTTGATTTTATCCATTTATTACAAATTGTATAAAACAAGTTTTAAATACATATACATATGTATGTGTGTAAACACACTGTATCTTTGCATTTCATTTCATGGTTTTGTGAACCACAGAAAGAAACCAATACAAGAAAGCAAACAAAGTGACCTTATCCTATCAGAGGCGCTCCTATACAATTCAATTACAAGAATAGACCAACAAGACACAAAATAGAAGTTTAAATACAAGTATAAATTGGCAAGCAAAACAAACACATTGAATACACTGAAAACAAAACACGCAGACCAGCAGAGAGTTGAAAATTATCTGAGCAGTTCGTGCAAATGTAAGCAGAAAATTCATTTATGCCGCAGTCAGCTGTTGTTATCTAGGCCTCAGTGGTCTCAGCCCTATCTCCGCCGCTGCATTCCGGCCGTCCCTGCATTTAACTAATTACAATAATTAATTAGGACTAACAACTGAAGTCGGCAAGCGGCAAACAGCAAACGGCAACCGAAATGAAACCAAGGCAACAAAACGCCGTAAAACAATGCAATGCAAAGAACACCCCAAAGGGGTGTGTGTGGCACAAAATTGTAGACGGACTGGGGAGCAGCCAACACACACACACACACACACACACAGATACACACGTCTGCCAGCTAATATCAGGCGATAATTCCAAAAAATATATGTTTACATTTGAGCTTAAGCAATGCGCTGTTAATGGAGTAAAATTAACGCCATGTGTGCCAAGAATATTTTTAGCCTTATAAATATATGTTATTATTACCTGCTTATGAGGTGTGTAAAAAGCATAACTAACTTCTTGTTATGTAGGGTTAGCCATGGTGCTTACTCGAAAGAAGTTCTCTATTACCATTTTGACTCAAATTTAGTTATTTAAATTTCAGCTTTAGTAAAATTCTCTCCTTTAACATATTTATTTAAATTTTATAAGATTGATTTAATTATTTTATATTTTTTATGGTTCCTCTAAATTAGTTTATCCTAAATGAATTAAATATAAGTTAAACATTTAAAAATTTGTACCTAAACTTTCTTCAATCCCAAACAAAGATATTATTCAGTGTCATAGTTATTTTTTTTATATTCTTTACAAGCAACCCAAAATCAATGGAATTGGGATTCAAATTTAAAGCAAAACGAGCTAGTTGAAAAATAACATAAAACATCCGTAAACAATCTGCATTTTGAGACGGAGACGGCGACGGAGACAGGGACAAAGGCATTGACAATGAATAAAGCATTTTCAATGGATGCGCCAAGGCAAAGACACGACTGGGTGCGTGAGTGTGTGTGTGTGTGTGTGTATGTGTGTGTGAGAGAATTTTATACTAAACACATAAGTGCACTGGAAGGATTCGAAGTCAGCGTTCTAGAGTAGCTGCAAAAATCTGCACTGATAAATAATAAATCTCCGACATCAGCAGTGTGTGAAGTCATCCTCAAACCCTGTCTCCAGAAAAGGGAGGGGGGGAGGGGGGGGGGGGATTCAGTAAAGCATAGAAAACTAAACTTTGATATATGTGTGCGGAAGCATATATATATTTTCATGGAAATCTTGAACGTGTTTGGTAATGAACTTTAATGTTGCGACATGCAAACAGCTCTATAAATATGGATGGTATATATGTATGTATGTATGTACATTGAAAAATATGTATGTAAAATATATGTATATGCAGCATTGCAAATGTGGCATGTCTTTTGCAGCATTAATAGCATTTTTGTGTTTGCTTTGTGGGTTGTACTATAATGTCGATAGGCAAGGCGACAAAATTGAAGCTGCAAAACTTTTGCTTAGAGCCACGTCGACGGCATGCCAAAAGTGCTGCTTCTTGTTATTGTTATTGTTATTGTTGCAATGCGAGAGTTGTTCTTGTTGCAGCCTTGTTTTGACACAGAGCAGCAAAGCTGGTCAAAAACTTTTCACTGCGTTCAACTTTTGCACGCATATCCTGTCCCTGTACGTAAGTAAATATGTGTGTGCTCATCTGTGTGTGTGTGTGTCTGTGTGTGTGTATGGTGTGTTGTTATACTGCAGGCATGTGCACACTCAAAGCAGAGAGTGCCGAGCGCAGAGTCTGTCCGGCTCAGAGACCACAGACTGCTGAATCCCATTTTCGGCCAGCAGCGAGTTTCCCTTATGAATTTTGCTTATAATTAAGGCTCGTCCTAAACAGCAGTCGGCCGTCGCCTCGTGGTGGCCATTTAGTGTTGGCATGTGGTTCTTGTTGTTGACCAGTTTGTGTTGCCATTTTTTTTTTTTCAGCTTAATTTGCACAATTAGCGTTGCAATAAACTTTATGCGCAAACATTTAAGGGATTCCAACGTGACCAAGTGGCTGCAGAGGGCCAAAAGGCAACTAAAGCCAAAATAAATCAATGTATATTTTGGATTCATATTTGTTTGCCATGAGAATAATTTTAAATTGTTTGGTTAACGAAGCTTTTAGTGATGTTATCACAATATTACATAAATGCTAACCTATGACCTTCTGTGTAAATATTTAATCTTTAGAAATATTTGTACTTACAAAACATTAAGTAAATAAATCTTAAATAAATCGCAATGTTGTAAATAACAAATAACAAATATTGATTATCTATCAAATAAAGTAAACAATGCCCAAATAATTAAATGTACTTTATTTTCTCAATCATATAATAAAAACTAATGTAAAGATAATTAAAAAAAAAATTAAATTAAAATATTTCTTTGTGGCATAATATTTATTGTAAAAACAAAATTCAAAACAAAATTCAATCGATAATGGACACTTAATTTTTTTTAAATTCAAACTAATCGTAGTAATTTAAATACATACATGAGTATTTTATAGAGCCCGACCAATACTTAAGCTAGATATTGAGCTTAATGAAACCCACAAAATGGCCAAGGAATAGAAATATGAAGAGACTGTAAGAACAAGAGAAGATAAAGCCATGAGCTTATTATGGCTCATTTCACAAATCGCTGCTGAAATAAAGGCAATGGGTAATCAGAGAATGCAACGAGCCATGCAGCTTAGGCAGACACACACTCACACACACCCACACACCCACACACCCACACACACACACACACACACACATGCGTATTGTATGCTGGACTCAAGTCTTAGGCGTCTTCAAAGTCTGCTTTGTGCGCAATTTATTTGCAGCTTGTCCAATAAATTAATTTTTGATTAATAAAAATATTTATTTTGCTTGGCAATTAAATAGTCAATGAAATTTATGAGGTCCCCAAAAGCCAACGCAGAAGATGCGTTAAATGTGTATTTAAGTAGTGTGGGTATTACTTAACTCCATCGTGGCATGTGGCAGATGGTAGATGGTAGATGGGTGGGGTTGTGGGGCGCATTAATAAATTTCCAAGTGTTTGAATTCATGTACATGGTTTATTTTATGACTGCCTCAGCTTACCACGCACATGTGTGCCTGGACAAGGATAACTGGCGGTAAGATATTGGCCTGCCGTGCGTGAGCCCATAAAACACTCGAGAGTTATGTGTCCTGGTCTCTGCTCAATGCTAAATGCATTGGTATGCGTTGCGTAACGAAAAACAATTAGCTGCGGCCAAATAAAAACGTATCCAGGCCGGAACTGATTCGCTGCTTTGTTGCTGTGTGTGTGTGTGTGTGTTTGTCTGCGTGTGTGTGTGTTTGTGGGTAAAAGTTGTGTATGGCTTGTTTTCGTGTTCCTTTGTCGTGTGTGTCTCTCTCTCTCTCTCTCTCTCTCTCTCTCAGTCTATCTGTGTCTTATCACTTTTATACATTGTTATCCAGCTGGCCATGTTGAGTGATTGGGGCTTGGCAATTGAGAGCATGTCCTGCATGACGACAATGAAAACATTTCAGGACACACGTCTCTCATATGAATTGTGTGCGCTTTAGTTTTGCCAGACTCAATTAATTGAAGTTTTATGGGATGATTGAATTTGGCGTGTGTGTGTGTTGCAGAGGCACAGTGGCAGCAATATGGGCCAATATAAAAGTGGAATCAAATAAATTGATTGTTAACGTGCTTAAGAAAAGTTCGCCGATTGAGATAGTTATAAAAATATTTGTTTTTTTTTTTATTTCAGAAAAGAGCCAACTTCATAAATTAAGTGGAATTGAGCACATTAAGAAGTTTGTATTAATATGGTTTATGTTGACGTAGCTATTGGCAAGCAATTAATTGAAATTTATAGTTTAATTATTGTATATTTATTTTTGATGTCAATCAATTAGAATTCTGATGGATATTTGCGCCAATTAGCATAATAAATCCTCAGGCAACGATTTTAATTAGCTTTAATTGTTTTTTTAAGCAACATATGAAAATTACCAACTACACATTGTTGTTTGCAAACACCTTTCCACATTTTAATCATTTATGTCAACAATTAAAAACTAAATCAGATACATTATTAACTTTGTATTTTTTATTTTTAAGCTTGTTCCGATTTTGCCAACTGCTACCTGCCAGACTTCATATTTTACAAGCGTGGGGGATTTTTCTCTATATTATTTTGTTTTTTATTGTGTCCTCCATTGTATATTTAATTCGCTGTGGACTTATTTTATACATTCCACAGAGCATGACAAGCAGAAGTAGCTAGCAATGACCATAATGTAGTAAATTCCAAGCTAAGTAATCCTTTAATGCCGTTTAGCTGTTCCTGTTCCTGCTGCTACTGCTGCTGCTGCTGGTGCTGGTGCTGGTGCTGGTGCTGCATCTGAAGATGCAGCTGAGTTTACAGCATCTCGAATTCCTTATTTACTTTATAGGTAAGGCAAAGTAAACCAATACCAAAGCTATTTTAGTCGTTTACCTCCGCTGCAATTCTTTTGGCCCGCGCCCCGCCCCGTTGCTCTGACTTTAATCAGTGGCATTCTTCGATGCGAGTCCTGCAACGTCCTGCACTCAATTCGTTTTCTTTATTTTCCATCCAAACGGAAGTCATGTGTACCGGTTGCACATCCCTTATGCGCTCAAGAGGAGCAACGGAATTTCCAGAAACCCGCCGTTTAAACTTATTTAAACCATTCCCATACATACATTCATACATATAAATATTGAGATAATAGCTTTACAATCAGACAGGAAGCTAGTCCCAGCATGATTGTTTCCGCGAAACGTGTTTGCTGCTGACAATATTCTGCAAAATACCTTAAGAAATGAGAAACAATTTAAGTCATTTTTTTGGGCACACAATGTTTAAAATTCTTAGACTGCTACAAAATCTATGTAAGGAAAAGATTTCAGAATAGATTCTGTAATGTAAACAAAATTTGATAAATCACGGATGACAGCCAATAAAGTCTGTAAAATCGATAAAATAAAATATTTAAAAATCTGAAGCTGCTATGAGCAAGATAGTTAGCTAAATTTACATTAAAAGTTCATCGAGTGTTCAAGTAACCAATCCAATCTTTGTTCTTTACACCGAAGCTATGAAATAAGCAAATACTTGAACTAACTTGGCCTACACTTTACAGTGGCTTGGAATATATTGCTTATAGCCGTAACTTAATCCACACATGCTCAATTACTGAGGAGGCGAAAGAACTATAAGTATTTACACACCTTAACGTATTTTGACCTTACACAAAGATTTTAGCTTAGAGCCCTGTCCTCTCCTCAAAAGGCCAATTTCATGTGGCATGTAAATGGCCGGTCGGGCAAATGCAGAGTAGAGGGCAAGCCACAAATAAATTACCCTGGCACGTTGAAGATTTGTTAATAAAGATAAATTTACTTATCGTTTATCTTGATTATGCAAAATGCCTAAGTGAAAATTCAAAGAACAGGCAACGGAGGAATGTAGTGGGTCGGTGGGCCTGAAAAGCAGCTGCGCCTTAAACTTTTCCATTTCCTTGCCGATGCCACGGGCCGTTTGTTTCATTTGTATAATAAGGGAGGAGGTGGAGCTATGGGTTATGAATAAACATAATACATATTTCAATGTTTTATAATAAATTAAATAACTTGTCGGTCGATCTTGAACAGTGGCCAAAAAGAGGACATTCCACTTGGCTGTGCTGGCCAACAATGTTTGCCAAGAGCAGCACTAGACTAGGTGGGGAGAGTCCAAAGTGGTGTCAAAAGGGAGCCAAAATGGAAGTCCAAGGAGTCTAGCATCCGTCTGTAACTGGCGCCTGGCACTGTCCTGAATGAATAGAGAGGCTGCTCATTAAGTTCTTAGCGTGTCCTCTTTGCAGTTCGAGTTGCAGTCAGCACAGTGGGATAGCTCAGTTTATAAGAGCATAAAAAATAACAATTTACATATATGAATTTATAATACTTCAAATATCTTTTAGATACCAAGTAACGAACCAAAACAATTGTTTGCAATTAAGTTGTTATATTTAATCATGTCATAAATCTGTTTGTTTGTTAAGTAGCTAATTTCCAGCGATATATAAAAACTTTTATCAAAAATAAATAAACTAATTCATTTAAAATCCAACCTTTTGTCAAACCATCAAAATCGGATTAAGCGACACACAATTTCCACAGTACACCAAAAATGTGCCAAAAAAAAAACAATAACAACAATGCCAAAATAATTTACAGCTCCATGTTCGGTGCGGAGCAAAAAGAAAAGAGCTGTTTATACATTTATTATGCAATTTTATAGCCAAAACCAAGTGCAAATAGTTTGTGGACTTTGGGGCTAAGCTAAGGATACGTAGCCAACGGGAAGTCGTCCAGGCAGACCCCAAAAACCAACATCTCAATCAACAGAAACTGGGCAGAGCAAAGTTCAGCTAACGATTAAGATGTGTGTGTGTGTGTGTGTGGGTGTGGGTGTGTGTATTGGTCATTTAGGAACTGTAGTTTTCCAGCTGTAAAGCAGTTGCTCAAGGGTTTGTTTTAGAATAAGAGTTGGAGGTATTTTTTTGGGTCTCGGGCTTGTCTTAGTTCCTGTAAACGGACACACTTTAAAATTTGTTGTCGACTGCTGGCAAAGGTTTTTTATTTATTGCCATATAAACCACAAATGGCAAACATGCCAAGATAGCAACGCACCCACACACACCTCACATGGAGCACAGAACATAAATATTTCATGCCCTGACTTTCAATTTCTACTTGGGCTGCGATTCTCTTTACTTGAGTCTCTATTTCATTCCTTTCCATTCGATTTGTTTGCTTGTTTCGTATGAGAAAACCACTTGATTTCGAAATGTTTTATTTATGCGAACGATTATTATTTTGAATTGTTCGTATAGTATAAACTTGCCCCCAAACCGCAAACAGAACAACAACTGGCCTCTTTCAGTTTCCATGCTTTCCACTGCTCTCATCTAAAGCCATTTTATCATAATCGCATAGTAAAAACAAGTCCTGGTCCTGTTTGGCTCATTGGTTTCGTTTTGATGCGGGTTCATTGTAGACGTGCTTATCCTTGGGAACCATTTTATGTTCGAATTGTGTATTATATATTTTTTATTTTTATTTTTAAGCCATTTTATTATCGTATTTATTGCTCATCATATTTACTAGTCTCTTATAGCGTGTAAAATCGCTTTTATTTGCCTTTGCTGTTTTAGTTATTGATTCGACCCACATGCAACAAACACAAATCATACTGTGAAAATCAAATGTTTCAATGCAATTAAATTTCGATTAATTTAAAGCTTTATTGAACTACCTCGATGCATTGCCTATTATTATATTAATTAAAGTATAACGCACTCAAATAACAGATTCTTAATAAGTAGTTTCCACAAATTAGGAAAACGATTTAATTACTTGACAACAAAATGAAATTTTAGCTTAAGGATTTAAGTTGCAACAAGTGCAATATTTTAAACGTTTTATTGATGTAGATATTTATATAAATTATATTTTAATTTAAATTTTAGTGCATCTTCTAGTTTGAGTCGACTGATGTTAAAATATCTATTTGCCATAAAAAAAATAATATAAATGATAATATCAATCGCTCACCCCGTTTATCTGTTCATTCATTAAAGAGACAGTTTGAAAAACATGTTGGAGAAGCATTTTAAGTGTATTGCACTTTTCCACTATTTTTTGCTGTTTCCACTTTGTCCACTGGCTCATTAAAACTAATAACTCTTTTATGACTTCTGCTGGGGACACGAAACGTGCCAAGTTTTAGTCAAACATAGCCAGTGGCAAACACATGGCACAAGTTTACGAGAAGCAAACTCAAAATGAAAGAAGACAAGTAGGGGTATTCCCCATCATGAAGCTAATAACTCCAGCTGGACGCACACAGATCGCAGCAGCAGGAGCAGATGGACAAGGAATATTCCACATACGCCTTGTTGTCTGCATAAAATGATATTTGTGCTGAATCAATTAACACAATTATCTGCCATAGACAATTTTCTACTTGGCTTATTACGATGAATTTTTAATTTTATCAAACTATCATTCAATCTACAGGCATTTGCATAATTTTTGCATAACTAGCTTTTATATTTTCGGCTTGCTTTTTTGGTAAACTAAAAACAGCTGTCTTTCTATAGTCGTGTATTTGTGTGAATTTTGTTTATGTTTGAGTGTGTGTACTATATCTATATGTATATATTTAATACGCTACAAATACATTTCCCTTTAATTATGCAAATTGAATTCCACTCGGGCATAAATATTCCCAACTCCTACTGACTTTACTTGGCAGTCTTATCGTATACACCCAATCAGACTCATTCTCTCAGTTGTGCACTTGATTTACATTTACTCTTGAATTTTTATTAGTAAATTAGCACTTATGTAAATATTATTTGAAATGTTTTCTTAAACTTTTTTATTTGATGCGAGCAGCAAATTTATACTGCAACAATAATCAGAAAGATTTGCTAAAAACATTTGGTTTTTTTTTTCTTAGTTATGAAATGCATTTAAAATTTATGAATATGCATTAAGTGAATGAGCACCAAACACACATTGTCAATGCAGATGTTAAAATAAAGCTAAGTTATATTATAGAAGCAAGTAAATATACTTAAATTTATTCATCAAGTTTCAAACTGAAGCATATGCAATGTGGTGCCAAATTATGTAATATTTTTTACATAAGAGTTTTCAGTTTTTCCGTGAACTGTAATTTGACTCTTGCCAATTTCAGGCATTCGACACAGGACACTGGCAGATACAAAACATTTTTGTGCAACTCACACAATGCAAAAGGTCACCAAGCAGCACCTCACTGTATATACTATAATGTTATATATTCGTGTGCAGTATCTGAATTGACATTCTTGTGTTTCTTGCTGGCCGAGGCCTGTGCCTGGTATGCCTGAAAGGCATTTGAAAGCAGTTTATCTACTCGACGGACATTGTCGGCCCTGAACCAGACTGCAATTTGTCTTTTTCGTGGGAAAAAAAAAAACGTTAACTTTCTGGCGTGGGTGGGTGCTAAAAAGTTGGTTGTATTTGTGAACATTTTCCAACTAGTTCACGATTTAAGCCTCTTAGTGCTTTTAATTTATGAGACTATTATATTTTTTAAAGTTTACTTGGGAAGGTATTTCAAAGAGATAGTCATTAAAACTAAATGAACGTTTCCACAATGTCCAGCAATTAGCAAATTCATATTCTACATGATTTGCCGATTCCATTATGAGTCCGATTTAAAGGATATTATTTCTACTTTGCATTAAATTATAAAAATAAATAATTTAAATAATCTTTATATTGATTTTTCCATCTTTTCATATCATCAATACGAAATTCCAGAAATCATCGCCAAAAAAACTCGAAATACTCGGAGCAAATTTTTAAAATTCGCAACATACTCGAAAGTGTGGAAAGCTATATTTTATTGCAACAACTTTACGTTCCATACACATTCGAGAATGTGTAAAATGTGAATATTGGAATCAGGCATAGAGTAAATGCAAACAAACATAGCCCAATTGCTTAAAAATTTAATTTTAAATTACATCAAACTTTGCAATTCATTAAAATTTTCTTTCATTGCATACCACAAATTGTGGCATTACCTTTATAAAGAGAACGTCCTATGCCCATGTACAATTATTTTAATTGTTTATATTTGGTGAAAACTCATTTGAAGGACAATTAAAATGGCGTGCACAAAATTTGTAAATTAGAGTTGAGTAACAGGTGCAACTGGCGCCAGCTTTTGTTTATTTATTCGAATAACAGTTATTTAATATATATTTAGGCCGCTTATAAGCACGCATACAAGGCTATATTATTTTGTAAAATGCATTTGGCCATAGATAAAATTACCTTTTGCTCTGGTTTTTGTCTGGATTCAAATGCAATCATTTTACACAATTAAGGCACTTGCCCTTTGATAAATTATGCAGATTAAATGCAATGCCATAATTTCGTTTGAGCTTCAGCTATTTTGTAATTTATGGGCTATTCTATTAATTCAATGAATGTTTTAAGTCCACACAAATAAATAATTACCATAGACAAACTTATTTAAATATTAAACAGCGAAATGAGCGTATAACTTAAATAATTTAGCATTTCTTTCAACTGTCTGGCTGTCAACACCCCAAATTTATAAATAAAACGGAAATAGCATAATATTATGCAATCATAATAATAAAATAAAAATATTTGCCTCTTCCGTGCAAATGACTTATACTTGCGTCTGTCTGAGGCAAAAAAAAAGACTTTTAAATATTTATACAGCTGCATTAATTTAATGTTGTGCACAGCTCAAAAATGCGAAAGAATGTGATTTTAACTGTGTAAAAAGTTCCCTGTACACATTATGAAATTGAGTTTTAATTAAAGCCATTGTGTAATTTATTTTAAATATATGTATATCAAATGGTACATATCAATTTAAACCGGAGAAAATTCGAACCTTTCGCGAACTAAGAAGTATATAAGAAAGTTCAGTTATCTTAAGAAAATCCTTTTTTTATTCCTTAAAGTATACTAATAATCAGCTCACCATCAGCTCATTGTGATACATCTAATTTGATGCAATGCTCCCTGGCATTTTGCTAACACACGCCCAAAATTCGTATCTAAAGAAATTCTATACAATCATCACTTTTAGCGCACTCTATTATAAATTCAAAGGTGCAATCAACGCCTAAATTGGTTATTATTTAGTTTAATGGCTCTTTAATTAAGGATTAGTGCATATGCAACAACTGTTTAATTGATATCGAATGAATTTCTCAAGCCAGATATGGCCAAATGCAATTAGCTTTGTCCCCACACTGGCTGAAAGACGAACTGCTCGTTCGTTATGGCTTTTGGCGGCGTTGGTAGCATGCATAAATCATGAAACCAAAAGCTGAAATTTACAAACACAAACACACTCGCACACACTCACACACACACAAATACATGTACATGTACATGTGTACTTACGCATGGGCATGAAAATTGAACATTTATAATGGGCATAGAAATTGCTTGACATAACGGGACAAAATGTTATTGTGTGCGTGCAGCTCGGACAACACAGGCATAAATCTCAGCACATTTGAAATCTCATTGACAATTAGAAATGTGACCAAAATCATGCGTTTCCGCAAAGGCATCTACCATGCGGCCGCTTGCTGTCTCCCTCCTTTCTCGTGCCGTCTCTGTTGCTCGCAAATTGAAAATACATTTTACACAATTACGAATTGCAATGAAATTGATTTATCACGCACAAATGCACGAAGGTCACGCAAACCACATAAATTTGAGCACGCCAGGCTGGTTCCCGGTAAGGAGTAGCCAGCAAGCATGTCCTTAAATGTCCTGTGCCTGTGCCTGCGATTGCAATTTGCAACAATTTTGGGTCACTCTCACACACCCACTCCCACACGCACACACACACACGCGCACACACACACTCCATGCGCATACTGGACTTATTAGCGTGCCAGAGCAACTGTATATTAAACACTCTTAAGCCTATGCAAATACATATATATATTTGTATATATCTTCCGATAGTATAAAAAAGTGGCAAAAATTACCAAAATCACCCACACAATTTGTGCGGCGCACAATTTTACTATCTGCTGCGTTAAATTGATAAAATATATGCGAAGCATTTTGCCAAATGAGCCTCAGTCGCATTGGCTTGCACCGTTCGCATCCGTCTGGCTGCAATAAAGTAGTCAGAACGCCTACGTGACTTGCTAAAATTCCTCTCTGCCAAATGCTGACCACTATGGAATTTTTTCAAGAATGTTACGGCATTAAGCTAAAATTTTTAATAGAATTTCGTATACCATAAATGTTACTTCAGATAATATTGGCAAAATTGCATTGGTATGAATTACTCATTTTTTTTATAAAGCTTGAATTATTATTTTAAAAATAAAATAATATAATTTAATTATTTTAATTAATTTATTATATTACTATGTCAAATTGCTATAAATACAAAAAAATTATACATAAATAATTTATAAGCCTGAAAAATAGTCGCAATTAGATTAAAATGTTCTCCGTAGGAATTTAGGTTTTCACAAAAATGTTCCGCCTCGTTTCTTTACACTACCAGTTCTGTATGTCCAGTTGCCACTTCTTGGTAGAATTCCATGAGTTTTTATGTGTATGTGTAGAATCGGTATGTACGTGTAAGATATAATCGCAGGGGTCTGTCGCTCCATGTCGCCCCATGACTCGAATGCATTCAGTGACGAGGCACTGTCTGAACTGGTTTTGGTCTTGACTCGTCTGTTATGGCCTGTCCAACTGACTGTCTACTTTGGCTGATTGTTGTGCGCTGGACAACGTCAATGACATTTTATTTAGTACGTGTTGCATGCTCTGAATTCCTTGAAAAATATGTTGCTTATTACTATAAAATATTTTTCTTCCTTGGCACTATTGTTGGTATTCATGATGAATAGGATTGTGCGAACCACTACAGTTGTCGTGAGACTTAAAGCTGACTGTCACCAAGCAATTTACATATAAATCAATCAAAATGTAAACCACATTTTTAACGGCGCAACGAGCTTAAGCCGAACCCTTACTTGATTTAACTGAAATATGGTATTAACTGTGTATGCGAATTACTTATCTTATTATAATGGATTTAACGGCCGATAAATTACTTTTAATATGCATGCGCCACACACTTATAAAGAGCAATTTAATTACGCATACCAAGAGTTTAATTTATATCAATAACGCTGCTTTAATGAGAAATAATCGAATATCTGTCATGAATACATGTGAACTATTCATATGTATATAAGTGCACATACACATACGCACACACACACACATCATTACACCCACCGAGGACAATTTAATTGGAGTAATTTTTGTGAATAATTCGCTTTTATTTTTGCAGTTCCCGTTACATTTCCTTTGAAATATCCTCATTGCATTTTTATTAAATGTATAAGTTTGACTTTTAAATTAATTAAATTAAATTTAAAGAGTCCTTTCATTGTTTTATTTTGCAGGTGCACTTCCTGTAAATTTATTTTTAATTTTTTTTTTTAAGTTCACCTTTTAAATGGTCGCTTACAAGTGCCATCAATTGACTGTTTTTGGAACTACTTAAGTGTGCAAAGCTTTAAGCTCAAGCCTTTTGATAGAGTAAAAGCTACCTAAAAGCTTGTTCGTCAATAAGCTTTTTTGACTTGTGTTGAGCTTGAATCCTTGTTGGTAACCATTTTTACAGGCATGGCTGAAATATTGTTACTAAATACAAAGATTTATTATACCCCATTCAGCATTCATATTTGTTTTATAAATATGGCCAAATCCATTTGAACGTCAGTCTTTCTGTCTGTATCTGTGTTTTTGCTGCTTCGGTTATAGCTTGTGTGGAAATAACGGTCGTTTTCGAAAAATAGTAAGTGCATTTAATTTTTAAGTGTTTGACTTAAAGTGGATATGCTCATGGCAAATCCAGTCATTAAGGGTATCTATTTTTTAATTTTTTACATTGTAATCTTTACACATATGATCTATGATTCCTTCTCAATTATATCCTATTTTATTAACCGTCATCAGCTTCAAAGCACAGGTGAAACTTTAAACTTAAAAAAAAATCCACTTAGGATTTGAAGTTCTCTTAAGGTGTCAATAAATAATTCTATGAATTCTTTTCCCATTTTCCCACTTGAATACCTTCTGGCACATAGACAACAAACGGCTCAAATATCGATTCGGAACGTGAGTTTTCCCAGTTGCCGTTTTGCAATTGAAATCTATAGAATTTCTTCTAGCCAGGTATGGGATGCTCCATATTGCTTTTGTTGTTGCCGTTGCTGTTGCTGTTGTTTTTCTTTAAGTTGTTTTATCAATTGCATAATGCATGAGTAACGGCCACTAATACATGCACACTCAGTCATCTACCACACGGAGGTCATATGAATATTCAAGCACTTACACACACACACACACACACACGCACACTTAGACCGTAAGTGCTAACAATACTGCCAATCGTCACAAGGATGTCAATGCAATGTACGTGTGGCATCCGTCCGTCCGCCCACCCGGCCGTCGTATCTGGTAAATGGTCGATAGTAGTGTCCAGCATTTAAGTGGATTTGAGTCCTTTTAGTATTTTATAGGTTCGCTCATGTTGAAGCCTCTGTAACTGGGTGAGAGAATTTTGCCATTGATGATATTTGCTTTGGTCTTGTCTTTGCCTTCTCTCCCATTGTTGACATTTTAATTAGTTGCATAATGGCAGATACTTAGTATCTCAACACGTTGACTCTCCTTTGCCTTCCCCTCCGCATCCCCCCTTCTGGCTTTGTCATTTGCTTTGACTTTGTTGTTTGTCAGCTAAGTTCTCGGGTTGCCTTCACCTTTAAGGGAAAAATACCTGTGGCGAGGATAAAAACACGATGTTGATTTGGGCAACAAAGTTACCAAGTCAGCTATTTTCTTTGACTAATGAAGTGGATCAATGGCCGGTTCTCTTGGGTTTTTAAAGTAACGCTTTTATATACTTCAAATTAATCAATAAGGATGGAAATTGGTTCTAACTCTAGGGGCTTCTCTAATTAAATTAAAAAACAACATTGGCCTATTTGTCATCTACAAATTCAATTTCTTTTTCTCGGAAAGCAGAAGTAAACTTATGCGTGACCAATCAATATAAAAATATTTGATAAATGTGCATGTCTGATTGTCATAGGAAATATAATTATAAAATTTCTTTGGTAGCTATCGATTTAACATGCATCTCAATATCAAAAATAAGCTCATATGTTTGCAAAAAGAATTTTATATAAATTCCTTTCAATGCAAGCCATAAAAATTGCTCAACCGCTTCAAACGACTGCCATTTGACATTCCTTTATATCAATTCAACTTTTATATATATACATATATATATATTATTTATCTAACACTTTTTGCCAGAGTACACAAAAAAATATAATGTCACTTTTCCCTGATGACTTTTCTGTGATTTTTTTAGGTTTGTCCATTTTTTTCTTGCTTTTTTCCTAGGAGCATAAAAGCATCGAAGTTTTCTAGCCCAAGAATGTATAAATAATAGTTGTTGCCTGCCTGGAGCTGGGAAACGTGCATGTCCATAAATCATATGATGTCCATCATCAGTCAAGGACACGAGCAGCCAAGCAACCAACACCAGCCTGGACAACCAGCCCCGTCTGTCAGCCTGGTCAAAAGGTCGTTAAATGCGCTCTGACGCCTACAAATGCCAGCGTTTGTCAACGTCTGGAAATTAATTGCAGTTATAACTGTAGGTGAACAGTCAAGCCAGTAAAAAGAAGTCACATGTCATTAGGACTTACTACAGAAAGGTGCCTAATCGGCGAATTTAGGCTACTTTATGTGAATAATAATAATAAGGCACTTTGAGATATTTCAAATATAATTTGTTTAGGTAAACATGATCATTTTCGTGATACAGTTTAGTTAGATTGATTTATGTCACAAGCAAGTTGTGCGGCTCATGTAATTTATATTCTTATCTACAGATTTTCTGGCCAACAAAGCAATTATCGATTATAAATAACATTTCTAAATATATATAGACATTGCAAGTGCTTTAGCAACTTGAATGTAACTCAATACTAAAAGCAATTTACTTAAGTTAAAGTGCAGACTGAATAAAATGGATAAATATCTTTTTTGTTTTTAACGCCATTCAAGGGAGGCAGAAATTAATTGAAGATGCCAGCAGTGAGTTTTCATTGAAAAGATAAATTAACCAAAGTGGTGCAGTGAATTAGGCAAAGTCCACCGAAAACGCAAACGAATCCAGACAAAAGCTCTCACGCCTAATTAAAAAGCAAGCAAAACATGGAATGGAAGTTGGAATGATGGCAACATTAAGACCAATTCGCATTTGGCACTGGGCTGATGGTCAGGGGGGTCACGGGGGTCACGAGGGTCACGCCCGCTAGATGATATCACAAGTCGTTTCAATATGCCATTGCAAAGGCCAAAGTTGATGCCAAAACAATTATGGATTTGTATTTTGGGCAATTTGTCTGGGGATTAGAAGCGAACAGATTGAGCCAGAAGTGACTTCAATCTGCCGCAAAATTTCTGAGTTTCAGTGCCTAAGTCAGAGCTTATCATAAGGCTTATTATCAAATTTGGCATAAGTTTATTGAAAAGGAAAGGTCCGTAAATGAGAGAATGTTGTGCTACTAATTTGAAATGGGTTTCCGTTAAAAAAAAGCAAAACTTTGCGATTCCAGGATGTACTTTTTTACACTGCTGGAGAATTATAAGCTTTACACCTTTTAAGCGATGGTTAATTTGGGGACTTAAATGATTTTCAAGTCGGATCACACAACAGGCTTGCACTAAGATGGGTACCGGGTCACAAAGATATAGCAAGATGTGAAGCGACGGACGAGCAGGGAAAAATGGGAGCAAAGAGGCCTCTAAAAAACAACTTAGAAACAAAAAAAGAAAATTCAAATTTCAGCTATAATCGGAAACAGCTTAAGCAAGTAATATAAATTTTAAACAAAAGACTCACAGATCTATTTAGAGGACAATGTAGACTGAGAAGTCAAGTAGCTAAACTATACACAATCAGGCACAGAATCAATCGAATTTATGATAGTAAAAATGAATCCTCAAAGAAGAAATTCTCAACTCGATAAAGGCTCAACTCTGGAATTTCAGAAACAGTCAGTTTAAATGGAAAATCTTTAGGCACAATAATAGTTATAATAATGATTTTCACTTGATTTTTGTAACTGTCGCCCATAGTTGCTAAAATTTATGTCAAATCTTGCGCAAATTGAATTTCATTGACTGAAACCCGTCGGAGAACATAATTTGATTAATGGCCGACTAATTAGCGGTTTTCGTTTTGGTATCACACACCGCAGAAAGGTGCGGTATGCGATTGATTTAAATGTTTTGGCAAATGAGAAAAATTACAAATTAGCAAAGTATAAATTAATTAAAGTGTGGACTGCTTAATGAGGGGATTTCGGCCCCAAATTATATAATCACATGTCGGTGCTCGGTGTGTGTGTGTGTGTCAAGAGAAAGGATAACAATAAAGTGACAACAACAGTGCGCACAATGCGTGTGTGCGTTCGTGTGTATGTGTATGTGTGCAGAGAGACAAAAGGGACACAAGGACACGTGCCGAAGTGGCCATTATTTTGGGTATAAGCACTGTAAATGGGCACAAGTTCATAAATTATCGCCCTTGCCGGCCAAGAGGCCTGAAATTTATAGAGCTGTTTGTTCTGAATTCGAGTTTTTTTTTTTTGTCATCTGATATGGAATTGAGAGCATCCGAATACTGCCAGAGAATATCCCTATATCCCAGCATAAAACGACAGCAATATATTTGTATATTTTTCCAAAAATGTCAACTTTTTCGAACTTTACATCCATCACATTCTCGCACTCTTTATATCCGTCTGGTCTGGTCTGGTCTGGTCTAGATCCCGATTATTTCCGGTGACCGCGTACACAATTTTGCCCATTGGCAGAAAACATTTTGGTTTAAGGACATGCGGTTAAACTGAAATGTTGGCCATGTTGGCACGGAGAACAGCGCCAACCAACTGTAAATAACAGGCAGCACGGAAAAGAGCTGTGAGCTCACTGCGCATAATTTAAGCTTAACGCTAGATTAAAGAAAGAAAGAAAAACTAAAAGCAATAAGTAGATACAGTTTTCAAAGAACATTCAATGGCCTCTAAAAACGCCTCTAAAACTACGAGTATCATCGAAATTCGTGTGGCAATATATGTGTATAAGATATTCATGTCCCCAAAGTTGTCACAAAGGAATAACATTCACATACAATTTCAAACACACACACATTGAAAAATTGGCATGCAATTGGCAGCAGCCCAGCGGCAAAAATGGCAAATGTCAGTTGACACTGGCGACAGGCTCTTTACAATTTTTCCTATTTTTCTTTCTTTTTTTTTTCTTTACTATATTTGTTGTTGTTACTCGAACAATGGCGACCGAAGTGGGGAGCAGCGAAACAAAATGAAAAATAGGTGAGTCTCCCTGTTATAGATGAGCATTCGCCCATTCACGTATAGGGTGTTCACTGTCAAATATTAATTGATTTTAATATAGGGCCAATAAGCCAAGAGGACTTCATTACTAATACTCAAAACAAACTTGTCAATTTTGAAATCGATCCATTAGGAAGGCTTTGAAAAGGCTTTAAAGGTCTTCGTAAGGAAAGCAGAGGAGCAAAGTGTGAAATAGGTCCGTTTAAAAACTAATGATGACTTAAAAATCTTAACTACTTACCGAAAAAATTACCAATTTCAAAGAGGGGGTAAAAAAAAAAATATTAGTAAGAAAAGTATTAAACTGCAATTTGGCAATTTCTATTTCAGTTCATTAGTTTAAAAGATTTGTAAAAAAGAGTTTCCAAGTGCCACTTCTTACTCAAAGCGGCTCCGATTTTAATAAAAAATCATCGCTTTTTTGTTGTTGACTATTGTGTCATAATTTTAAATTAGCTCTATTAAGATAATTGAATTCACTGAAGCAAATGTTTCCTTAGAAACACCCTCTGTCTAACCGGGCTTAAAGTTTTCATTGCTATTGTATTTGTGTATTATTTTCCTGATTATCTATTCTATTTTTATATACATGGCCCAGAAAACAAGCTCATATTGTTCGGGACACCAAGAAAGAAAAAAAAGCAAAAAAAAAAAAAGGAAAAGGTGGCAAAACTTTTCAACTGCTAAAAGTTTATGATATGCTTCGAGGAGTTTCGATTCGATTGGGTTGTGTTTTTTCTGCGCTGTCAGTTATTGAAGTTGTTTTCTCATTATTTTCTTATGATTTTTGTTTGTGTTTTTCCCTCTGAGGTGTTCGCACCGCTTGGATGCTACTACTAATTAGGAATTCAGTTAACTTTTCAGTTAGTTATTAAAGTGGAATCAGCATCAAAGGATGTGCCTTAAGTGCGCGACACTTATGCCTCGCAGTCTTATCACTGGCGGGCCACTGAGCGACTCATAAATTTCATGCAAATTAAATGCACCCAAGTCAACTTTGTGGGCCTTACCGTTTTGGCATAGACACCCAAAAAGTTTCAGGACATGTCAGGACAACGATATACACACACGCACACGCACATCACATACACACACGGTCTCATTTTTATGGCAGTTGCGTGCCACAAATTATGCTCATTATGATGTGGCAAGGAGGAGCAAGGGGCTTACTTACGCCCGGGTTGCCCTCGAAAGTATGCTATGCGAAATAAAAATGCCAGCTCGTAATTAAGCCTACCTCAGTACAAGAAAGACAAGGTGTGTCTACTGAAGTCTAAATACCCTTTCCAACTTATAAGATAACTATATTTTAAAATTGATTGGTTTAGATAAACTATCAAACAGTCATGTCCTTAAAGAGAAAGTATCTACAGGATCCGAGCATGTGGCTATTGATCCCGATAAACAATTTATTCACATTTCAACCTTTTTCTTAAAAACAAAAGGCTCTGAAATGCCCTTTCGTGGCACAGACAAGAGCGCCTTTTGCCCCGCTTTGTGTTCAGCCAACTGCAGGCAACTGCACTAAAAAGTGTCCTTCATGTTTTGATCCTTGTGCTGCGGCAGCTGTTCTTGTTGTTGCTGTTGTCGTGTTTAAAAGTAAAACGCTGTTGAGTTCATTAAAAATTTGACTAAGTGCGTTGTCATCATCATCATCCACGCGACTGCCCTCTGTGACCCGATCCCATCCTCACTTCCACTCCCGCCCCCAATCCCCACCTCCGCTGTCAGACCAGTCACTTGTTTCCCTACATGTCCTTATTGCTGTTGTGATGATGTGAGCCGTGACTACGACAGGCGTATACTTCAACTTTATGTGCACAGATATGTATATATAAATATATATATATATTTGCGTGTTTGTATGGGTGTGTGTGTGTGTGTGCGTGTGGAAATTATTTTGCCAGCAAAACATGTTATTTTGTGCTGAGCTTAGTAGAAAAAAATGATTTGCCACGAATCTGCGCCGAATAATTCCCGGCAGCCTAATTTGGATTTATGAAGCATTTAAGAAGCAAAAGCAACGGAAATTAATTATTCATCGTATTAAAAGAGATTAGCGGTAAATTATATCTAGCGATGTTGAATATCACATTAAAATTAGCAATTAAATTGCAATGAAATGTGTATTTATGATAACATGTTGCTGAGATTTTTTTGCCATAAATATTTAAGTATAATTTGTTGCAATTGAAAAAGCAATTGATGTTTTTTATATTATATTATATTATATTTTTTTATTATTTATAAGCATACAAATTCCTACAAATATTTTCAGTTAATGTTTTAATGTAATCTTTCATTATCGATATAAATAAAACACTTGTGCTGACTGACTGAAAGGTTTTAAGTGTGTGAGAATTAAGTATATCGAAAGTTCGATGGAAGCGGAAAATGTCTGAATATACATAGTAATAAAAAAAAAAAATTATAAATTAATTCATTTAATTTTTTGTGACCTCTAATTACAGGTCAACTCCAATATATTTCAAGTCCCATGGAAAAATTGTAAGAATTATTTAATTCATTTAAACTATAAAAAATATATAAATATATAGATTTTTATTGACACAAGTAAGAAATTGAAATAGAGCTCTTAACAAAATATTGAATTGATACAACATATAAAAAAAGAATAATAAAAGTTGTCCAAATAATGCCATCGACTGCCAAGAAAAACACTTAAAATCAACGCTCTCGAACAGAGCTCTCACATTTTGTCTTTTAGCGAAAAGATTGGCTCTCTGTTGTGAATACGCGTCGCAAAGCAAAACGGGCAATGAGAAGCAGAACAGATGGAATGCCATTGTATGTGGCACCACAAGCGGAATCCCTCATGACAAAATCAATAGGAACCAAAACAGCTGTGCCGCTAGCTAAGGCAAACGTAAACAAGCAAATGGAGGAGAGGCAAACACACACATAGAAAGAGAGAAGGAGTGTATGTGTGTGTGTGAGTGTAAGAGAGCGGTACTATAAATAGGGCAACATTAGAGAAAGAGTCGCTCTCTCTCTCTCTCTCTCTCTCCTGCTCTCGCAGGCTGGGCCAGGCAACATTCTGTACATTTTCCGTTTTGTCTACTTTAGTCAAACGCAGCTCTTCAACGTTGGCGGTAGCCGAAAATCAAGCGGAAAACTCAACGTCGCTCACACACAAACACAACACTCACTCACTCATACACATTAACACACATCTCAGACACACACACACAAACACTCACCGAGATACACACGTACACAGTGACAGTGTGCCATATGTGTAATCAAAACGAACGGGCCGCACTAAGAACAAAAGTTTATATATAGAATATTTTACGCACAGCTGAGGGAAAAATAAATTCGGTGTGCAGCTGAAAATAAATTAACGAAAACTACGAACATTTTTCAGTTGTTGTATCTTTTGATTTTACATATTTTGTATGCAATAAATTGTATATTACGCATACGCCGCGTGTGGTGAAAAATAACTGGCGAGAAAGTCTGCGTCTGGCGCCAGCGTCAGCGCCGCTGCTGACGTCGCGACTCCACCCAAAATTGTATACCAAATTTGGTAGCAAACAGTAGTTGCCATTGCTCAAATGTTGCATTGATGCATTGGTTAATGTGAAAACTATGCGCGTGTGCGTGTGTGTGTGTGTGTGCAACAGCAACAAACAAAATTGAAAAATGCTAGAAAAATGTTTGGTTCATGCGAAAAGTTGATGACACATTTTGCTGTCATTTTGACCGCATTTCTCGTCTCCCAGCCGCTGTTGTTGTTGCTGATCTGCGGTCCGCCAGCGACACCGCATGGCGACCCCGCATCATCCATATCCACATTTCTGGTGCACGCCTCCGCCGCGGATGAAGCGTAAGTTCTGCACAAATTTTATTCATCATATCATCTATGCTCTTTGGCTTTACTCTTGCGCTTCATTGGGCGCTCCCAATTGTTTTTGGCGCGTTCAAAATAAGTCCATTAATGGGCGTGTTCCCAACATTATCATCATCAACATTCTGCTCATCCCCAGCCTAATCTTCGTTGTGCTGTCGTTGTGCTCGTCGCGTTGTCGACGTCGCTCGTTAATTTTTCGAACATTTTATGCTAATTTTTTTTGGCAGCAACCATCAACTCACGTTTCTTATCGAATGCCCTGCGAGTCATGAGTTCGGCATGTGCGCTACAGCTATGTGTAGGGTATATATAGAGAGCAAGGCATATGCGATTAATCTAATTCATATTTTTCATGATATTAAACATGAATTCAGCTTTTAATAACCATCCAAAAGGACTGTTTCATTTACATAGATGTTGTTATTTCTACAAAATGAAATTTAATGTTAATATGCCATTTTTAAAACTAATTTCCAATGTTCCAATAATAATCGATTAATAAATGTTATTGGGGTATACGGGAAAATTAGCAATGAAGTGTAACCTTAATCTGCGCAAGGTATGCGATAACTTGTTTACCGAATTCTAAGTCTCAGACATGGGGACAGTGTGCAGCTGCCCCTCCCTCTTGAAATACAAATTTGGGCGTAATTTATAACTCGGTGTTCCCCCTTCACGAAAAGCTGGGTACTCTCCTGCAGATGGACATTCCTTGAGGAAGAACATGGGAGATGCTTTCTTCTGACTATTTCATTTTTATTATTTCTTACCCATTTTAAATAGATGTCATTGTCAACATAGCAATGAGACATTTTCAATTTAACTTTTAGAATGAGTAATCTCATATTTATAAATAGATAATTTGTCTTCTTAACAAGTTTTCCCTAAAAAGCTTTCCAGTTTGTATTCACTATTTTTCACTTAAATCAACCAACTTTTCTTATAGCCTTGTTTGTAGCGTAAAACGCAGTCGTCTACGCAGATGTGTAATATTTTCACTGGGTTTTTCTGTCCTTTGCGCTTTGCGTGTTTACGCGTTTGTCTTTTGTTTCGAATTTTCATTTCATCGCGTGAGTGTGTGTGTGTATGCGTGTGTGTATGCGTGTGTGAGAGAGAGAGAGAGTGCGTCAACGTATTTGCCCACAATTTCTGCTGCTGACGCCGCCGACAACGAACCTTTTTTCAGCCTTTTTCTACTGCTGGTTTTGGGCCCTTACAATTTCATAAGTCACATAAAAGAATTATTTGTCTGGCATGTTGACTTGGGGCCACAGCAGGTACTACAGACGTCTATTTACGCGTAATGCATATTTTATTGGGCATTTTGCAGGCCCGCCTAAAAGTCGTCGTTCTATTAATTTAACGCCAACTTTTTGGGGCACAGGGAGGCCGGCAGTCGTGGCTTAGGCCAGTTTAGCTAACTTAACCAGTCGCTGCTCGGCAAATAGGCGTCAGGCTACGGGTAACGGGCCAAGCAAATACAATTAGGAAATGTAATTAAATCAAATAGTAAACGCAAAACCGGCTTAGCCATTACAATTTGACATGCACAAGAATCAGACGCTTAGAACTTAGCTGGACTATCCTAAATTTTCAGATAATAAAAAATGTTAATTTTCATAAATTAGCGAAGGATTAATTTTGAAAACTTGGGCGCGCTACGTAGCTATTTGACATGGCCAATGATCTCATCATTTTTAATAAACTAATATACATATAGTGTACTATTTTCGGTTCATATTTTAAAATGGTAAAAGTTTATTCTCTAAAGAACAATAATTTAATCAACTCAAGCCACTAGCCATAATTTAGAGCGTGACAGTTTGTTTGATATTTAAAAAACTTTAATAAGAAAATACATTTTTATTTGAATTTAAATAAGATCAAACCACTTGCCACTATGCTACGCTAACACTTTTATTGTTAACTAAGATGCTGTACAGATTTTGAATTTTAAAATAACTAATAACTTAGATTAAGTGAGGCATTTAAATAATCCCAAACAAAGTTCTTGGTAAAATATGGACAATCCAGACAGCAAACAGAACACTTCAAAGGCGATTAAAATTCAAATTGACTGGCATAAAACTATATAATTGATGATCACATGAACATAAATTGCAATCGTTTTATGTGTTTTTGTTTACTTTTCGCTTTGGCTCACTGCGCACATTAATAGACAATGGCCAGTGGCCTGGCGCACATAAAAAAAATCTATGTAAAATGTAAGAAAACCAAAAATAATCATTAAAAAAGAAAATTAAATAAAAACACAATGTAGAAAGGCAAAAAAAAAAATAAAATAAACTTGGCAACCCGCAAGCAGCAATACAATGTTCACGTTCCCAACGCCCACAACAAGCCAAACCGATTTAGAGCAGATAAGAGCGGAGCCCATTTAAAAACAATGTGAAACGAACAGAAGTAACGATGAGGTGTGGGGAGAGGGGAGCCAACTGACCAGCCCATTTGCTGATGCCACAAAGGAATGGTGAATTTAATTGAACAACTCCAAAATGTAATAAAAAATCTCGTTACAACTACACGAACAAGAACAAAATCAAATATTAAACTTGAGAAGCGGCCAACACTTGAATGCAGCCAAGTAACTGTGTCAAAGGCAAAGCGGCAATGACCAAAGTACCGAATTGAAAATGGCCGCAGCAGCGCCACCGGCAGCAAAACGCAAAACACAAAGAGAGCGCAAAGAGAGCATACACCAATTGTCAAATCGTATAAGAGAGGGAGATGGCAAATGGTCTGCGCAGGTTTGCTCTGATTTCCTACATTTATCTCGAGATTGTAGGTCAGCCATTTCTTATTTGCGATGATCTGCAAATGAAATATTTGAATTTGATAAATGCTTAACCTATTTATTATATTGCATCCGATTTTCTAAATTAAGCTATAATGAAATCAAAATTAAAAATAATCTAATAATAATGTGTGTATTATTAATATATTTTAACTTAGCCAAAAAAAAAAAAGAACAATTAACAACTTAATTACAATAATTACAATAATATCTTGCAAACAATTCATAAACGTTTTGTAGATCATTTCAAGCCTCAATAGCCGTAACCTTTGGCACGAAGCGCTCTCATTAAATTAAGAGCAATATATTTTAAGAGCATAAGTAATTAAGAGTTTTTGAATAAACATGCGCGCGCATTAACAGGGCACTTGTTGATTTCTCATACTCACACACACATACAAGTAAAGCCAAATCACAGCTGTTTCTGTGCGCTGCCTGTGACACGACGCTGCTGCGCTGTCGCTGCCAATTCAGCTTTTGGCTTGGCCGCTTTCTTTGGCACACACTCACACACACAGATGCTGCCCTGGGCATCCCATGCTCTTTATCAACACCTCTCGTGACAGACATGTGCGCTAATTTAATTAGTGGCCTTGTTGGACTACTTGCACGTCGACAGGTGGTTGACATTTCGTTTTAGGGGCAGCCGTGACGTGCCACTTGAGGTTGCCAGACTGCATGCGGCTTTAACAAAAACTAACTTGAATTAAATAATTTAAATAAAGTTTAAATAATGCAGCACTAAGATAACTTTATATAAGCCAGGAATAAATACAAAAAAAAAAAAACAATTAAATTCACTCAATAAACTGACTGCCTTTTGCAAATAAATTTAGAACTTTTAAATTTCTAATTCAATTTGCAAAATTAATATTCATGCTATTATTTAATGACCTCCTGAAACTCATTTCCAGTGTTGGCAAATGGGCGACACAGTTTGGCGACGAGCTTTTTCTGATGGCCCAAAAGATAACCAAATCGCAACAGATCAAAGAGAAATATAAGGAGTACAATGCACGTGTCGAGTTAAAAAATGGCACCGAACTGATCAAGTCGATAACGGCAAATGTTGGCAAAATGCTGGCACGTAAAATGGACGCAGTGCGTTGCATTCAGGAGCGGGCGGAGAGTGTCAACGAGAACTTTGAGTTCAATCTAACGTCCGCAGAGGCCAACTTCACCTATTACTCCAGCAAGTATTCCAAGTTCAATGGGAACAGCTCGGAGCTGCTGTCAGAGGGTGAAAAGGAGTTCGAGTACATGTATCGCGATATGATGCTGAATCCGGATACACATTTCTACAATATATCCGTGGACACGGAGCACAGTTCGGTGCATGTGCCATCCAATGTGTGGGATCGTGCGCCGCATGTACTCAAAACGATTCAATGGTCGGAAGAGCTGGATGAGGTCTTCCGCCAGAACTATCAGTCCGATCCAGCTCTGTCGTGGCAATACTTTGGCTCCGACACGGGAATCCTGCGACACTATCCTGCCTCGCTATGGTCGGATTCGCGTGCCAATAAACTGGATGCGGACACATACGATTGTCGCAAACGTTCGTGGTACATTGAGACGGCGACATGCTCCAAAGATATTGTCATACTGCTGGATCATTCCGGCTCGATGACGGGACATCGACATCATGTGGCCAAGTTCACCATACGCAGCATTCTGGACACCTTCTCCAACAATGATTTCTTCACAATCTTTCGCTATTCGAGCGAGGTAGAGGGCATAATACCCTGCTTTAAGAATGCCCTCGTACAGGCCACGCCGGAGAACATCGATGTGTTTAATACGGCAATTGCCGAGCTGCCTCTTGCGGAGGGTTATGCAAATCTAACGCTCGCCTACGAGCAAGCCTTCCAAATCCTGCGCACTTACTATGTGACTCGGCGCTGCAACGAAACATCCACCTGCAATCAGGCCATTATGCTGGTCACTGACGGCGTTGCCGGCAACACCACCGACATTTTCGAGAAGTACAACTATGGCAACGGCGAGAATGGCACCTCGCGGATGAATGTGCGCATCTTTACCTATTTGCTTGGCAAGGAGGTGACGAAGGTGCGCGAGATTCAATGGATGGCATGCCTGAATCGGGGCTACTACTCGCATGTTCAGACATTGGACGAAGTGCACGAGGAGGTGCTCAAGTATGTGGATGTTATTGCCACACCACTGGTGCTGCAGAACGACAAGCATCCGCCCACCTGGACGCACGCCTTTACAGATAAAACGGTACGCTTACAGTTGCCAAATCTCATCGCAAACGCAATTGAATGTTTCCCACTTTTAGTATGATCCAATGAATAGCACGGAACGACGTCCTCGACTAATGATAGCCGTGGGAGTGCCCGCTTTTGATCGCTCCTATCGTCATGAGAACAGCACCAGACGAAGAGCTCGGCTGCTGGGTGTGGCTGGTACGGATGTGCCTGTGGAGGACATTGATAAGCTAACGCTGCCCTATAAGGTCTGGGAATTATATATAATCCGTATCTGTATTATTTATTGTCATATATTTTCAAGGAAGTTAACTCTTATTAATACGATGTGCGTTTCTTACAGCTGGGCGTCAATGGCTACTCCTTTGTCGTGTCCAACAATGGCTATGTACTGCTCCATCCGGATCTGCGACCCATTGGCGTAAGCAGCCTGCTTAATCCCCATAATTCAAATTTAAACATTTATATTTTCTCTAACCTCCGCAGTCTAATGGCAAAATGAATCCAAATTATAATAGCATCGATTTCACCGAAGTGGAGCATCTGGCTGAGGATCAGAGTCCACGTCAGCCCGGTGACTCCATATTGAATATACGCGGCGCCATGGTCCATCACGAGTCCAAGGAGTTTAAGGATATTCCGGTTAAGTTCCACTACGACAAAATGCGTCGCGTCTCCGAGGAGAAACAGGATTACTTCTTTGCACCGCTACCGAATACGCCATTTACATTGGGCATTGTTATGCCCAGCGAATATGGCAAGACCTGGATCAAGGTGGGCGATGAGGTGGACAAGAACAAACACATGAAGGTTAACATATCCGAGTTTTTCAATGGCGAGAACTGGAAAGTGCATCCCGATTGGTATGTTGAACAAATCAAATTACTGAAAGTTGTGTAACACATATTTTTTTAGGGTCTATTGCAAGTATCATTATCTGGAGGGACACGAATTCAAAACGCCCGAAGCAGAGCTACGTGAGTTTCTCGAGAAGATGATGAAAATGGACTGGAAATGGCCAGAACAATATGCCGAAGACGAGTCCGATTGGGATGACAAAGATGATTGTATGTTTGCCCAAATGCACAAATAATCTTATCCAACTCATTAACTCAATATTTGATAGTGAATTGCGGCCGCAAGACGCTTGGAGATGATGCCTACTACTGCAACAAGGAGCTGGTACACTTGCTCATCTTCGACGCCAAGGTGACAAACTCCAGCTACGGCGAATGGAAGTTCGAGAATGAACAGGAGCGTCAGCTGATCGAACGTTTTGGTGCCACGCTGCGCTATGTGGCCACAATGAGCGGCCTCACCCGCTGGCAGTTCATCTATGGCGAGGTGGAGGTCGATACGGATCAGGAGTTTGGAGATTACCATACGACAGCAATCGATGAGACATGGTACAAGAGCGCCATACTGCAGCATCATCAGGGTAACACCGAGAGCTTTGTCTATTCGGTGAAGCACTACAATGATCCGTTGGAGGATAGCGATCTCAAGGTCACCGCCTCACACGCCATCTTTCCGCGAGATGGCGGCAAGGAGGCGCCCGCCTGCGTCGTCGGCTTCCAATTCTCGCATGCTCGCATGTGGGAGCGTTTCTTCAACATAACCGCTGAGGATAATGTGAGTGCCGAAATTATCAAGCATATAAAGAGATTTATATATATATATAACTTTCGATAACAATACACAGTGCAACAATTGCCTGCCCATTTGCACGGATGATGACGTCGATTGTGTGGTCATTGACAACAATGCGTACATTGTTGTTGGTCAGAACATCAACACGACTGGCAAATTCTTTGGCGAATTCCATGGCGATGTTATGGCGGCCATGGTGCAGAAGGGCATCTTTCAGAGCATCGAGGTCTATGACTTTCAGGAACTATGCAAAGTGGAAGCCACAACGCCCAGCGATGGACACAGCTTACTTCATGTGAGTTGACAGTTGATTGTCTTTAGCATAATTACAACAATTGTTAACGGGATGGGAAATAATTTTCCAACAGAGTTTTAGTCGTTTTTCCAAAAGGTGTTTAATCATTTTGATCTGAATCGTGATTGATTGCAAATTAAATAAAATTAACTTGAATTCAGTGTAACATGTCTGTAATTCACAAATTTTTATAATAATTTAATTCTAATAGTTCGATGAAGTGAATATATATGCTAGATATATAATCATAATTCTTATCAGCGTGTAAAAAATACTTAATATTTTCCATAACCATATTTTTTCATATATAAATGTTTTGCAGCCGTTGAAAGTGCTGGGTCTGGTCTGGAAATGGCTGATAGCGCAACTCTTCTTGCACTACCAGAGGGTTCAATGGTGGGTGGACGGTGCGCCCTGTAAGTACAAAATTCAAACCCAACCAGCAAAATTTAAACCAAATATATTCTCTAAAATTAGTCATGGAATATTTGGATAATATCGAGGATGAGTATGTAGCTGTGGGCGACAGAGGTTCACAATCGGCGGCCAAGCCTAAGGAAGATGGTGAGGATGGTGAGGCCATATTCTTGGATCCCGAACCCGAGCCCATCTACAAAGCGTGCGATATGCACTCAACGCTATATGCGCTGCAACCCGATGCTCTGATTGGCATCAATGACTATGTGGAGGTGCCATCGACGCGTCCGTTTCTGGTGAAAAAGATACCCAATACGAATCTGGTGCTGGTGGTTGTCAATGTGCTGATGCCATCGCGCAGTGTACGGCTCACCACCGAACCTCAGCCCATAACCGACTACGAAGAGGAATTTCCCTGCTACAAGCTCAACATGAGCTTCTACGAGCGGAGACGCATCGAGGAGTGCTACACGGAGCACGAGGATGTAAGTGAAAGGCGGATATATTTACAAATTTATATATATTTCTCTCTATATAATGATAATTGTACACTATTTGTTGCAGGAGGAACTGTTCACCTACTGCGGCAATGCCTCCCGGCTGGGTTTGACGCTTCAGCTGCTGCCGCTGACCATTATTTTGATGTTTTACTTGACGCGCTGCTTTATGCGCGTCTAGTTTATACAATCTATATATATATATATATATATATGTATACATATATATGTATACTACATATACCTACGTACTATTGCGATCTGTTTGTTTTTAGATTGTAATCTATTATGTAGTACAATTCTAGTCGAATGTTTAACAACAACAACAACAACCAAATGAGAAACCAACCAAAACAAAAAGGCACAATCTAAAAAAAAACACCTTAAGCATGTTTAGCAACAACAATTTCAACTTTTAGACTTACAAAATACGCCAAATGTTAGGAAAAATCGTTTTATCCTACAAAATACTATACAGATTAGTGGTTAAGCAGTCAAAAGAGCCCTTTATTATTATATTAGTATTCCTATTGTTTGCCCCATTATTTTGCTCTTTTGACTTTTTACCCAAATCTTGTAAGAAATATTAAGTTTTTAAAATATGCATATTATTTGATATGCATAAACTTAGTTAATATCCCACGTTTCGGTAACGATTCTTATAGTTTAAAAATGGTAAATCATATGCCAAATATTGACGAGAAACGAATGAAACCAAAAATAATTCAACTGACAATTATTTTTGTAATTTTATAAAATTTGTTGATTTTTAAATGAATAAATGTATACTTACGACACACAGAGAAACAACACTATATAAATATTTTGTCCCTTTGCCCAATCGAATAATATTTGAAAGTCCCTCTAAATTCATTAGCTTTTCATATACAATCAAAATAATTTTAAATGATTCAAATCAAGCGATACGTATAAATATTATATATAAAATATAAATTTAATGTATGCAAAATGTTTATATAGATATTTGTTAATGGCTATTCAAAGTTTATATATGGTTTTGTATATGTATTTTAATATGTACCAAGTATTTGTAACGATTTTATTGTATTTTGTAACAATGGTATCTTTGTTTTACGCTCGCACACACAACACACACACAACATGCACTAAAATCAAGAAGTTAACTTTGGAGTAACCGAAGTTCAAATACGCTTGCCAATATATTATTTGAATGTTAAAGAATATCTGTGAAAAAGTTGAGAGACTACATTTTAATGTAGTTATTTTAATGAACAAAATCAATCATACAAACATTGTGCAGTAGTCCGTATAAGATCATATTTCCAATTTCCCACAGATATCTGTTAAAGCGAAACAAATCCAGCAAAGAATTTAAGAAACTGACTCGATTTTCTTTTAACCAAATATGTCGTTGGCAAGTGTATTCTATATAGGACCACCTGAAAAGTATGCAATACTATTTTCGAAAACCTCAGTTAAGTTGCACAAAACTAATAACTTTAACTATACCGATTTTTTAGCTAAACAAAATTCTGCAACATTTACACGAGCAACCAAAAGAAAAAAAACAAGAGAAACCAAATACCAAAAAAAAAAAAAAAACCTAATTGCCTTTGTATCGTATTTCGAAACATTTTATGAATTTATGCATAGAAAAGTAAATGGAAGCTAGAACAAAGTGAAGTGAAGTGTTTTAAATTCAGTTTCTTATCGAATTTGAAACATAATTGAAATCAAAATGGAGACGGAAATTTTAAAAGCAAACAGTTAACTATTAAATGTAATTTACAAAAAAAAAAAACAAAATAAAAATAAAATAACTAAACTAAAAAACTAATTAAATGTTTATATTACACATACTAATATAATATTTATTTTTTGGAGTGTTTAAACGTTGTAAGATGTAATAAATAACTAAAACTAAACATAATGAAATGATTTACATGGATTTCAAATACAAGACGATAATATCGCAATGCCATGTATACACATTAAATATATAATACCGAAAGTCCACTAAACTAAACACCCCTAATAATAGCATTTGATAATAGTAAAATTAATTATATACCTTCATTAACAAATTCAATGCATTAGTGACACAATTCGTATGCAAATTTGATGTTTAAAACAGAAACGGTTTAAAACTGATACAATATGAAACTAAAATAAAAAATGAAAAACATTTTACAGCTAATAAGAAAAAAAAGACCAATAAATGTTTAAATTATAAACCATAGACTCTTGATGGATGGCATGTGGAAGAATGTTACATTATAATCCTATTTTATATTTTACAGGAGCCCAAACAGAATTAAGATTCGCTAGTGGTCAGCACCGCCTTGAAATAGTCGCTGTCCAGCTGCTTAATATCCTTGGCAAATTGTGCCACAAGTTGTGTTAGATCCTCCACATTGATGTCGGTGTTATTGCCAGCCGTTGATAGCTGCTCTATGGCCACTTGTATCTTGTCCAGCAGCGCTTTGTCCTCTTGACTCTGCTTGTCAGCATGCTCGTCCTCGAATTCATTGTACACCTCCTGGGCATTTTGCACCACATGCTCCGGAAAGTTAGCCAGACGTGCCACCTGTATGCCAAAACTCTTCTCCATGACGCCAGCTCGCACCTGATACAACAACGTAAAGTTATCCTTATCGGCCACGGCGGCCATATGACAGTTTTTAACTGTTGGCAGCGTTTCGGCCAGTTTGGTAATCTCATGGAAATGCGTAGCAAAAAGTGTAAAGCATTTGGTTTCTTTAGCCAGATGCTCGGCTATGGACCAGGCAATGCCGCAGCCCTCGTAGGTGGATGTTCCACGTCCCAACTCATCGATGATGACCAGTGATTTATCCGTTGCGGTCTGTGGGTTTATAAAATTATATGTTGTATGTGTTTTATCTGTTTATACATATTTAAAACCGCTGGCGTGAATTGATTGCGAATAAGTTGCTTTTATAGCGTGAGTAATCGCAAGTCGGTTCGGCAAACAATAATCAATATAATAAAACTGAATTTCCATAATATTACTTACCCTTATAATGCCCGAAGTTTCAATCATTTCCACCATAAACGTGCTTAGACCTTTGATAATATTATCACTAGCACCTACGCGTCCCAGTATGGAATCCACCATGCTAATTGTGGCCATGCTGCAGGGCACAAAAGCCCCGACATGGGCCATTAAGACGGCTGTGCCCACGGAGCGTATATACGTGCTCTTTCCGCCCATATTTGGACCAGTTATAATAAACATATTACATTTATCTATGAAAAAGAAAGAAAAATGAAGGGCTTGCAAAAATTTCAACTGCGTTTACGACGCACCTTTTTCGAAATCTACGCTGTTGGCTATAAAGCTGACGTGTTCCTGCAGTTCCAGGCACGGATGACGCACATCCTCGAGAAGCAGCTGACCAGCGCCCTCGGGCAGCATATTGGGACGCACATAGGGCGTCGGAGCGCAACGCGCTGCTGTGGCAAAACTCACCAAGCAATCCAGCTGGGCAAGCTCATTGTTAAGCGAGGTCAGCGGTGCTGCATAGCCGACAGCCACCTGGATAATTTCATCGACAATGGACTGTTGCTGCTCCTCGTAGCGTGTGCGACAGCTGGCAAACTCATCCGCATAGCTCTCCAGTTTGTCCGAAGTGAAGCGAACGCCGCCCTTGATTACATCCACAATTCGATAGTTTTTATTCTTGCGCAAAACGGAATCATCTTTGAGTGTGGTACGAAAATGATAGCCAAGTTTGGCCACATTCTCCAACTTTATCAGCTTACTATCCAGATCGAGCTCATCGCAGCACTTGCTCTGCAGCCGCTCCATTTTGCTGTATAACTCCGTCATGGTCTGCTGCAGCTCCATGAGGCGACTGTCAAAGGAGCCCTTCACCAAATATTCGCCCTTTTCAATGGCCTCAAAATCGACGACTTGTTCGACCATCTGCTTAAGACCAGTTAGATCCTCTAGGAAGCTCTTAAACGGCGCACATAAAACGCTCTGCACTGTGCTGTGCTCCAAACTCAACAGCACTTGCAGAATCTTGGGCGTGCGCAAGATGACCTGGTAGATGCGGAATAGATCCTGTAAACTAGCCTTGCGGCGCATCAGTTTCTTGGTAAGCATTAGAATATCTGGTATGCGCTTCAGATAGTCTAGGCTGAGCGTGTCTAGCGTCTCAGGCGACTCCAGCAAGCACTGCACAATGTTGTGACGATCATTGAGTATGTCCAAGCTGCGTAGCGGCTGCTTCACCCACTGCGACATGAGGCGATGACCCTGCGGCGTACGACAATGATCCAAGACACCCAGTATGCTCTGCCAGCGATACGAGGGCATCGTTGAATGCGTGCCCGGCTTGGGCATAATGTTTAAAGCGGCCACAGCAGCAGAGTCCAAGTGCACAAATCTTAAATGTATTAATTAAAATAATTAAGAGTAAATTTAAATTATCCCGTTCATAAAATAGCTGGCAAAATTGAAATATTGATTTTTTTTCTACATTTCTTTTTGCCTAACGATATACAAATCCTGATATAATACTGAAATAATTTATATATACGCCACGCACCGTTTTAGATCTAACTGCTTCAGCTCGTAGTGCCCCAAATTGCCGGCATCATTGACCAAATCCAAGTATTTTATGGCCACGCGCAGTGCCTCGGCGGCTAGCTGCATTTGCAGCTCCTTCAGCCCATTGGCATCCTCCTGCTGACCCTTGGCAAATCGCAGCAGGCGATTTAGATCCTGCAACAGATCATTGCGCTCGGCGGCGCTGCTCCGCTTGGGCACAGTGATCATCACGCCATTGCGCTCCAGCAGCGCCTTAACAGCTGTATATTCACCATCGGCAGACGGCAGCAGACACTCCTTGGGACCCAGCAGCACCACAGTAGCCTCCAGCTCCGTAAAGAAATCATCGTCGACAAATTCGAGAAGCTGAAATGTGCAATCGTTTTGCTCGACGGCTGCAACTCCCACGCGTCTCAGTGCACTGCCCTCCAGCTTCACCTGTAGCGAGATGATGCTGTTGCCTACTAGCACCTCCTTGTTCGCGAACAAGATGTCTTCGAACTGCAGCAGGTTGCCCGGCGAACCGCGATATTCCAGCTGCCATTCCTGGCGTCTCACATAAACCTCGACGCGGAGATTACGCACTAGCAACAGTTCGCGCACGGCCAACTCAAAATTGGATTTGGACATCGCCACATACTGCAGCGTCTCCTGTTTATCATCCTTCAGCAGGGGATGCACATATGCCATCGATTTGTATACGATTTTGGCCACCTGTTCACAATCATCGCCACCATGCACAGTATAACAATCAGTTTGATCGTAAAAGCGCACCGTCGAGCTGGGTTTCTAGTGGGGCCAATGCAATCGAATATGTAAATTTGTACATAGATAATAAATGCATAAACACAGATCAACTTACCTCGCCCAACTTGTTGTGGAACTTGATGAAATTGCGACGTGCATTTGTGTCTAACCAAAGCAAAGCATTAGCAAATTACAGTGTTAAGTATGCTCTAATTAAGGCTCACCCAAATGCAGCACAGGCTCCTGTCTGCTAACAATAGTTTTTCCTTCCATCATGTGGATTTTATATATAATTTTCAGTCGACTTTAAACAATTTGCCAATTCACGCGCCACTTTAGAAGAACGACGCGAATAAACCAGTGTTGGTTAGCATTAGAAATCAAATCAAAGCAGCTGCAACTCAAAAAGGTAAATAGTGGAATGACACTTGTTGAAATGTCTAATTAAATCAACCAAATAGAAAACATTACTTTTCAAATAACATCTATAAATTTAAAAAAAAATATTAATATGGGCTCTCTCAACCAATCAAGATTTAAAATAACGGAAAGTTCAAATTTGCTATCATCCATTGTATATTTAAGATAATATTGTTATTACACGCACTAAAAACTATAAGTTGATTACCTTAACCGAGATAACACTAATAAAAATCTACATGATAAACATATTTGAGACATTGAATATAATGAATACATTTGGTTAAACTAATTCAATTCGATTCATTGCGTTAGAATTTATACAATACTATTCTTACCATTATTATTAGTTGCTATTAAAAACACATTTTCTGCAAAAATACTGACTATGTGAAAAACTTAATACCCATTCTTGAACTTAGCAAATAACTTCAGTCTATTTTATATTGCACGCTCCGCTTACAGCGCCTTGTCCATCTTCGATTGTGGTTGCTCAAGTTTCATCACAACAATATCCCAGGCACCACCGATGCCGTCCGCCTTCGAGCAGAGATCGAGGCTAATGCTGGCGCCCACCTCGGCCGAAGAGGCACGCAAACAGGTGCCCTTGGCCATGTTGTAGACGGGGCTGTTGGAGTTGCGCGTGTGGCGCCACTGCTGATCGCCCAGCATCTCGTGACACTTGTTGACGATGACCAAATTTTCTCTGGCCGCCTCCAAGCACAGTAATTTATCCAATATGATCTCCGATTTCTCTGTCTCGTACCACAGCTGATTTGGTGCACGAGGCCGACACAGCTGCAACGTCAGAGGGCTGCCCTTCTTCCAGAAACCCTTGACTTTCGGTGAGACGACTGCGGCGCAGAGCTGTGTCCCCGACAGACGCATCTGGAAGGAGTCGAGGTAGTTGCGTTTGCGCGAATGCCAAGGCTGGTAAACAGGCGCTGACGCCGGCTTTTTGGACTCCTCGCCGGGCACACGCAGCTCGGGATAGACGTGCTTGAGATACCACCCAAAGTTCTGGCACTGCAGACGCTCGCGCAATTGCAGCCGGTCGCTAATGTCTCCAAAATCATAGTCCTTCGGCACCTTCTCGAGCTTCAGATAGTACTCCTTGTATGTGTCCATCCAGACATGGGCCAAACGCAACGAGTTCTTTAACATGGTGTTGGCACCGTCGGGCGCCGTGTAGGGACGACGCTTGCGAAAGATGTGACCCACCCGTGAGCAGGGCACAATCTTAATGGCGCCGCCGCATTGCCAAACGCGAAACGAGATCTCAATATTCTCGCCGCCCCAAATGTCCATGGCCATGTCGTACTCGCCAATGTGCTGGAAATATAAGCGATTCACTGCAAACAGACCGCCCGCCATTGTCGGCGAACGAAATGGTCCCTTGAAGTCCTCTGGCACTTTAAGCGTGCCCTCCGGCAGATTTTCCCAGCGGAAATGCAAACCCCAATTGAAACCGCCGCGCACCAGCGGACTTGGCGTATACTCAAAAGTGTCCGCATTGATGAGATCGATGACTGGCACGGCCAGCGTTGCATTCTCCGCCTTGACGAGTCGCAGTAAAGGTTCCACCCACTCCCGATTCACCTCGATGTGCGAGTCGAGGAAAATCAAAACATCGCCACTGGCATCGCGTGCTCCAATCACCCGGGAACGGATCAAGCCCTCACGCTTCTCATTGCGCACATATCGCAAATTGTCGTACTTGAGGCGGGCGTGCAGATCGGCCAGCAGATGAAATTCCAGTTCCGGCAAATCGCTGTTGTCATCCACCAGTATAATCTCCTTGAGCAACTGAGCCGGCGTGCGCTCCAGCACCGTTTTTATCGATCTCATCAGCGTCATTTTGTGCTCATTGTAGAAACACATAATAACCGAAGCCTGCGGCAACTGTGCCACCAGGTGGCTACCCGGTTCCGTCTGCTTGCACACCTTGTGCCTGGTGTCGGGTATATCCCGATAGAGTCCAATGTTATTGGATACCAGTGCATTGAATGCATGATGCTTGTAGCCAATGTCACGTATATATTTGTCTTGTTTGTTGCGCACCACGCCCAGAAGTTCAAACTGCTCCGGTGGCGCCTCCGCCGTCACATTTCCCCAACCGGATGCGGGTGAGCAGCCAACGGTCACCTGGACCTGGTAGCTCAACTCCGCTCGGGGAGTCGCTGAGCTGTTGAAGCGCCAACCCGCCGCTGGAATGGAGGTGCGCAGCGTGTGCATGTAGACGAGTAGTGCCAGTGTCCATACGGCCGCGATGAGGAGCGTGCCGAGGGTGCAGGATTTGCATAGCAATCGCTTGATTTGCATCATATGTTCGATTGTGTTAAGCGTATGGAGTTGATTTCATCACTTCATGGCCACCAAAACCGGAATTTGTGCCATGTCGTCAATTCAACAACTGTTGGCTTACTACCACTGATTTAATTAAATTCAATTTAATTTGCATACTTGAGGGGTTATCGATAGCGGGACTATCGATAGCATTTGCAGCGTTGCCACTGCTTTTTAAGCGCGCGCACTCGTTCCTTTTTTGATTTGCAAATAATGGATGTGCATTCCATATGTTCAATTTACGTCATATTTCGAGTATTGGTTACTTTTATAGCAGATTAACTACTTAATGTGTACAATCAAGAGCAGTTGTGCTTAGTACTTTGTGAGCGCAGAACTGCCAATAAATGGGTGCGCGCACTCGCTCATTTTGTGAATTCACAACTAAAACAACTTTTGCTAGGGTTTTATAAATATTGTTTCTTTATTACCTATAGCATTATGCGTAAAATACGTCTTTAATATTTCATATAACATTGCTCGCATTCTAATTTTGCACGTTTACAATACACAACATTCAACAAAATGAGCATAAGGGATAAGATACAAATTACAAATTTATATTATAATATATACAGATTATTTCTAACAAATTGTGATATAAAGAACAAAGAAAATATAATAAACATGTTTAATGTATAAAGTATAGAAATAAGAGATATCTCCCAACATTATCATTTGGTTTTCTTGTTTTTGTTTTTTATCTAAATATGAAAACAGTTTCATAGCGATTGCAACGATCAATGAGAAGTAATGCAACAGTTGAATGTAAATATTCAATTTACTATCAATAGCTTACTAGATATTACAAAGATTTCTAAATGTCGCTTGTCATATGGGGGACGTTTATATCTTTTGGTTTTTGTTCACACGTTTTACGACTTAATCCAATATTTAACTACATACAAGTGTATTTTACTTTTGCTTTGCTTTGTTTTGTTGCATTGCATGTTGCTTTTGGATAAATAAGAAATCAATATGATTACGAGTTGCGCTAAAAATAAAATTTCGATTTTTATATCTATGTGTGTATGTGTGTGTATATATATAGTTTATAAAGTTAATACATTTAACACGAGCACTGATCCTTGGCATGCATTGCCTCGCTGCTAATCGATTGTCGCGATGGCTGCGAGGGTCGATGCTGGACGCCCGATTCGGATGCATTTAAGTCCAGGCGACCCTCCTGTATATTCTGATAGATCTTGCGTGCCGTTTCAAGAAAAGCCTCCTCCACGTTCTGACCACTATTTTAAAAAGAAGCATGAGATGACATTAGACTAACATAAACCAAAAACTGCGTATATTTGCGTATTTACGTCATGGCGCTGGCTTCCAAAAACATGAGACCATTCTCATCGGCAAACTCTTTAGCCTCCTCGTAGGTTACCTCGCGTGTGCTCTCCAAATCGGATTTATTACCAATTAAAAAGATCACAGTGCTGGGATTTGTGAGATTCCGTGTATCAGTGAGCCAGCTGCTCAAATGATTATATGTGGAGCTGCATAGATTGATAAAATCATTATTATTATTATTATTATTATTATTATTATTATTATTATTATTATTATTATTATTATTATTATTATTATTATTATTATTATTATTATTATTATTATTATTATTATTCTTATTATTATTATTATTATTATTATTATTATTATTATTATTATTATTATTATTATTATTATATATACTTTAGTCTAGTTCAAGTGACTTCAAATGACTTACCGCCTGGTTATATCGTAAACCATCAATGCTCCAGCTGCTCCGCGATAATACGATCGTGTTACTGCTCGAAAACGCTCCTGACCGGCCGTATCCCAAATTTGCAGCTTAATTTTCTTGTCGTCAACCTCAATGATCCGTGTGCCAAACTCCACGCCAATTGTATGCGGACAGTTGGCCATGACTATGGGCATAATAAGTGTTGAGAAAATTGCATACATTGTAATTGTTAGATACTCACATTTCTTCTCGGTAAACTGATGCAGCAGACAGGATTTACCTACGCCCATGTCCCCAATGATGATGTACTTAAATATATAGTTGTAGTTATATGGTGCTGCAGTCATATTGGGATCTGGAAACGATTTACAAACATACTTCAAATATATTTTGAATAATAATTAGTTTCTTTCGTAATTCCCACATTTTTCTCTCAAATAATCGATGTGTTCGTACAGCTTGTTAACAACGCTACGAATATTAGGCACTTTAACATCCATTTTACGAGTTATTCAATTAAGCTAACAAAATATGCTACAATATAAAACGTATACAGATTATATATCTATATATATATATATATATATATTGAAATGTTGGGAGTGCAGCTTCAGTCTGTGTTGCGACCTGTGCTTATGAAGCAATTGTAGCGCTGCATAAATTAGTTTCATCGCTTGTTTCTGGATGCCTGTGGCTGTCCCCATTGTCAGACTTGTGCTTCATGTTTAAACAGCCGTCCGCGGTTTGTTTGTTGACTGAGCATTTATAAATAAAAAGTGGCTGTCTGGCTTTTGTGCTTCTTACCCCCTATTTTGAAAGTTTCTCGTATAGTGGCAAAACAACACTTGACGCGTGCATATCAAATTACTTGCGATTTAAGTATGCCGAAATTATAAAGACTGGACCGAATTGCTGAGCTGCCACAATTGGAGTTAAGTACAAAGATGCCGAAGTCAACGTTAGAGAATTTAATTGAGAATAATTAAGAGTGTATGTAAACACGAAAAGGTATACACAATAAACGTTCTGTGTGAGAATTTCAGCTAAAACTAGTTCTCACAAATATATACTCATAAATACAAATATCATGAGGGACAAGAAATAATCAATGAATATTTATAAACAATTGTGTTGAATAAATATTATTAAAATAATAAGAAAAATAGAGTTAATAATACAGCGCATACGAAAGCACTTAAAAAAAAAAAGAATAATTATCTTGTTTATCAGCAAAAATAGCAATTTAATTGTTCCAGTTTTCAGTGCAATTTTGCTTAATTCTCTTGTTTATGTACTAATCGGCGATACGATATGAAATATTATAGTCGCCTCAAGTGCACATACATATATATATATAGAATATTGTATGTAGATTAAGGCTACTCGCTTATCAGTCAATCGCACAACAATGAACGAAACCGGGTGTTGCAATAGTAAATTGCATCTTCGATGTTGCCTCAGAAACAGAAACGTAATCTGCAGCTTAAAATGTCAGCTGTGCAGAGAATGTGGCGATTATGAGTTTATGTTTATCGCAAAAAATAATTACATTTATTAAGGTGAGCTTTTTTTTTGACAAATGTGTGAATATTTCCTGTGGTATGCTAACGCACCGTTATTCGATAAATTAATACAAGGCGCGCCAGAGCACAATACAACAACAAAAACAATTAGGGGGAGTAGACCAAGACATATCAATTACAAATGCATGAGAGCAAGAGAGAAAGGAGAGTTGCCCTACAACAATAATAACAACAACACAGCGAGTACTTTACGTGGTACAAGGGAAAGTTATCATTACGGGATATCCAGACTTGCCCCCACCCCTCTCCACATTCTCACGACAAGCATATTTTGAACTTTTAGTAACGCAAAAAAAAAAACAGCAGCCTAATAACTGGCTTAGTAGCAATCTAATAACATATTACTCACCTTTTTTTTTTCTTTTTGTGTTTTGGATTCCAGTACAGAGAACGGGGCTGAATGGGTGTAAAATGGGCTAGTGTGTGTGTATCACTTGTATATTTGTTTATATTTGCAATTACGCACAGTCGATAATGGCACACAGCGGGTCACTTAATTTAAGCGCAGTACAAGCATAAATATATATGAAACACCAAAATGTAGAACTTTAATTAAATACGAAAAATTAGATGCACCAAGCAGCAAATTTCTTTTGCGTTTTCTTGTTTGCAAATCGCTGGTGACGAGTTGGTCTGGTGTTGCCAGACTGATGCACAGAATATATGGTAATCAAATTCACAGCTGTGAGGGCAGTTCTGTTAGTGTTGCAAAATATACAATTATCCAGTTGCTCAGCACTATTGAACCGCACGTGTTCTATTTATTGTTTATGCCTGATTATTCCTATTAAAATGCAGTAATGTTTGTCAACGAAGTAAACGATGTAAAAATCTACAACTTGAGCGCCGGCAAATCGGTGCCAGATGTAAGTAAATGTATGTGCTACCGTTAGCAGCGTGTAATAACTTCTGATTCTTTAAAGTGGCTGACCGATCGCCGTAAGCGCTCACAGCTGATGAAGAAGGTGGATTCCCGCCGACAGATCGAGTTGATTCAGGACTTTGATATGCCCGGTGTATGCACAAGCATTCGCATGAGTCCAGACCATCAATATATAATCGCCACAGGCACGTACAAGCCGCGCGTCAAATGCTTTGAGGTGTCAAATTTATCCATAAAGTTTGAGCGCTGCTTTGACTCGGAAGTGACCACATTTGAGGTGATCAGCGATGACTACACCAAAATGGTGTTTCTGCAATGTGATCGCTATGTAGAAATCCATGCTGCACATGGCCGGCACTACAGGCTGCGCATTCCACGCTTTGGACGCGATATGAAGTTTCACAAAGCCAGCTGTGATATGTTCATCGTGGGCGTGGGAAGGGTGAGTAATAACACAAGTCTCTTTTAGAATTTACTTAACAAATTGTCTACTTACTAACTAGGATATTTATCGCTTGAATCTGGAGCGTGGGCAGTTTTTGCAGCCCTTTGAATCGGATGCCAGCTGTCTTAATGCTTGCGAGGTGAATCCGGAGCATCATTTGCTGGCTGTTGGCACCAAAGAGGGCACTGTCGAGGCCTGGGATCCACGTAGCAAACAACGTTGCGCCACCTTGGATGTGGCCATCAAACTACCAGGCATCAAAGAATTTCCCTCGGTTACGGCGCTCAAATTTCGCAATGGACTGCATATGGGCGTTGGCACCGCCTCGGGACATGTGCTGCTATATGATATACGCGCTCGGCAACCGCTGCTCGTTAAGAATCATTTGAATAAGCTGCCCATCAAGCGTCTGGCATTCAATCCAGCTCAGAATGCCGTCTACAGCTTAGATGAGGCGACACTCAAGTTGTGGGACGAACAGACGGGCAAACAAATCGCCTATGTGGAGTCGACCAGTTCGTTTAATGACTTCTGCACCATACCCGACACGGGAATGTTCTTTCTGGCGCAGGAGGATGTGAAAATGTTGACATACTATGTGCCTGCAATGGGACCAGCGCCTCGCTGGTGCTCTTTCCTCGATAATCTCGCCGAGGAAATTGAGTCGGAGGTGGTGGAGAATGTCTACGATGACTATCAGTTCATCACACAAAAGGAGCTCGCCGAACTGGGATTGGAGCATCTAATAGGTTCCAGTTTGCTCAGGGGCTACATGCATGGGTAAGCTTATAACTTTAACCATAACCCACTCTTTTTCTTAAATGTGTCTATCTTCGCCAGCTATTTCATGGATGTGCGATTGTACAACAAGGCAAAGGCTGTTGTGGAACCATTTGCCTTTGACCGCTTCCGTAAGGAGAAAATTAGGCAGGAAATCGAAAGCGAACGCAAGTCGCGTTTACAAATTGAATCCAAGCTGCCCAAGGTCAATAAGGAGCTGGCACTTAAGATTATGGATGAGCAGATGAATCCATCGAATAGCGCTAAACAACGCCAAATGCCCAGCTTGCTGCAGGATACGCGCTTCAAGGCCATGTTCGAGAACAGTGATTTTGCCGTCAACAAGGGAGCCGAGGAGTATCGTCTGCTGGCGCCAGTACTCAATCGGCTGGACAAGTCTAAGGCCAAGGAGATCAAACAGCGTGTGGAGGTTGCACGCGTCGCCGAGCTGCATGCGGAAGAGGCACAGACCCGTGAGGACAGCGACAACGATGAGGATCTGTTTGGCTTTGAGAAGAGCGATGGGGAGGCGAGCAGCGGAGATGAAGCCTCTTCGGATGATGAAGATAGGCGCGAGTATGTAAAGGAAATGAAACAAGCCTATAAACAGGTCAAACGACAGCGGGACGAAGAAGAGGACGAGGAGGAGCAGCAGCAGGCAGAACACGAGGAAGAGGAACCAGATGGACCGGATGATTACGCGGCACCAATAACAAATGGCAACGCGCTAAAGCCGTCCACAAATGGCTCTCAATTTAAGTTAACACCTTTAGACAAACACCAGGGCAACAGTGAGCTGCAGCGGCGATTAAAGCAGGTCAGCTTGCAAGATCGCGTGCGCATCGTGGCAAGCATGGAAGGACAAGTGACGAACGTTGGTCGCTCCTTGGGCAATAGACAGATGACATTCGAGGTGAACAAGGAAAAGAAATCGCAGCACATGGCCAAGAAGCGGGAGGCGGAGCTCAAAAGGCATCGCGAGGAACGCCGAGGCATTGTTAGGCCAATTAAATCGCTTCGATTGAAGAAAGTTAATTTTAAGTAGGCATTTTTCAAACCGTTTTATGTACATAAAGTTTTAGTTTATGTAAAATTAAATTAATCGATTCATCTGACTACCTTAACTATCTACATTTATTCCTCACTTAAGTGGTCAACATAAATGATAAAGTCTTGTTCACATTCAATCTCGGGATCTTCTATATTTGGATATTCTATTGGCTTCAAGTCAATAAACTCCAATGAAATAATCTCAGTGTCGCTATCCGCATTATATAGATTATATAAAGTGGAACTGGATTCAATGCTTATATCAGTGTCGGACAAGGGATCAACAGCAATTTCTTCCTCGGACACCATATCAATATCCTGCTCTGCATCATCAAGCTCATCGTCTTCGTATCCTGAATACTGATCTTGATCTTCTATATTTGAATTTTATTAGCGTTGTTTTGTTATAATTTATAGCTAAACGTACCAAAATTATGCTGCTGAACATTGCTAATTAAATGCAGCAGCGCCTCTGTTACGGGTCCTGTACGCGGCTCCGGCATATTTTCGAAATAGTGTTGAAAAAACTTTTCCGCATTGGGCAACTTGATAGGCTTCTCGTGTTTGCGCGTTTGTGTGCATGCCAACAAAGCGGATTGTTCCGCTCCCATGTTATAAGATTAATAAAAAGGGATTACTTTCAGATTTGCAGAGAGAAATTATTGCTTTCCACTTCAAATATATTATTGAAATGACAGATGAATGGAATATTAAGGCAACTCTAGAAGCAGGGTAGACCCCATGAGTCGATTAGCGATTATCGAATTAAGCCAGTGCTTTCCTATAGTGCATTTTCGAGGATACTTCTGCTTAATAAGCAGATATTTTAATGTTGAGTAAACTCTTCTATTTTCCATTCTCAATTTAACTTTCTAATACTTTTCGAGATTAACATATATAGGTTCGCTTTACCTCTATAAGTTAAATAAATCTGTTATGATTTTTAACTTTTGGACATTCTTAAAATACAAACAAACTCGAAGGAAATAGCTGAGTACTTGAAATCAATGCGTAATAGAACTGTTTCTTTGTATATAATGCGCTTTACGGAAGTTCCTGTGTATTGAGATCTAAACTTGACTATTAAAAACTTGAAGCTTTTAAATAACTATTAACAAATAAACATAGATTTGATCTACTTTCTAGCTGCCTCAGGTTGATCTTTTCAATTGAAATGCGTGACATTTATTTTTTTATTTATTCTACTAAGCAAACAATAATATTGAATTTATAATGTTGCTAATTGAAAAGCATTTTTTTCGATCAAAGGCATTAGTCAGCGTTTAGCATTTGAGTTGTTGGATATAACTGTTGTAGATATATATAATCTATCATTAACAAATCAGTGTTCCTTATGCCATTTGAACGACGGAGCTTTGAGCTTGCCAATTTTGCGCTCTTTGAGACTAGCTTTTGGCCAAAGCTCAGCTTTGACCGGTCTTTGAATGTGTTGTTTATTTTTTATAAAGCCACTATTGTTAATTACGGCTTATGTGGACCGGCTTGCAGTTAGCTTTATATTGATTTTTGTATAAATAGGCAGCTGTTGTAGAATTTTCAGCTCATTTCAAGTTTTTCGTTTGTGCCGTGTTGTTTCTTTGTTTTTATACGGTAGGTAACGGATTTAACGACATTTCTTAAGCAATGTGCAGTGCCATAAAAATAAAATAATAATTCAATAAAATACTAGGACTGCTAAAACTAATTGGAATATCTAATGGAATTTACTTGTATTAAAAGCTGACGCCCTAAGATAGGTCCCAATTAAAAATATTCAAAACATTTTCATTTTCTGTTTGCATTCACTAGTAACATGACTGTAATTATTAATCTTATTGTTTTCCCAGTTTTACACATTTATAAGTTGCGTGTCATTAAACAATGGTTATTAGATTTTTATATTTGAAGGTGATGAACTGAAAAGCGTGTTTCAAGCTTCAATGAATTGCATAATTTGTATATATATGTACATATATTTATTTTCCTATACATTACAAAATGCGATAATTGAAGTTTTGACAAAGACATGCATTTGTACGTGGAACCGATAAGATTTTATTTTTAAATAAATAAAGCAACCGGTTTAACAAAGACACTGAAATACTATTGTAAATAATCAAGCACCAAAACCAAGAAAAAGACAAAAAATTAATGTAGCTAGATAAAACGCCGACGACAACTTGTCCAATGTTGAACTTTAACATATAGCCAGATATATGTTAATATATTTGTCTTGACGCAGTGCACAGAGATTGGTAAAGTACAACGCCAAACTGGCTTGACACATTTTTTTTTTTTTTTTTTTTTTTGGTTTTGTATTTTCGTATATTTCTTTAGGCATCGACAAGGTCTTAAATGCTCGACTGCGTCGGCGTGTGAACTGGTTGCTTTGAATATGATCGTAGATCAATCAGAGGCTGAATTGATGAAACGTGAAACATGAATCTACTTCGTTGCCTTGAACTTGAGGCGATCATACTTTGGTTCAAACGTTGTCAGGAAATGTTGTGCGCAATTGAAACATTCCCCCCCTTACGTTTTGTCTGTTCAACTATTAGCGCAATAAACAATATGATTTGTTGTCCCAAACCCAGTTCACCGCCAGTTAAATAAATGTACTGGAAACTGGTTTGTTTTTCATTCGAATTTCGAATAGGTCCATAAACCAGTTCTTTGATTTTATCCAGAGCTATTTAATCAGCATGCAAATGCAACCTGGCCAATATGATAAGTATAACTTCATATATGGTATCTCATAAGATCTGCGCTCTCATACTTCTACCAAAGATTTACGAACGACACGTGCCTGAAGGCTTAAACTTGTATGAGCCTTGCACGGCCTCTTCTTTTATTTTATTTTTTGTGACTTAAGCCCAATTGACTGGCTTTAAAAGTAACCTCATATCATTTGGATACGGGTCCAATGATTCAAGGCTAAACGCCTGCTGTGCAAACTGCATAGGCAAACTGTCGTTGACAAACGATTAGGCGGATTCTGGTTTTGAATCCATACATAAATTTAAAATGCAATATGTAGATATAACGTTAAAAAAAAAAAATAAATAAAATACATGTAGCCAACAACTCGACAACAAAATCAAGCTTGCCAAGGCTAATTCATTGAAACAAAAAAACAACAACATATAAAAAAGTCGCACTTCAGCGCAAATGCTAATTGCTTAATTAGTCAAAACTTGAATTTGCAATTATCTGCATAATTATATAATAATAAGCAAATAAAAAACATTTTAATAAAATAGGTAAAATACAAGAAGGACTTAAAACTGGAACAATATCGAATGTATATAGAGAAAATACAATATATAATTCAAATTACCCGTAACAATTTACTTCATAATTACATTATTAACATAATGATAACTCTTTCACAAAACAAATCTTTATACATTTAAAAATTGCAGAAACGATGTTCCGTTTACTTTTGATTGCCGCCTGTTTGGCTGTTAGCGTTAATGCCTACTCCGAAGGTGCTCCAAAGGCTGCCTGTCGCGATCTGACTCCGCAGCATGGAGCTGAGCTGCAGACCAGGAAGCCACCATATAGCTTCTCTGGCCCATCACATGTGCAGAGTGGCCAGCAGCTGACGTTGACTTTGGGCGGCGATGAGTTCTTGGGTTTCTTGATTCAGGCTCGCGATGGTCAAAATCGTGTGGTTGGACAATTCAAGGTTGTCGACGCTGAGCACTCCCAGACATTGGACTGCTCGGGAAAACAGGCAAGCTGAGCACGGCAAAATACTATTGACTTCAAAACTAATAATGAGATCAAATCATTTTAGGATTCTCTGACTCACTTAAAGGCAGTCAAGGGCAGCCCACTGAGCGGTGTCACCTTTGCCTGGACTCCACCAGCGGGTTACAAGGGTAATGTCAAGTTCATGGCTACTGTGGTGCAAACTGGCTTTGTCTACTGGGTGGGCCGTGTCACCAAGGATATTGATGTGGAGTAAATGATTTGCTTTCAATATTTGTTTCAAATTGCTTTTACTTTAGATGTTTACTTTGGTCCATTTGAAGGCTAATGGAATTATTGTGATACATATTTCATGAGTTATGTAAATGTCTCAACTTGTTTGTAACAGTTAGTTGATCAGGAAACAGTGTTTGAAAACAGTATTTTTTTTTCAATAAAGTCAAATACGATAATAAACAAAATAGGTTAAATGGGCCTTAATAAATTTAAAATGATTTATATTTTAGTGTACTCAATTTAAATTCAAGTGTGAGCACGTGCTTCCCATAACTCGGCTGCAGTTCGTGTTTTATGATATTCTTATCCAGCCGGCAACCATCATTATATTTTATTAATAAAAACTGCAGGGGCATTGATTGAACGTATTTTCATGCCATGTTTGCCGATTTAAATTACGCGCCGATATATGCCAATTACTGATGTCAAACTATCGATATCGAATTATCGGTCTTGTCGTCGACTTACTGATGGTCCCTCTGCCTTGCCTTGCCAGATCGCGTTTCTAGTGGCAGCACTGTGCATTAAACAGCTGTTCGTCATAGATTTTCAGCACGTACAAATTGTTTATAACACTTGAGTCAAATAATTAATATAAATACGCACAACAGCAACCCTCCAAAAATATGTTGCGCAATCTGGCGCGCAGCTTGGAATGTGGTCTAAAACTGCAGCTACATGCGGCAACACCTCTACTCGCAACAACAACCACAAATGCACGGCGGCCGCTGTTTACACAATACGAATACGATGGCCACACCAGCTCAAAGAAGAAACCGGATCTTGCAACTGCGGCCAGGATTAGCAGCCATGCGATGCTAGGCACTGCCAGCGAAGCTGACAATGAATATGTGCCGTATCGTACGGAACTGGAAACTGGCAGCCCTATTACAGTCTTAATTGCAGCGCTACGCGAACGTTTCCGACTAACAGATGACGAAGCGCAGCGCATTGCGAGCGATGAGCAAGTGCATCGCAGCTATCGTAATCGCTGTTTGATACATACGCTGGATACGCTTCAGCTTGAGGGCGTAACCAAGCATAGCTTTGTGGAATATCCCTGGCTGCTGGCCTTGGATCAGAGTAAATAGAAACTTGCTTTAATTCTGAAGTCTAAACTGAATGCATTATCATTTCTAGAGCGCCTGGAGCTGAAATTGAGTCTAATCAAGACAATGCATATGCGCGATATCAACCACTTTGTGCCCTTTCTGCGATTAACGTTGCCACGCCTCCGCAAGCTGGTGAGCGCCCTAAATGCGGAAACAAACGAAATTGCTCAAAAGAATCGCGTCTATTACATTAGCGAGAGACTGGAAGTCAAACCGGAGATTGTGACCAAATATCTGTCAAAACGCCTGTTCATACTGGAAATGCCGTATGAAATGTTCGAGAAGAACCTGGAGCACATGATTCATTACAATGTTTCGCCCATCAACATACTAAAAGATCTGTGGGCCTTTCGCTATACACCCAAATCGGTGGAGCTGCGCTTAGAACGTGCCCAGCGTGCCAAGAAGGATAAAATAATGCCTTGGATGGTGCGCTGTCCGGAACCTATCTTACAGCGGTGAGTATAATGGCTTGTATAATCTTCACCAGGAAAAAACTGATCATCCGCAGTTCCTTGAAGCTTTCTCTGGACGAGTTAAAAGTGTTGGGCGACTTCTCCACAGTTGTAGAATATGTGGCGCATCGTTTGGGTTTTAGTGTTACAGAAACCAAGGCCATTATGGACAGGCATCCGCAAGTGCATACAGTGCGCGTGACAAAGGTAAAAAACAATGCATATTTAATTTAAAATTTATGTAAAAGCTCATATATTTTTCAGATCAAGGAAGTTTTGGACTATTTGCTTAATGAGGCCAAATTCACGCGCTTTGAAATTGCACAGGTGCCGCGCATTTTATGCCATAGCCTAAAGACCACACAGCAGCGCATGGAGGAGCTGGCTTCACTTGGTTGTAGACCCTCGTCACTGGTCATTCTTTGCCGCAGCTTGCGGGAGTATGAAAAGTTTCTGCAACAATGGAGCCATTCCCGTGAAGTGCCACTGCCGACAACAGATAAACAGCAGTTGAGTAGCTAAAAGCACTGCATGTTCAATATATAATATATCGACTGAGTTTTATATATACATTTTTTTTTGTATTAATTTCCCACATTTTGTTGACTAGATTTACGTCCCAAATTCAGTCTGTCAATAAAAGAAGTGATGTTTTGAAAAGCAGTGGTTTGGTTTTCCATATTTGTGTATTGGTTTTTCCACGTAATTTATTTAGACAGCAACTTTATAAGTATTTGATTAACTGCTTATTTTGAAGACATAAATACACATATAAATATATATAGTTAATGAAACAGTATAATGCGTGATTAAATTTAAATAACATGCTTAGCTAACATTTAAATATGTTTTGTGCTATCTTTATGAATACCATTCAATAATTGTACTTGAAACAGAGCCGAGCGATTTGACTTGATTTGTGACTGCTTGACTTAGACTTAGTAGCTAGAGAAGACATTGAGAGCAGGCAACCAGACTGAACATAGTTTAGAAATACATAAATATAAAGCTTTTGCTTAAACATATCAATACCATTTAATGAATCGGACGTTCTCAGAACCGCCAAATAAGCTCGTTAAAGTTGCGACCACAAAAACTAAAAGCTAAGAACCTCTTTGTGACAACTTAGAAATATCTTTGGTTGGTAGCGGTAGTGTTTAGGTAGGTAAATCAACTAGTTGTAGATTGTAGATTGTACTGTGCAATTTAGTCACGTAGCGCTCTGCGTCGCTCCCAGGCCACTTGCATGGACCAAATGCTCAAAGGTCGCATGTAGCCAATGGATCGATAACGTTTCTCACCATATAGCGCCTCTGGGGTTTCAAAATTCATGCCGATCCGCTGTGAAATGGTCTTGTACATGCCGCCCGCCGTCTGGAAGGCCTCCTCAAACATGCCCTCCTGTATCATGGTGGCAGCCAATGAGTACACAACGCCCGGCCACACCTCCTCGGCCTGGATGTTGCTGTTGTCCACATGGCCCGGTTTTGATGGCTCGCTGGCATTCGCTATGAAGCCATTGGCAGCTCCAATGTTGCCCTCGTGAAAGCCCATCACATTGTTGTCGTAAATGCGTTTTAGAGCGGTGCGTACATTCTCTTTGGGATAGATTTCATAATCAAAGCCGCAGGACTTTAAATACCAATGGCCACACAGCTGATCAGCCATAATTGTATCGCGATGATTATGCGATTGATCGAAGCGATAATAGCTGCCATTCCAGAGCTTCTCCTCGAGCGAAATCTTACCCCTCTCCAAGATGTCCTGGTAGCGCAAGCAATCGTTGGGCTGATCCAGAAGCGTTGCCATGACAGACATGGTTTGCAGCGCAGCCAACCATAGGCCACTACAATACGCACTGGGCCCATCCATAACCCAAGAATCGTATGTCTGATCCGGCATTTTGGTGTTCTCAATGAGTCCATCGTTATCCTTGTCATACTCAATGGTGCGTTCCATAATGGCCTTGCAGGCACCGTACATTGCCTTCAGATAGCACATAGCATCCATTAGATACACCTTGCCATTTGTCTCATTGATGTACATCGAAGCAGATTTTCGATTCTCTGGAGTTTATTAAAGATAATTAATTAAATATAATAAATACTGTCGGATTGTAAGATGCTTACGCTGCTTTTCATCCGCTGAGTTCTTGCGCTTGTTGTCCTGCGTGTAGAGCTCATACAAACTCTCCTTATCGATAAACTCAATGGAGCTGAACTTGCTGGCATTGTCCGCCTGTGCCTGAGCCAGTTCATTGAGCACATAGTAGTCCCTATAGACTTGCAGCACAAACTTCGTATTGAGATCCTTCCACTCGTTCACATCGTGTATGTTATAGCAGTTGATAAGCGTGAACGGTTCTACAATTATTATTAATAATAATAATAATAATAATAAACTGATCTAAGAACATTACGTTGGGCAACTTACCTTCATCGGGATCACCGAGATCGTGTGGCACACAGTTCTTGACTTTGCGCGGCATCACCTTGCCATCGTACAGCATTTTCCGTGTATCACTGAGCTCAGCAGCAATCGCATCCTTGAAGTCATACTGCAAACTCACTTGCAAGTTGGGCCAGAGATGCGCCAAAGCAGGCGATGCATAGAAATGCACATCGTATGTATTATACATGCGATATTCATGACCCTCCAGATAGCCAAAACGACCATATGCCAAGCGAGGATCATCAAAAGCCAACGAATTGCCCAGCGACGAGTCGCACTTGAGCCACAATGTGCCGCCATCCGAGATGAAATACAGCTGATTAAATATGGCACATTTATACCAATCGGGCAAGCTTCTGTAAATGAAAATTGTATTTTATATCTGAGGAGTTATCATAATTCATTATAGAATACAGAGGTCGCTTGCAGATTAGAGATTTAGGAGGTTACTTTAATTTAGGAATCATAGTTTTATGAACAGCAGATGAAACCGTTTAGAAAGAATTTTAGATAACAATTTGAATATCTGCTCAATGTTAATCAGCAACCACTGAATTTGAGACCTACTCATCATTGAGAATGGGCCGTTGCCAGGCATCAATGAGCCGCTCCCAGCTGGCATAGTGCTTCAGCGCATATTCGCATATCCTGGGACCCGACTCGCCGCTATCATCAAAGTATTTGGTATAGTAACGGGTGTGCGTTTTCAGTTTGCGTGGAAATTGTATTTTTGGCATATCCCAGGCCAGAACAAACTCCAGATCATGCGAGGACTTTGGCTTGAGAGCCAACTGTGCGCAGACGGCGACACCAATGTCCTTGGCTGTGATAATGATTTAAAATTGATTTAAAATTATAATTTGCTTTAATACATGCTACTCACTCTTAAGAGTTTCCCCAGTGGGTTGTTCGCTGAGCTGACCGTGCTCTTTGAGCTGCATCCACAGCTGCTCACCATTGCCAGCCGGATCGAACTGAGGACAGCGCGTGATGCTAATCTCGGGCAGAACGCGACAGGCAAGATTGTAACTGCAGGGCATGTCGGCGATTGTCTGCCTAATAGCCACGCCCTTGGCATTGCCCTCGCTAATGAGCTGCGACTCGGCATTGCCCTCCGCATCCTGTTTCTTGTTCCCGGTGCCATTCTTAAAGGTGAACGTAATCGATACCTTGCGCTCATGATCGCACACATTTTGGGCTGACCACACGAACACGGCACAGGGCAAACTGGACTCCTTGTAATCGTGTGGAATGACGGGGGAGATCTGGCGACAGATCAAACGTACGCCATAATGCGACAGATCGTATTCGGTCCATGAGCGTGGATATAAACCCGTATAGCTGCAGCGGGCGTCCTCGATGTTGGAGTGCCAGGCACTAAGCGGCTGCCTGGAACGACTGCTGCAATTGGGCAGTTGACATTTAGATTTCTGTGCTTCGGCCTCATCGGCCTCTGCATCGTTGTTGTTGGTCTTTGCCTTGATTGATTTTGTGCTATATATTTATATATATATTGATGGATAGTTTTTTTTTTTGCATTTATGAATGGAATATTGATCAGCGCGCAAAAGCAAAGCAAACCAAACCGAATCCCAAAAAGCAAAACAATCCCAAAATGTTGATGGTTTCCATTTCCCAGATTCAAAACGTGTTTACAGAGATTGTTGCAGTTGTTGTTGACGAGAGTGTTTTATATATTTATATTATTGGTGGGTGCAGCAAAAATGAGAGAAAAATATCAAATTGTGAAATTATAAATTAAATTCTTTGAAATTGTCATTCGATTTTGGCGCAGGCCCTTAATAAGTGAATCACCAGAACCATTGTGATGGAATTTTCAGTGGTATTGTGCAAATTATGGAAAAGGTACTTGAAGTAAATATGCTGGATTTGTACACGTAGGGGTTAAATTTAGCTTTGGTTTAGATTGCGTTATCACAAGTTGTAGAAGAAACAAATTAGTTGTATATACACATTCATTTTCGAGATAAGTTTATTTTTGTATATGTCTGAGTCATCAACATTTTTTTTTTTTTATAAAATAAGGAATGTTTAACGTTAGCATTAAAATTTAATTTTGCCCAAAAAATATTTTCATTACAAAAATAAATACGCTTTACATGTACTTGAAAATCTGTAGAAAAAATTAAAATCAACAAATATCATTTACAGTTCGTTTGCTGATATTGTTTACCAACAAATGCGTGTTAGGTATATCAACTATTTTTAAGCTTTATACTCTAAATAGAAAGAAAACACAGTTGAATCAATAAACAATGATTTAAGTTCCTCTTTCAACCAAAACGGCTTTAAGAATAAGAACAAGAAAAATAAATATGAAAAGCGTTTAGCGTAAATAAAACACAAACAAAAAATTAATGCGTGTAAATATTAAAGGGAGCTGAGAAAATTGCGATTTCAACGTTGCACGTGGCATGTGTTAAGTGAATATCATAAAATAGAAAAAGCAAGAAAATATTAAGCATCAGAGCGAAAATATGAAAGCCCGTGAAAAAGCTTCGAATATGGGCAATTAATGATGGACTTAAAATCGAAATTTAAAATTAGATAATTTCCTAACAAGCAACTCACCTGCACTTGGAGAGCAAGCTCTGAAAGATGGTGCAACCCTTGTGATCCTTAATGGTGACTATAAACTGATTCGCCTGCACCACATTGTACTCATAGATGCCGGGACGCATTTGAAAGCGACAGAATTCGCCGGCATAGCCACGTCCAATGCTGCCACCACCGATGCCACCAATGGGCACACCGTACATCTGCTTACCATTCTCCATGTAGTAGTAGTCCATGTAGACACGACGACCTTCGCGCGACACCTTCCAGTAGTAGGCCGCATATCTGCAAGAGAAAGCGGGAAGCGATATCAGTCAAGGGCACGAGGCAATTAGATTGGGATTCACTACTTCATAATGACGATGATGTCACAACTGTGTGAATGTTTGCCTTGCCCCAATAATAAATGGCATGTGTTGGGGGTAAGGGTTTGCTTTGTTTGCCTCTCTGTCACTTTGGGGGTTGTTGTGCGCACTCACACACACACACACACACACGCACACACACACACAACGCACATATATATTTATGTGTATCGAATTTAGGGATGGTCGTCACTTGGCCAGCTTAACATTTTACCCAGTGTCTCAGTTTGAAGGTCAGTGTCTCAGTGGTGCCGCTGGCCCAAAGTCAAGTCCAAGGTGGGAGCTGTACGGAAACCGAACCCAGTTGCCGGTTTGACTAGTGACTAGTCGAAATTGTAAAATAAACCTCCCAATGTTTTGCTAAGTGCTGCGTTCGATATGGTAAATGTATGTAAGATGAGTATGCCCTAAAAGCCAAGCAAGCTGGCCAAGTCTATGAACTTGATTACATATAGTCACTATATAGATCTGCTTCTTTACTTTGCAAGCAAGCTAAATCTGCAAAGCATTGTTATTTATTTTTTATTTATTTAATTTATTCTCAACTAAAATCAGTCGACACCAAATATACAAAAATTTGAATTAAATTAAATTTAAAATAAAATTAAAATTATAAAAAAATTAAAATATACTAAAATATTTATAAGAGAACATATTGATGTAAATGAAAACAAATTTTGAACCAATATTATAAGTTATATTTAATTCACTTCTATAAACTCTCAAACGACATTTAAATTCTTAAGCCATTTCTAAATTGGGAACCTTTTTATTTATGCTCTTTCTATACCATATACCTCTACAATTAACTCTCTCAAATAGATAACTGCTTTAATGATGTGCCACCAAATTGGCGTGACACTTGAACACACACCTAATGTCTGACTAATGGGCAAGTGTTGTGCATACCAATGAAGCAACTGAACAACGCAAATGTTTGATTCATTTGCATATCAAACAATATGTGACTTAATGGATGTGTTATACACATAGCAATAATAACAATAAAAAAAGCTTAAGTGAATCCATTTAAAATAAAAATAACTGAAGTCTGCAGCCTGCTAGCTTAAAGAACTCATTAAAAACTTGTCAAGCACCGACTTACAGAGGAAAGAGGGGCGGCAGTGGGCAGAGCAAGCTTGGAATCCATGATTGACTCAAATGGGATTTGGGCCTTATGCAGCAGACGAGATAAGAGACCAGAAGCAGATGCGCTTCAATTTCATTTAGCCAATTAATTTCAATTTACAAAATTCAATTTCAGCTTGCAGCATGCCGCATTTTGAGTTCCATCTGGTTGTAACTTAATGCTTAATGCAAATTAAGCGATTAATTAAGAATGATGGCAAAGATTCAAAACAATCCACATCATTCCATTAGCCGGGCGCAAAGCTGTTGACTTTTTAGTTAGCCTTTATCACTGGGCAATTTATGAACATTGTTAAGGGCAGAATCTAGTGACACTTTTAATTAGTGGGGGTTCCACTTCTTTAGTTTTGTAAGTACACTCAAAAAAATAAAGTATGAGAATTTGCACAATTCGCGAACAAGAGTAACAAGGCAGAATTATATTATTATATTTTAATAATTTTCTAAAAATCAAAATCAAAATAAATATATTTATAACGAGGTCTTCTATCTGGGTATTTCCAGAATGTAATGCTCTTGGTACTGTACTTTTTAAAAGTTATGGATATCTGATCGTTTGTTTATTTTTTGAAGCTAACGATATCAAGTGTTAAATAATCTAATTTAAACGATTCTTTATTCACATACATCTGATTAAAGGTATTTATTTGATATGTCGCGCTTGATCCTTGCGTTTCACTTGGTTTCAGTGTTTCTAAGAGTTATCGACACAACGATATTTATCGATATTTGATCTCCTTAATTTTATTTGATTTCATTGCTGAATTCATACGTGTTACTCGGGCTGGGTCAAATTCAATTCTCAAAGTAATAGATTCTTGATTCTTGATATATCTTCTCATTTGGTTAGTTGTCAGCCATATTCATTGGAAATGTTGCAGTTGACTTAAATCAGATCCAAGACATTTTCAAGAGTGATCGATAGCTTAACGATTCTTGAATTATAATCCATTCTATGAAGGTGAGGCATCTCAATTTGATTTCACATAATCCGTGGGGGGGTTGGTTTTTAATGATGTAAATAATACTAAGAATTGTAAATTTTTTCGCCATCAGGCTGAGATCCGAAAGGGAAACTATAAAATTTATGCCAAACGAATCAAAATCCAGAAATGTTTGTCGATAAGTATTATTTTGGGCGCTTAAGATTAAGCTCCCAGTCGCCAGCACCAGCGGAACGCTTACGCAACTTGGACTTCTGTCCCTCCGCCTCGACCACCGGCGGCGTAAAACTGGTCAACTCCTCCTCGCAGAGCACCGAGGCGAAGAGCTGGGCAACGAACTCGGCACGCTGGGCCAAAAATAAGGATTGCTCTTCAGGTGGACAGGGCGCAACAGATGCGGTGGACAGAAAGCGATAGCATAGAAAACGTTCATTATCCGGCTCGATCTGCTTGATATCGGATTGGCATTGCTCCCCCTCCACCTGTTCCTCTTCGATGGTGTTTAACAAGAGCGTGCCAGAGTGCACATTGGACAACTCACTCAGCTCAAAGAGACGTTGAGCCGCATTGGTGATGTTTGCTAGACCCGGACCGGTTCCGCCTCTCAAACGGGGTACATGAATACGGCCGAGGCTGTACGGACGACCCTCCAGCTGCATTCGAACGGGACGATTTCGTTGGTTGCGTGTTCTCGCGATCCCATTGAAACCAACAACACTCATGTTGCGACCATTGCTGCTTGGATTGGACTCCTGATTGGACACGATGCGAACACTGCGTGGACGATTCGTTCGAATGGTTGGTAACAGCTCAGTAAAGTGCACCATATCCGACGACGACATGGGCGGGTCAAAGCTCAACTGCTGTTGCGCCCTATGACGGAGACGGTAACCGGGCTGACGTCGCACCTCATCCGGTATAAAAATGGTATTGTCCACATTGTGGTTGCTGCTGGATGTGGACGGGGTGACATTGACAGCCACTTCGATTGCATCGGGTTTGTCCAAGCGGGCAATCAACTGACGTTCGCGCTGGTAGCTGCCATTGGGATTGAGCGGTTCCAGATACAATTCCAGCGAGCCTTCATTGAGATTCGCGAGATCATTTCGAGATTTGGCAGTCGCGGTAAACATCGCCAGTTGCTCGTCCTCCAGAAAGAGACGCACCGCTTGCTGCTGTTCAAACAGTGTGATAATTGTGGACACGAGCAGTGTGCTGGCGTTCACATGCTCAGCGGAGATGTGCTCGAGAAATGTGGACTCCGAGTATCCCCATTGCTTGCAGTAGGGACATCTGTAGCTCTGCGGCGGATCATTCAGATATTCACCGCCAAAATAAAACTCGACTTCGGCTGGCGTATAGATGCACTTAACGGGATGATCGAACGGATGCTCGGCGGTGATGAAATCACGATCATAGCACTCGGCACACAAATTAAAGTCATGGCAGCTCAGACAACGATAGCAGCGACCCGTAAATTCCAGTTTGTTGCAACCCTTGCAGACAATGTTCTCATGACAGTTCATTGTACGATCTTTTGGATATTCAACCAAATAAATAACCGTTACGATCTTGTTTTTGTTTTTGTGGACTTACCTTAATTGAGGAAATATTTATAGAAGTGATTTAATCAGCACAAAAGATATGTATTTTAGTTGCTTGACTGGAGAGAATCGAATGTGATTTTGACAAAATATATTTCCTGATTATAAGGTAAGTGGCTACTGCCTCAAAGCACACAATTTGAATAGGCTTTTTTTTTAGCAAGATCTTGAGGAATCGAATGTAATCGATGTTGTATAAATGACCGACAAAGATCTTTATCTAGTATAGCTAAACATTGGCCTTCTCTGCAAATTATGCTAAACATCCTAAATTTAAAAACACGATTAAAATAATACCATTGAAATTTATTCAAATAGCGAAAAGACTCATAAAATAATGATTTTATTTCACGAAGTTTCGAGATTGATATGTTGATAGAAAACAGAAAATTTTGGATGCTATTGAGTACCTTTGAGAATCTACACTCAGTTTTAGTGTTACTAAAACTGATTAGACTTTTTATTGGTTCGCAGTTAATTCCAAGAGGAACTGACACCAGTTTGCTGCCCGTCAGTAAATTAATTTCACTTCATCCATTCAGCCGTCCATCAGTTGGCCGGCAAAGTGCACCAGCAACATTGCTAACTGCATTTGTTACTTGCCACAAGCAATTTACCTCGCTGTTGCCTTCGTTCCCATTTTTCTTCTTTTACCTTTCAGCCCTCAAACCCACTTGACCCATGGGGACCTGCCGTTTCCCACTTCCAGCTAACAAGGTTTCGCTGTCGACCCTTCGTGTTGCAATGTTGTCTGCATTACGGATAGGAAGTGACGCTTCTATGACCGTCAAGCTGGCAATTCAATTAAAAAGCTATTTTCAAATCAAAAATAGACTCGCCCAAGAAATGTGCACAGCAAATGACTAGAACTCGAGAAATGAAATCGGGGTACAAATTGCAAACAAATTGTGTGGTCAGGAAGAAAGATAGTGAGAGTCTGAGAAGGAGAGATTTTAGATTGAAATGGACTCCTAGATTTGCAAGCTCATAATAAAACTGTTCAAATTCATTAACTAATATCTATTGCAATATTTACAATGCTTAAAGAAAATTTCTATAACTTTTTCCTTAAATAAATATTCTTTTTAATAAACTCGAAATGAATTTCATTTGTCAGCTCGTAAATCCAATTAAAAAAATGTTCTATAAATCACTCATTGAGCTGTTATTTCCCTATGCTATATACATTATTCCATAAATATCAGGTAGTGCACACAGGCATTTGAAATTTGTGTGTTTTCAGCATTACAGACAGAAAAGGGAAAAAAAAAGAAATTCAAAGTATAAATAAACAAAATGCGACAAGTTGAGAAACTAAAAGGAAATGCGACAAGAGAACTAAACAGCAGCCAGAACCAGAAACTCCCTATGGAGACGAGCGGAAGAAATAAGAAAGCACTGAAATGCTTTCTGGCACAGAAAAACAATAAGGAAAAGTGCTTTGGGGAGTGCAAACTGAATGCCTGGATGAGCATTATGATTGGGGACAAGCAAATAAAAGAAACAAGGGAGAACTTCGCAGTCGGACGTAACCGACAGCGAAATACTATGATACCATAATTTGTGTGCACCCAAGAAATTCTGTCCAAGTTTGCCTGTTTTTGGGTCGGAACATAAGTCGAAATCATAGTCCCAAAATCGGCACATGGGCATAGTTCGAACCTATAAAATGCCATAACTTCGTCAAAACTCAACGCATTTTCAAAAGCAAGGGCGTTTTAATCATAGTTTGGCCTCTAGATCAATTGTACATTTAAAGTTGAAAACGTGATTTTGGGTCGGAACATAAGTCAAAATTATAGTCCGAAAATCGGCATATCGACATATCGGCATATGGGCATAGGTCGAACCTTCAAAATGCCATAACTTCGTCAAAATTCAACGCATTTTCAAAAGCAAGGGCGTTTTAATCATAGTTTGGCCTCTAGATCAATTGTACATTTAAAGTTGAAAACGTGATTTTGGGTCGGAACATAAGTCAAAATTATAGTCCGAAAATCGGCATATCGACATATCGGCATATGGGCATAGGTCGAACCTTCAAAATGCCATAACTTCGTCAAAACTCAACGCATTTTCAAAAGCAAGGGCGTTTTAATCATAGTTTGACCTCTAGGTTAATCGTACATTTAAAGATGAAAACGTGATTTTGGGTCGGAACATAAGTCAAAATTATAGTCCGAAAATCGGCATATCGACATATCGGCATATGGGCATAGGTCGAACCTTCAAAATGCCATAACTTCGTCAAAACTCAACGCATTTTCAAAAGCAAAGGCGTTTTAATCATAGTTTGGCCTCTAGATCAATTGTACGTTTAAAGTTGAAAACGTGATTTTGGGTCGGAACATAAGTCAAAATTATAGTCCGAAAATCGGCATATCGACATATCGGCATATGGGCATAGGTCGAACCTTCAAAATGCCATAACTTCGTCAAAACTCAACGCATTTTCAAAAGCAAGGGCGTTTTAATCATAGTTTGACCTCTAGATTAATCGTACATTTAAGGATGAAAACGTGATTTTGGGTCGGAACATAAGTCAAAATTATAGTCCGAAAATCGGCATATCGACATATCGGCATATGGGCATAGGTCGAACCTTCAAAATGCCATAACTTCGTCAAAACTCAACGCATTTTCGAAAGCAAGGGCGTTTTAATCATAGTTTGACCTCTAGATTAATCGTACATTTAAGGATGAAAACGTGATTTTGGGTCGGAACATAAGTCAAAATTATAGTCCGAAAATCGGCATATCGACATATCGGCATATGGGCATAGGTCGAACCTTCAAAATGCCATAACTTCGTCAAAACTCAACGCATTTTCAAAAGCAAGGGCGTTTTAATCATAGTTTGGCCTCTAGATCAATCGTACACTTAAAGTTGAAAACGTGATTTTGGGTCGGAACACAAGTCAAAATTATAGTCCGAAAATCGGCATATCGACATATCGGCATATGGGCATAGGTCGAACCTTCAAAATGCCATAACTTCGTCAAAACTCAACGCATTTTCAAAAGCAAGGGCGTTTTAATCATAGTTTGGCCTCTAGATCAATTGTACATTTAAAGTTGAAAACGTGATTTTGGGTCGGAACATAAGTCAAAATTATAGTCCGAAAATCGGCATATCGACATATCGGCATATGGGCATAGGTCGAACCTTCAAAATGCCATAACTTCGTCAAAACTCAACGCATTTTCAAAAGCAAGGGCGTTTTAATCATAGTTTGGCCTCTAGATCAATTGTATATTTAAAGTTGAAAACGTGATTTTGGGTCGGAACATAAGTCAAAATTATAGTCCGAAAATCGGCATATCGACATATCGGCATATGGGCATAGGTCGAACCTTCAAAATGCCATAACTTCGTCAAAACTCAACGCATTTTCAAAAGCAAGGGCGTTTTAATCATAGTTTGACCTCTAGATTAATCGTACATTTAAAGATGAAAACGTGATTTTGGGTCGGAACATAAGTCAAAATTATAGTCCGAAAATCGGCATATGGGCAGATTCCAGATTTATGAAAATATGCCTTTAAATTTTGTGACTTAAGCTTTCAAATTGCATGAGATATATGGTCTTATCGATTTACACCAACAGGTTTAGATAGGCGAGTGGGAGTGGCCATCCAATTTTTTATCGGTCTCTTAGGGGAGTTACAAGCAACATACTTCCGAAATTTGGTGACTCTAGCTTATTTCTAAGGGTGTCCGTACAGACGGACGGGCCGACAGACAGCTTGACGGACATTGCACAAACCTAATATACTATTATACCTTCGGTATCATAGTATAAATAAAAAAGGGAACAAATAAAAAAGTGTGTACAGCTCAACTCCAGATACAGTTCAAGAATTAAACAGCAAATAACTATTAACTGAAGCCGAAAAACATTTACCCTCACACAGCAATATAATTGTGATTCATACAGACAGACAGGTGATTTATCGATGCCAAATCAATCACTTAAATATGAAATTCGCTTTGTAACCCAATTAAAATACTCTCAGCATAGGGTATTAAATTGATCACCATTTAATTTCTGATAGAGGCGTCAGGCATCAAAGTTCACCTGGCGCGATGAGGTGTAAAAAAGTGCACACATTTCATTTTCAGAAAATCATTCAAGATGCTGCCATCTTTGATTGGGTGCAAATGGCCAAATGCCAAAAGGGAAACGGAAATTGTTGTGATGACTGAAGCGAATCGGCGATGTTTGCGAATCGTTGCCTTCCTTCAACTGGGTCACATTTTCAGAGCTTATCGGAGTCAACAGCTATAAATAGAACCAGTAGTTTACTTGCAATGCCCATTCACATAAGCCAAAGCATTTTGTAATCTCGACAGGTTTCTTTTTTAACAAAATGAATTCACAAAAATCGAACAGTTGTCATGAAAAGATTATTGGAAAAGATTTGAGAATATTTTCAAGATTTCGACTAGGATATACCCTAAATTCAGGTGTTCAATATCAAATCGATTACATACTCATTGCTATTTTAACGTTTTTATAAATAGCTCATTTGATTACAAACATTGTTTCCAAATGACATCATCGGAAGTCTAAACCAGGTACTCCAAAATCATGCTACTCATAATAAGCCATAAATATTTGTAACAAGATCCCACAAAAAGTTAAACGTTCGTATTTAATACGGCTGAAAAAAAATGTGTGTTTAGGAACAGCGAACTCATAAAGTTGCATGAAATATTCAAGATATAGATGTTTCATAGGATTTTATCTACTTTTTGTGTAGTTAAACAACCGTGTCTAAGATGCTGACCCACATTTTGAGGCAAATGCAAGTTTGTAGGCGAGTTCATTGCACCGCATGAAGAAGGGATGGGTGGGATGGTCTTTTCTTTTGGGTGGCTTAGGTTTATGTTCGGGTTTAGGTTTTTTTTTTTTGCGCCCAGATAGGTCAGTTCGCTTGGCGCTGCTCGCTGATTGCCTCGTTGGCAGTGCATAAATGGAGCAGCTGAGGATTCGTGACTGTCGTCGTGTCGATTGTTTGTGAAAAGCCAAGCCAAACAAACTGCAAACATGTTAAGCTGCTTTAAATGTGGCCAGGACACGCTAACATCCGTCCAACTTGGCGCCAATGCGGGCAGACAAAAAGGGGTCGACAATTTTGGGGTGTGGCGCCACTCAAACTGATGCGGGCTGCTACAAGAGCCAAAAATGACGTATTACTCGAAGTGTTTGGTAATATGGCTCTTATCAAAGGACTCGGTTTCAATTGAAGTCGAAAGAAATTTATACATATCCACACAATCCATGTTAAACTTGGAACTAGCAATAGTTGAATAAAAAAGAAGAAAGTGTTTGTGATGTTTATGTGGGCTTGATGATGTGGCATGTGGCATATTCCAATTTATTCTCTCCTGACAAAACTTCAATGTGTGCACCATTTAATTTTGCATTATCTCTGTTGTTTACCAAGATTAAACTTACAATATATAAAACTAAACATCAAAATATAAATTAGTCTACAACTGTTTTAACTTTATATATTTAATTTGAGCCAAATAACCCTTTTTTTTTTGTAATAAAAAATGAAACAAAATATAATGAACAATAATTAATCCAATCATTTCTGTCAGGCTGAACTTTAATAATATAAGATTAAATATTATAAAACAAGATACACTAAAGATTGATCATTAATTTTCAAATGAAATAAATGAACAATGAATTACCATAAAATAAATATATAAAATTATAATTAAATCTAGTAAGTGGCACGTTTAAAAATCGTGTCACGCAACGCTTCCATCACCAACTGTGAGTGTTTGTTGCAGAAGAATTAATGTCGTTTAGTTGGCGCCAACAGAACAAAAGTATACAATTTATATATATATATATATATGTGTGTGTGTGTGTATGTGTGTGTGTGTTTCCAGGACCTGACTCTATATTTGGCAACACGCACGGGCAGCCTTGTTATTGTGTGTTCAGTCAGGTTATATATATATATATATTATTAGGCCTGGTATTGATTTCGCATTATGTGGCTCAATTAATTATTTACACAGCATCTGCGACTGCGACGCTGACATCGACGATGACTTGAACTCACCTGCAAACAAGGGGAACCATCGGAAGCGTTTGTTTTATCGATGGCCGCAGATTCTGATTGCGTTTCTCTGGCCAAACATGGTCGAATTTGAGTTTCAATCCATAATGCGGCACAGCAGACAATTCACAATTCGATTCACTGCTGAGCACCGCCTGCTGCTGCTGCTGCTCCTGTTGCTGCAGTTGCTCTGCGTAAACAGCGCTTGCGGAATCTGCATTCCCGTTGGGCATTGTTGTTATTGTTGTTTTAGTTGCCTCTGCCTCAGTTGCTGATGCTGTTGGCGACGCCATTTCGAGTGCTTTTGACTAGCTTCGGTTTTGCCACAATTTCGACTGGCTTTGTTTGTTGTTGTTGATGTTTGATTGCGTGGTTGATTAATCCAATTGCGTGCACTTCATATTAGTATTGTGGTTTCTTTTTTTAATACTACCAGCACGCGCGCGCCTCTCACGCAACATCAACCAGCAAACGCAACCGTTCGCGGCAAAAAACTAACTGAGAATAAAAAATATACAGGCAGAGATAGAGAGGCAAGCAAACAAAAAGAGCTTCGGTATGTGCTCCATCTATCGATGATTGCCTATCGCAAACTCTAAGCAGACAGCTGTTGCTTGCGATATACTTATATATTTTACAGCACTGGTTTCGTTAAATATCCAATCATCCAGGAAATAAACAAATAAAATATGAAGAATATTCTATAATTCATTATAGTTTCTTGACTTTTAATGACAAGCTACTCATTTAATTGCATATGCTCAAATTTAAATATGATTACGCGCGGCTGATAAACCTGGACATTAGGCGGAGATACTGGCGCTAGCTATTGCATAGTGGACTAAAGTCCGCAGCGCCATCTACCGCTAGGCAGAACAAACATCACGACACACTTCTGCTTTCGATAGGCCATTTGTAACGATATATAAAGCTTTCTGCCATAAGTACGTCACGACGCCATTTGGGGGCGCGCAATTTAAATGATGAAAATTATTTTCGCAATAAAAATAAAAATATACATTGAACTTACAGTAATGTTTTTCTTTATCAAACAACAATATATTCAAGAATATACAACTCAACATTTAACATGATTCTGCACAAATGGCTGCATACAGAGAAAAACCTCTGGAATCCAAAAAAGTGCGTAAAACAAGCATTGCTGAAAGTTCGAACTTCTGAGTGACCACTGTACACACATAGATATATTATGTATATATATTATATGCTGCTATTTAGCGATAAGTGTGAGCCAGCGGACAGAACGGACATCGTTGCAGCTGAATTAATGCAAGCAGCGCCGCTTATCAGCCGAGAAGGAGACAACAACAGCAGAAACGACAAAAAAAAAGAAAGAGGGCAACGTGAGTGCGGCTGTCACTTAAGGCAAACATATGTTTCGTTACAAATTGAACGAGCGACCGCTACGACTTTAACTTTGCGCTTATCAGCGCATGCTGCAGATAGCAGCGGCAGCAGCAGCTCCAACAACAGCAGCGGACAACAAACAAACGAAAATTAACAAAAACTAAATTTAAACACGTCTCGCTGCGGTTCGCAATGCGATTGAAGAGAAGAGAGCGAGTCAGAGCGAGAGTGAGTAGGAGTGGGAGTGAGTAGAGGAGAGTGCTCGCTTTTCATTAGCTGCAACTGCAGCAGAGCAGCTCACTGCGGTCGTTTGGCAAGGTTAACGGTGCGTATGTGCGGTTGAGGAGGGGAGAGAAGGGTTGAGGAAGGAACACAAGCTGCAATTGGCATAGGGTGCGAAAATTGGCAAAGCAGGCAACTCTGAGTGTGAGCAGAAACGGCAGACTAGAATGGGCAGCTTGGACGAAGCCAACACAAACCAAGCCAAGCCAATTGCTTACTTCTCAGCACTCTGTGGTTAAGTTCTATACGAGAGTGCGAGGCGAAGGCTTAAAGATTGCACAGTGGATCGAAGTGAATAAATCGTACTCGATTGATTGAAATATGTAATATTAATTTAAATTAATTGATTTGTAATAAATGCTTTGATTCAATATTTAAATTGCTTTCTGTTTGTGATTTAGTTAATATATTTTATTTTCTTAAGAATAATCTTAATTCGGATTGCACTTAAATAATAATTTTTTAAAAATATTCTAAAATCCTCTTCTGATACATCACGGAATCCGCTTACTGATATTTTACAAGTATAATTTTGTATGCTCTTCATCTTACTAAAATTTAAACAAGCAACCAAATGTTCTTTTTTTTTATTGATTTTCTTCAAGATTATTGTTTGTTGATGTTTTCATTTAATTTATTTTATGTTACATAAATATACTTACATACCTAAAAAAAATAAAAAATAAACAAGCTGCACTTTAAAAATACTGTTTTATTTATTTATTTTTGTCGTCGATTACCCATGCCGTTATAAGTAACTAAGCTACTCTTGCACGCTTCCCACTCAGTTTCCCACCTGGGCGCACTGTTAACGTCAGCGCCAGCGTCTGCGTCAACGTTGCGTCGATGCGACGCGGTGTGAACAGGCAAAGGCAAACAAGCAAATAAACAAACAATCGAAGTGCGGACGACTGTTGTACCGTTGTTGCCTGTGTGTGTGCAGCTTTCGGTCAAGCTTTTCAAAAAGTTGCCATATGTGTGGGTGTGTGTGTGCTCTAAAGATATAACGGGAATGAAGGAAAGAGTAGAGTAGGTTTTTTGTGTGTGTTTATGTGAGAGGGGGCTTGTGTGAGTGAGCTGTGGTTTGTTTTTGTTGTTCGGTTCTATTTCGTTGCTATTCTTGTTGCTGACCTATACAGAGAGTGAGAGAGAAAGAGAGAGAGAGAGAAATGGGGGAGTAGCTGGGTAGGTGGCGCAGCAGGAAACAATTAGCTCTAAATAAAATTTCAAAATAAGCAACTGTTTGCGCTTAAATCCGGTAGCTTGGGCCTGGGCCGCAACAGCAAGCGAGGCGTGTGTGGCACGCAAGGCCTTTTACGCCCAGCGACAACAGTAACAAGAACAACAACAATCAGCACATAAATAGATACCATGCTTTCACTTAATTACGGTATTTAAATGAGCAACAAATGATATGATAGAAATTCGATGCTTTTCACACACGCACACATTTACCACGCTAATACGTGAATTCATTTATTTTGTGAAAATCCGAAAAATATCTCCATTTATGTAGAAATTACAGTTACGAAATAATTTTCATCAACAACAACACTTTTAAGACTGGTTCAAAATGCAAATTTTTTATTTGCATTAATATCACATTATATTTAATCAATTGTCGCTGACAAATTGAGGCACTGGCTTTAATACCTGTCATTTTAAATCGATTTCATGAAATGATTTTGCCCATTAAACATAAGCATTCTAATCCACACTCACTCACACACATTAACACAAACACACAGAAAAACACACACACACACATGCACGCGTTCAAAAGCTCCGCTGAAAACTATGCAACATTTTGACTGTTTTAATACTTTTGAAAACTGTCCACTGTAATAAAATGTATATTTTAATGGTAGAATCGGGACTTATGAAATAAACCAAGTTATTGGTTTTTATATAATATTTTGTATGATGAAATATGTTAAATTTTGCTTATTTATTTCGTTATATTATAAATAAATAAGTCAATATACAGTCTCCAAAATCCTTTCTTTGCCTTTGAGAAATTAATTTTCTCCACAGAGTGTGAAAAATTTTCTCCATTGTTTCGTGTTTGCCTATCTCTTTTTTTTTTAAGTTGTTGTTGAAAATGTAATTGAAATTGTAGGCGTACAAACGCTAATTGTAATTGTTGCATTATGCAAAAATTGAAAATGGCAGCCATAGAAAATTGAAATTAAAATACATTTATGCAACAAACTTTTATTTACATATATATACATTTTTTTAGTACCAGTTCGACTGATGCCAAACCGAAGCGTAATATAATTAACCAATATGATACAGTGACAACAGCAACAAAGACAAAAACAAAATGTATCAATTGAGGGGAACTAAACTAAAATGCAACTGCTGACCCAATTAGAAAAATATTTTTCCTACCTCCCTCCGCCCATAAAGTTTGGTTTGCATTCAGGCACAGGTCAAATTATGCATAGATAAAACGTTTACGGGTCGCAAAAGTTTAGTCGAGTTTACGCAATGGAAACAATGTATTATTTTGTTTTTGTTTTACACATTTTAGCAACTTTAATCCATGTGGATTGTACTGAATTTTATTCAGTTTGCATTGAGTTTCATACGAACTGTATTGGAATATTAATATGTGATCTGCGTTTTTAATAAAGTTTAAATATTTTTTTATTTATTAAAATTGTAATGTTTGGATCTGTTTATTTACTAAGCCCTTGTAAAGCTCAGTTGATTTATTTTACTGCACATTTTTGTGCAATTTTGTTTTGGGAATTTTCGGTTAAAAGTACCGCTATTTTTTTGACGTGGTCACGAAAATGTATTCTTCGAAATTATCTTTTGGTATATAAGTATATATATATTTATACTTAAGTATTTTCTGTAATTTATTTATTTTTTAATATTATTATTTTATGTAAGTATGCTTAATATCATTATATCTTAACTTTGGGGTAATTTTTCTATAGTCGTAGATACTTGCATATCTCATTATGTATATGGAAAGAATAGTTAATTTTCTGTTTGTTAGACCCTATCTTAATTGCAACTCAATGCTAACATCAACAACAGCTTACCAAAAAATATTTCTATAAAATGTCCCACAAATTTTCCCCCCTTTGCTTTTGAGTTATTTTGTGTCGTTTTCTCGTATGTGGTGCAAACAAAGTTTTAAATTTCGTGCAAATGAAAATGAAATACCAACAGCTCGCAGTCCACAGTCCACACGCACACATACACGCACAACCACCTACTCACACACACACGTGTACACTATGCATTTATACAAACACGCAAATTATGCAAACGGCCACCGCAAATAACATAAATTTCGCAAACTCGGCGGCCCGCAACGCACCTGACCAGAAGGCAAACGCACACAAGCACAACAGAAATAGAGACAGAGTAGAAGAAGCAGAGGATCCGACGTCAAAAGCGACGACAATGAAGGTGTTTGAAATCATCGTGCCATAGAAATGTAAACGGCTCTAGTTATGTGTGCACACACACACACACACACAGGAACACAAAACATTTGTATGGGCATGTATGCACATGTATTGAGAAATATGCCTGCGTGCCTGTGCATTAATCTGCATTTGTGTATTTAAAGCGGGAATAACTTCATAAAGACACACACATATAAGCAATCGCTTTTGATTTCATCTTTCAACAGCTTGTGTTCGTTTTAATTTTTGTGTTTTTGTTTTCAATGCGTTTCAGTCAGGCAAACGAAAATAATAAACGCCAGCTTACGAGAGCTGACAACCCTGTCAATACAAATACAAAGGATGAGACGGTTGTCGAGGGGCGATCGGATGAACAGCCAGTGTGTCCAATTGGCGAACATTTGCATTGCATTGCATAGCAAAGAGTCGAAGCTCACCGGAGATCAAATGCTCTCACATTGAGTAATAAATATAAAATTATTAAATGATTATATATAAAATCATAATAATGAATTACAATTTATTAATTGTAATTCAGTCTATATTCCACACAACAATTTTCTATTATTTTATCATATACATTCACTTATTTATAATTTATGAAGTACTTTTTTATGCTTCCGCTGAGAGTATAAAAATTTTCTCGGCACTGGAGATCAACAAAGCGTTTAAAGTTATGACATGTTTCCACTGTTCCCAGTGCTTCCAGTGTTGTGTATGGTTATTCCCTTGGTGCATCTCCGCCGTCCTCCTGTTCTTCACAAAGCTTCTCATAAGTTTTTGACATTAATGCGCTTAATTAAAGCACAGCGCGAATGTCAACAAAAACAAAAGGGACAATAACAATAACAATAACAGAAACAGAGTGAGAGGAAGATAGAACCACACATGCAATTTGCATTGCCGCTGCTGCCCCTTAACTCCCCTGATACCTTAACATGTCGAAGAAAATGGAAGGCGAAATAAAAAGCCAAGCGTTAATTTTTGTATTCCTTATATTCAGCCTGTGTTTGTGCGTGTGTGTGTGTGTGTGTGTGTGTCTGTTGAGTGCTTTTTTTGTACGCGGAATTAAATCAAATCAAATTGAAGCCGTGAACAGACGAATGGCGACGTCAAAGCAGAAAATTAAACTGCAAACTGAGCTGAAAAGGAGATTTTTGCATTGCCATTCAAACAATGCAATACAAATTGGGTCAAAGATCAAGCTCAGCGTCGACTGCAGCAGCAGCAGCAGTAGCAGCAACAAATAGAGTTGTGCTGCGGGTAGATGCGACTATGACGACGCAGCGGCGCGTGGCATGCACATGAATGCAGTAGCAGAAGGCCAAAGAGCACAGTAAAAGAGAGAGAGGGGGTGCATAGGTCGAGCTTGCCAGGCATGATGGATATGCATGTGTGTGTGTGTGTGTGGGGGGGAGTGTGGGGGAAAGAAGAAACAAGCAAAGAAAAGGCGCAAGAAAAAGATTAAGAAATGTGCGCGTCAGTTTTCAACAGGGCGCCGCATTGTTGTATTTTCTTGTTGCTGCTGCCGATGCAGCTGATATCCAGGTGAGCGTGAGCATGCATGCATATGCAAAGCCGGAATGTTGGAAAGTGTGAGCAGAAGAAAGAGAGATAGAGAAAGAGAGAGAGGGCATGGAGCAGGGGGAGAGAGTGCACAGCTGTGACTAAGCGGCGCATAACTACCAACTGTGAACTACGACAAACTACGAAGCTCTTGCTCTTTCTGCTTGTAGCATGGCATTTAATCGCCTTGCCTTCTTCTTCTTGTCTCTTTTGCCATAGCGATACTTTTAGGTTTTTTTATTATTCATTTTTCCACCTATGCATTTTGCAGATGTTTTCTTTCTTTTTTTTTTTGCGTGCTTGTAGGCGTTGATGATACTGCATAGCAACAACGAAATCCAGGCGCTGCCTAGGCATGCACAGTGGTGCAAGAGTGCGTGAGTAATAGTATTTAGTAAGTAAAATTCAAATCGTAATTAAAAATGTTATTTGTTAAATATGTTTATAGATTAAATACCCCTTAACTAAACGAAAAATATAAAAACTTAGCGAAATGCTTATCGAGACAACAGTTAAACAAATTCAAAATAAAATATGTTTTTTGTTTTCATTAATTATTCCTTATCTCATTTTTGCTTTATCATCTTTGCGCATTCCATTTTGTCACCCATCCTTAACAAATAGAGCTAACACACTGTGCACACTGCAGACGCTAGCGTTTCCAGCAAGAAACCAACAAGCTGCAAAGTGCACGAAAATATGCAAAAACGGCCAAATGATTGTGGCTCAGTTGCAGTTGCCCGCGTTGCATCAACCATTTCCAAAAGCAATGCAAACCAAGTCAAACCAAATCCACACCGTTCACCCGTCTGCTTCTCCATTTTACGCTGGTTAACTCTCTCTCTCTCTCTCTCTTTCTCTCTCTCTCTCTCTCTTTCTCTCTCTCTCTCTCTCTTACTCTTTGTGTAGGTCGTTGGCTGTGTTTGTGGCACAGTCCTGAATCCGGGCATGCATGCAACGAAAATGAAATTAAGTCAAGACGGTAGTCATATTAATCGACCGTACAGCCTTGCTAGTGCCCTACCCCTCCGTCCCCCTCCCCCAAAGCCGCTGCCCTCCCTTAGTCGCATTTCTTCTTTCTTCTGACTGCCGCCCACCACTTGACAGCAGGGGCTTTGCTGGATTTATTTCCCCTTTGTTGTTGTTGCTGCTGCTGCTGCTGCCGTTGATTTTCACTTCTTAACAACAATTAAGCGCGCACATAAGTCAAAACCGCAACAACAACAACAAATACAACAATGGGCACAACAAAATGGAGCACACACAAAGTACAACAAAAATGAGAAGAAAACAAAAAAATAAACGTCAAGTTGTGAAGTGTACTTGACCTGCAGGTACCCTGTAAACAAGCGGTAGAGTAACATTAATTTTTTTATGTCCCATTATTCGTACGTAGATTGAGATGTCGTCGCTTTTAAGATGTGGTAAGCATTTATGTTGGCTTAAGTATAATTCCCCGGAAAGAAAGTTTCCACTGAAAATCTATGTTACTTCAACTTTTTGTTTTCTTCAAAAGAAAAATTCTCAACTTTTCAACAAATTCTCATATAAGAAAAAGTTGCAAACAGATTTGGTCTTTTCACCAATAATTACTGTTCAACTATAACGTTTTGTGGCATATGGAATGATGCCTGTTGCATGCATGCATTTTAACCAGTTATGTTGGCCTTTTAATGAGTACAGGGTATAATGAGGGATTGGGGGAGTGGTTGTGGATGTGGGTGGGATTGGGAGCAGTCGCAAATGCTCAACGCATATAGTAGCAAAAAAGCCATTTCCTGCAAAACACAACTGCCGTCGACAGCCACGCCCACAGACCCTAGCGCCCATCAATCGAGCAACGAGCAGCAGCTTTTTAACGGTGCTTTAAAGCTAACGCCCGCTTCCTGTCCGCCCACTGTGCATCGACCGCACAAATAATTGGAACTTAGTCTAGTTAAGAGGCAGGAAGTGGGGGCTATGGGTGTTATGGGGCTGTGGGGCTGTGGGGCATTGCCACAGACACAATGAGCCGTTGCCGCAGCCTCTTCAAGTGCATTATCGTCGTTCTTGACGTTCTCCATGGAAGCATCTTTTGTGGTGAAAGCCGCATTCTTGCCACTCCCAACTCTCCACCCCCTCATCCACATTGCTGTGGCTGCACTGAAAACCAAAATACGCACACTCAATCATCGTTTTTGTCTTTTTAATGTTGCTGCTCCAGCACTCCACCGCTCCACCACTCCTCCGTTCCCCCCTCTCCATCACTATCTTTCATTTATTTTGTTGAGTTCGGCGTCACTTTGGCTGCCAGCCACATAATTATTGCCATTAGAGTGCGTCTCAATTGAGCTGAAGGAGAGTTTTCCACAGTTGCGTTTTCCAACAGCAGCAACAACAACAACAACAACAGCAGTAACGACAGATACACAAACGACGCGTGTCATTGCGGTTAGCAGCGCACAGTGGGTCAATGCAGTAATGGTTGGGGACGTAAGCGGAGGGGGTGTAGAGTAGACCTGCCCGGGCCACATTTCAAGTGGCCTAGGCCCAAGTGAAAGTTCTTGACAATTGTGCATCATTAATATTGTCTATGGAGCTGATTTTGCTGCTGTTCCTGTTGCCGGTGTTGCTGCTGTTGCCGCTGCCATTGCAATGGCAAAGTTGGTAATCAGAATCGGACTTGGACTCTTGCAACTGATGGCAACGTGGCATTGTTTGTGCTCGGGGTCGTGCCCAGGTATGGAATGAATGCGAAGCTTCATGCTTCTATAATAGCAGCATTGATGGCAGTGAAATCTAGCTGGCAATTGAAGACCATTCTAGGTCATTTACAATGGCTCCAAATGGCAGGTCAATAAGCCCAAGCACTCCAAGAAGAAGTTAAAGACAAAAGTGATCGACTCCATTGAGCTTAACGAGAAGATACCCCAGCTTAGGAAATTTACTGATTGCGCTTTCTAAAATAATCTCTTGGAAAATACAATTGAATCGCAGAATCTATGAGCTCAAGTAATTAGTGCTAAAAAAATAATATGCAGAATCAGCTCTTCTTCATTTAGGACCAAATCTTCGTGCTTAATAGTTAAATTTAAAGAAAATGCATTTTTCCTCACACATTTATTTTATCACATTCAGTTAAGTGGTTAACTTAAAGTTCTTAATCAGAGCCAGAAATGAGTAAACGCTGCTGAATAAATATTCAAAATGAGCTCAAGTTGTGCAGTTTTAGATAGATATGATTGAAGTAAAATTTTATTTTTTATTAATGTAGTCATCGATAAAAAATGGCTTCTTAGCGTTAAGAAAACTTTGAAAAAAAGAGTAAAAATCCCACCTTAAATGATAAGTTAGTCGCACTGGGAAAGAAAATTATCATAAAATAATATAAAGTAAAAAATCATGAAAAGACTAATTTTAAATTCACCTTCAGATTAAATGTATGAATTTGGACAGTTGTGATAATAAATTGTGCCTCAAGTCTGCCTTAAACAAGCACTCGTTTCAAAAGAAGACGATTTATCCAGGGTTTCAATCGTCATAATTCGAAGCTCCAACGGCTACCTACATCTCCAAGAGGATTTAGGAGTTAGCAGCTCTTGCCATACAATTTTGAATATGTTAAAAGGCCAATAAAAAGTACTAAAAAAAAACTACTCACTAATAATAACTACTTAAAATAGGCGTGAGGGTCTGTAAAATTGGCCAACTTAATGTGTTGCTGGAAATAGAATATTTTGAAGGCTATGAAAAGGTCACAATGAAGAAATTAAATTGAGACGCAACAAGGGCAGACAGCTGACCTCAGCTCAACCAAACAAAATACACACATGATATTGAAATATCATTTCTATAGCTGATAACAACAACAACAACAACAACAAAAACAACATCGCCCTTATCATCAATGCCTGCCTGGGAGGCAACAAACGACGCCCAGAAACTTTATCTATGTGTCAATTTATATTTGTTCGACGAGCCATTACTATATTTATTATTGTTGAGTGTGTGTGTGAGTGTGTGTGCGAGTGTGTGTGCGAGTGTGTGTGCGAGTGTGTGTGCGAGTGTGTGCGCCTGTGATGAGTGTGAAGTGTAGTTTGCATGTTTTCGTATACATCAAATGAATAATAAATGCGCCTGGTAATCGTAAACGTAGCTACACTTTGACCTTTGGCTGCTGCCACTGCTGCCGCAGCTGCTGCTGCTTCTGCTGCTGCTGCTGCTGCTGCTTTTGCTGCTGCTGCTGCTGCTGCTGCTGCTGCTGCTTTTGCTGCTCGTTTCGTGTGTCTCGTAAAAAATGAATTTTACCCATCCTAATCGCATTTGTTTGTCGCATTTGTTTGGCTTTGTGTTTTATCACTGATTTGGCGTGAGGGGCGTGTAGCATTTTACTACTGCTGCTGAACTCTGAACCGGTCTTCCTCCTCCCCCACCTCCTCCACCTCTCCCTTCTCTATCCACCCATTCAGTCAAACACTAACTTACAACGCCCCTTTTGGCTGAGTAAATGATGTTGTACATGCTAATCCGCCATATACTTAAGCGAACCGGCTATTGTACCCACTCCTGGAGGGCCTTGAAGGCCAGCAGGCCATTTCGTGTAATTTTGGTTAATGTTATTGGCCTGGCTGTTTGCCCGTAAGTATGCATTAATTATTTGCATAACTTATAAGCATAACAGTTGAGGGGCCTTCAAACTGGCCGACTCGTGTTGCGATATAGAGAGATATTGTATTCTCATTCTACCTGAAATGTTATAAGATTTTAATCAACTAAGTTATTCATAAAATAACGCAATTTGTGGCACACTACCAATAGTAAATGGCAATTTGATTCAAATTATATATTGATTTGATAAAGTTTTTTCTGGATTTCCCCAAACCTTGCAATAAATGTTCAACTATTTCGCATTTTAATATCCCCAGAAATATGATATCCCTTATTTTATTTTATTTGACTCTCCGTATTTACATTTTAAAATTTATTTATTCTATTTTATTTTTTAAATTGAACCTGTAAATTGAATTTTAAATTTGTATTTTGTTTTGAAATTGTTTATGGTTATAAGCTTAAATTCAATAAATAAAATACAAATTTATTAGTAGTATTCAAATTTAATGTGTCAATTTACAGATTTGATTTTTGATGTTTATTAAATCGATTAGATTTCAACTCTAGAATTATTTTTTTTTATTACATTTTTAATGTAATTCTGAGGAAATCGGTTATTTTTTTTTGCTGATTATTCAATAAACTGAAATGCTGTTGGGCTCAAGGGCCTACTTAGGAATCTGAGTCATTAAAAGTCATCACATTAAAAGCAAAATATTCCCTAAGGATTTGAGTTTGAATTTCAATTATCCTTATAATTAGGAATTTGTTCATGTGAAAACGCAGCAGAAAAGTTTATTCCTATTATAATTATTTTTTATCTCTTTTTTTTTTGTTCGAACAGGTCAATCACCAGTCGGGATCCCTTTTTGGCCATTGTTGTCTGTTGTGGCTGCTATTGTTTAGTCTGCTTTTGAGTTTTTGGTTCGACTTTGGTTTTTTGGCCGAATTTGTAATTTTGCCTTTGAGTGCTGAAACAGCCTTTGTGTCTAGGATTTTTGAATAGCATTCAACTCGAATCCACCAAATCCCCGACGTTTTATGTTTGTCACTAATTTGTCAACTACAATGAATGGCGTACAAACACACACACACACACACACACACACACACACACACACACACACACACACACACACACACACTCATCTAAGCACACACACACTGATGAGTAAACACGCTTGCAAACATTCGAAAAATATTGAAACATTTTTGCCTTTGTCTCTTATCCGTTTTTTTCTTTTATTAAGCTTTATGATTGTTTTACATGCTTGTTTGTCCTCTCCCACACACACACACACACACACACACACACACACACACACACACACACAGATGAACTCAAGTACAGTCAGCCACATGCACACAACACACATATATATGCATAGCTGCAAATTTTATTTATCTGTCAGTATGTTTATTTTGTGCAGTTAACAACTATAACAAAAACAAAAAAATATTCAAGATATTTGTCATTTAGTCAATGACATTTATTTTCATGTCCTTTACAAATATTTTTTTCACTTTTTTAATACCCTGTGAACAAAATAAAGAGGAGGAAAAGTGAATACAGAAAATCAGTCAAACAAATGAGAAATTAAAAAAAAATATATATTTTAACGTTTAATGAAACAGTTTATATATGTATGGCTTTATTTATGTATGTATTAATAAGCTATATATTGATTTAAATGTATTTCTGTCTTCATTAATATATATGTTCATATATGTAATTATATGAAGCCAAACATATTTATTTTATAAAAAGAAATCACCAACGATTGATTTATATATGTTTTAATACTTTAATGACAATTTAATACTTATTTTATTCATTCATGTATTTATTAATATATATGTATATATATATATATATATATTTGTATACCTTGGCATTTGTTAACAGAGTATCTGTCTGCCATGCAAATTGATGCTTAACAAGCCTGACACATAGGGACATTTTTTGTTGCTTGCATTTTTTTCATGTTTTGTTTCCACAATGCGACAATACCCAATGCTGCTGTCCATTGTCATTAGTGTTGTTGTTGTTGTTAATGTTGTTGTTGGTACTGTTGTAATTGAAGCATGTAATGCAAGCGACCCCGCCCCCTTTTCCTGCACACTGTGCAATAGCTTGTACGTAGCAAAATTGTTGTCTCCCTCTGAACTTGTCACACAAAAGCTTTTGGGAACATTTTGGCAACTGCTGTTCTCGATATATAATGACCTCGAGGCAGCAACAAATACAATGGAAATGCTTGCTACAAACGAGCTTTGCCTCTTGGTTGAGTGCACTTTGTCTACATGTAACTATGTGTGACCGATTCCTATTGTTGTTATTGCTGTTGTTGTTGCTGTTGCTGTTGCTGTTTGCTCAACTACATAATCATCTATTAGTATTTACATAAAACTACACTTGTTTGCATTCAAGCGCCAAGCGGATTATTCTTGAGCTTCTTGCAATATTTAACCAAAAAAAGAAATCCCTCCAAGAGACATAAGCAAAATTGATTTCTTTGCTTAGTGGTCCACATTGGTATTGTGGCTTAAAGGAATTGAAGCCAAAGAATGTGTCCTGTGTAATTGAGGTATACGATAAAAATATGACAAATATTGAAATATTGTCTGTCCTTAAAACCTTCTCCAATCCTTTCAAATATTCATCCTTTAAAATTGTAATATTTTACTCAGCATCAACTTCAAAGCACACTTTTGAACGGAATAAATCATAATAATAAATTAAAGCAGAAATAAAATTAAGCTTAGAATATTAGAAACTCACATTCATATTTTATGCATTTATTTTATATTTACAGGTCAAGTGGCCCAAACAAACGCTAAGAAGTGCATGTTGGCTTAATGCATTTAATTTCAAAAGCTAAATATTAAAGATTTATATATACATATATAATAATGAATATATGCTGCAATACACAATAACTTTTTAGAATGCGTTTGCAAAGAAGAAATTAAAAATTATTTGAGTTCTTTGAAATTTGAAATATATTTTAAGTTTAAAGTAGTTAATTTGCTTATTGTCAGTAAATTTAACAACCTGACTGTCTTTTTACGTGCAAAAATAATGCACTTTAAAAAAATCAATAACAGCTGCCAATTGGGCCATCTCCAGCCCGCGTTTTGGCCACAAAACATTGCACACACACTTTGGTATTTTGTTATGCTTTTAGATTAAGTTGCCAGTGCCAGTTCAGAGTGTGCCTCGGGGAGGTGACACAATAATCACAAACACAGCTCGATTTAAAAGTATGACAAATTAAGCTGTAAAATTGAGTCACGCTGCAACATTGATAAGCCTTTGTTTATGCCACACACAGACTCTATCTCCATCTTGCTCTCTCTTTTAGATAATTAAAGCCAGCCTGCCTATAGCCGATGGATATATGTACATATTTAAGCACACACACACACACACACATACATACATATAGCATGTGGCATATACACATATATCTGGCGTGATTATGCCAGACAACAATTTACATTTGCTTCAAGTGCTCAATGTCTCAATATCTGTTAGGAAATGCAAATATTCTCCGTTATCTCTATCGATTCTATGAAATTTAAACATGAATTTTAGTTATTTATTGTTTTGTTGTTTCTTGTTTTATTTGCTGCTGCTGCTGATGCTGTTGTTGCTGTTGCTGTTGCTGGTTGTGTCGTTTGTGGCAAATGCATTTTAATATTTCAGCATTGATTTGTTATGCAAAAATGTGACATGCCTCTGTGTGTGTGTGTGTGTGTGTGTGTGTGTGTGTGTGTGTGTGTGTATTACTCAATGCAATTACATTTGGAAGGGAAAATTATGCATACGCCGTGTTGGATTCACTCACATAATTTAGCATTTATTATTACATATTATTATGATTATGATTATGTTATTTAATTTAATTTGATTTCACATTTCAATCCCCAGCCATCAATTTTGTCTCTCTCTCTCTCTCTGTTTCTCTCTCTCTATTTTCTGTCTCCGCCCCATGCCTCTACTGGTGGCAGTGGCTTACGTGCTAAGCTCCGCTGAGTGACTCTGCCAAGTGGTTTTTTGGGGCGTCATTTGCCACACCAAACATTTTTGGGGGGTAGTATATATATATATATATATATATGTGTGTGTGTCTGTGTGTGTATGAGTGTGTATTGCCAAAATGTCTTCGATAATAGAAAATATAATCAAAGCGCTATAAAAATGACATTTAACATGCGGCATGCGTCGCCGACGCGTCTCGTCTCATCTCCAAGAAAACGTCTCTCGTCTTCCGTCGCAACTCTCATCGCCTCTCCCCTCTCTCCGATCCTCTCCCTATCCTCTTCCTCTTCTTGTGCTTGGGGTTCGTCTTTTAGGTCGCTGTGTGGTGTGGTTTTTATTTCATTTCACTTCGTTGAGGGTTGGAACTCAATTTACTTGAAAACGCATCAAACAGCAAATTTTATGAATTTACAACGTTTCGGTTTTTGGGCCACCCCACCACTCACTCCAGCCCCAAGCTTCCGCCCCCACTCCACACTCCTTGCCCCCAAGCTATGCTATACAGTTTTTTTCTTCTTCTTCTTTTTGCTTTTCGGGGTCACTGCGGGGCGACAATTGTCTGACTGTGTGTGTCGCATGTGTCATGTAAGTGTAATAGAAAGCAAAGCTGATGGTTTGCTTGCCAACTCACTCTGCCGACTCGACTCGAGTCGGTGTGGGCACAAGGGAAGCTGCAACAAAACCACAGCAGGCAGCAGCAACAGTAGCCGTAAGGCGAATGCGAAAATTAACCACCGACCAACCAACCAAAGGAGTTTGAGGTGCAAGAGTAGCTTGGGCAAAACGCCTTTTGCTTTGATAATGGCCCAATGGGTTTTTGGGGTCTTGCTGTCAGTGGTCTCTCTCTAAGTGTAAGCGAATATGTGAGTGTGTGCGGGTGTTAGCATGTGTGTGTGTGTGTGTGTGTGTGTGTGTGTCTGTGTGTGTGCAAGTGCAAAATAGAGCTAGCAAGCCAATGAGCAAAATATTCGTGGCAATCATATCGAATATTCGTAAATTGATTGATATGAACTTCAATATGCAGTTGAGGTTGTTTTAGAGAGATGCATGAATTAATGTGACAATGGAGGGGTTCTGTGTGTTTTATGTATTGTGTGGCAGTAAAAAGTTTATGAAGTGCCAAAGTACTCAAAGCTTAATGACCATAGAACATCAGACAGCTGGATAATGTCGATTAGGACACAAAAGAAATGAGTTGTAAGTATTTGTGGCACATAGAACATTGAATGGTGTTTCTAAAAGAAGAGTCAATTTTAGAAAATTAAATAAAAAATAAACCTCAAAATTGTTCAGACTGAAAAAAACATTGGTTAACACCAAATGTTATTTGAAAGGTAGCTGCCATCACAGATTTCTTGGAATATGCTACCAAAAATATAGAAAAAATTGTGTCTTTTAAGTTTTCATTGCGAACTTTTCTCTTTGGCTATTTAAGAGGAGGCGGTGTCCAAGTTTAAGTGGCATGTGGCGCGTTTTGCGTTGCACGTTTCAAGGAAATACTCAGAGTGAGCTGCGCGTGTGTGTGTGTGGCACATATGTGTCTGCTCTGGCTGTGTGTGTGTGTGTGTGTGTGTTGGTGAGTTTGAACTTTGCTGCAGTTGATCAAAAATTCATTTTCGAAAACTTGCCATAAAAATGGTAGTTTTATGCATGTGTGTGTGTGTGTGTATTTCGCTCTGCATAGCTGATGCAGCGCTGCCAGAGTTGCCATCAGCAGCAACTAACTTGAGACTTTATTACTTGGCCCAGTGATCATTGTTATTGTTGTTGTTGCAGCTGCTGCTGCTGCTGATGCTGCTGTTGCTGCTGTTGCTGTTGCACGTCGCGCTCGTCGACATGTCGTTGACAGTGTTGTTAACATTTTTATAACCAAACTTTGCGCGTTGCGCTCTGTGTGGATGTGGGGATTTTTGAGTAGGTGCTGTGTGTGGGTCATGCCACATGATGTCCTATGCACGCACGTTGCACGTTGCAACCTGCACGTTACCCCAAAGTCAAAGTTGCTGTTAGAGTCGCGCCGCCACTGTTGGCGACCTCGAGCCACATTTAGGACCAACAGACAGTTAGGCAGACAGCACCACGTGGCATCAACTTTTCCAGGTTGCGGTGGCTTGTTAGCGAAAGTGTTGCAGTTGCCATCATATTATTTTTGCTGCGGCATTGCGGCCTTTGACGACTTCACGTTCACACTTTTTTTGGCCTATTGGCTTTTATTATGTATGGTTTTCTGTTATTTTCATTTATTTATTTTTTAATTTTTTTTTTTTGCCTTCATCAACATCAACATCAACATGATGACCCAATTCAGTTTGCACCCTACACTGTTCGCGCAATTTAATTTGCGCAACTATCTGGTAAAGTTCTGCCAAAGTTTGTCTGCCACTTTGTTGCCATTGCTGCTGCTGCTGTTGTCTGCTCTCCGGCTGGGCTTTCTCGCTTGTTGGCGGCATTGTGTTATTTGCACACCAAAAACTATGCAACACCCGCCAACCGCTACACACCACCCAATGCCTCCTCCCCCTGCGCACGCTTCTCTCACATTTTGGCTTGATGTTATCAGTTCGATCTGCGCATTTGCATGCCAAATGAAGGACGGCCAAAATGGTGGATGGGGACCATTGGGGAGGCGGAGTGGGAGACCATGTAATGTTTGGGTAATGCTTTTTTCTTTTTTTTTCTTTTTTTTATTGGATGTAAGCTTCGCCACAGCTCAAAGTGGTTGTGCATATGGCCAGAGGATGTGGGAAAGAGGCCAAAAGGGTCAAATGGTAAAATGTGGCGTCCGAGTTGGCAACGGCCAGTGGGACGGGGGTGGGGGGCGGCGTTGATAGTAAGGCAGAGGCAACTTTTAATAGGCTTGGGTTCGGTTCATATTCCAATGCATATGTGGCTTGCAGAGTGGATGTGTAGTGGGTAAAAGTCGAAATAGCCACTCGAACATTTGCAGCTTATTTCGCATTAGACCATGAAATGCTGACTATTGAGATCTGGTTAATAACGACACATTTAAGTTGTTAAAATGTGCTAGTTGCACAGTGCAATGGCCAAAGTTATTTGAGCTTAAAGTCTCTAAAAATGTTTTTCAAATACATCATCGTGTTTTTTTTGTTTTTTATAAAAATAACTTGTTTTTTTTTTTAATCATGGCAATCGTGCTTTGTCGTCTTGTGCGCAGCTTCCTAATAGATTATAATCAATAATTTCCTTTGAAATATGTCAAATGTATTTCCCTGGTGCCCTTTTCCAGCATTCAACCCTCGATTCGTACGTTAATTTTCAGATTCGCAGAATTTGTAATTTCCTCCTTGCTTACAAATATGCTTACAAATTAGTGACGAACTCTTTGGTAAAACAATACTCAACCAATGCAAAAAAACCATCAATTTTATTCACCGCATGCAGCTTTCGGATTTTTGATTTTAAAGGGGCTCCGCATGAAAAATAACTGTCTCAAATTACAATTGCCAAAACTTTCGCTGCACAAAAAAAAAATAAATAAAATAAAGCATCTGGCAGAAAATGGATTTTTTAAACGCAGATTAAATACTCTTATTTTGTGTAGTTTATTATTATATTATATTATTATTATTATTGGAATATCTGCACTGCGATCTGCCCCCTTCTGAGTCTGCAGCTCCTCCATCAACCATGTAGTTAAAATATATTGATATAATTAATAAATGAAAGATTATTACCCAAAAAAAGTATTATATTTTTATTAAATTTGATATATAAACTTGCTTATAAGATAATAATACAATATTATATCATGCCGATATCATTCCATTTAATAAAACTAGATGAAAATAAAAAAAAAATAAATTAAAAATAACCATAAAACAATAAATTTTTTCAAAGCTGCCGTTTATAAAAATTAATATATCGACTTAATCAACATACCGATCATAATCACATATTTTGTATAGTATTAATGAGTGTATTTTTGTCGCAATTTGAAATGTTCGCATAGCAATTGTTTGGAGCTAATTAAAATTAATGTTACGGCAGTTGGTCGAAAGGTGAAAGACGTGCTGGGATCACGAACGGGTCCAATTAAAATGAATATTTTTTAATTGCATTTCCTTGCCATGTGTCACCCTCAGTTATTATAACTTGTTGCCATTTTGCAAAAGTTGAAAACTATTTACAATGCATAGTGTACACACGATATATAAAATAAAGTAGGTCCTCGTATATTGTACATACATATATATGCATAAATATGTATTTATGTTATGTTTGCTTACTTTTTGTCGGGCTCAATTAACATTGTTTATTTAATTCGCGACTCTTGCGCGTATTCATTTTAATTAAATATATATTTATTTAATTTCATACGTGCGCACCGAACAATGGATTGCAATAAAATTAAAGTCCTGAATAACACATGGTTTATTGGAATAGAAATGTATACATTGAATAGCTATATTTGCTTATTTGTCATATAAAATATTTCACAAGAAATCTTATGAAATATTATTTAATTTTGAAAATACAAAATTTGAATTTAACAAAGTCCGATGGTACTTCAAAAAGTCATCTAGTTCAGTCTGAAAGTAATTGTTCTTATAAAATAATACATTTTAAATATATATATGAATTATAATATTAAAGAAAATCTTTCATCAGAATCCCATCAAAGTAAAAAATTCTACGAAAAGTGTTCAGTAACATCAGGTTTATCTTGGGGCCCACATAAAAGTTAGGGCTACCAGTGTTTTGTCAGCATTGAGACAAAGCCAATTTATGAAAATTATGAAAGCCGCTTCTCAGCAACATTCCAATGTTGCTATCGTTGTTGCCATTGTCGTCGCCAAAGATCTCATAGCATGCCAAAATAAAAGCCAATCTTAAAAGACGCCCACGCGACAAAAAGCCCGAAACGAAAACCCAAACGAAGACAAACTTGCGAGAAAGATGCGTTTAACTGTAAGATGATGGTTCGGTTCGGGTTATGCCGCTCCTTAGGCCCGGCCTTTTGTAGTAATATCCAAGGCAAATATCTCAAATTTCAATGCACATTTTGCGAAGATGAAAACAAAGCAATGAAAAATTAAAAAAATAAAAAAAAAAACCAACTAAAAAACAAGTAAAAAACAAGTAAAAAAGCGCAGAAAACCATCTCGACCGGCCTGCTGGCACACATTTTATTTGAGCCCAGCCCAGGAAGCTGCCTGGCCTCGACTGGCCTGGCCTGGTCTGGTCTGGTCTGGAATCAGAACCATGGCTGCGTTTGGAATTGACTGTAGTCTGAGAAGGTTCTCAGTTAGTGTGAAGGGTTGTCCGTCCTGTTGACGGCAACATTGTCGTCGTCGTGTGCGCCGCCCATCAAGCCAAACAGCTAAAATGGTAGGAAGTCCAAATGTATCTTTGTATCTCATTTTGAGTATCTCTAAATATGCACGTGTGTGTAAAAGAGTATGAGATGACTGCTTGTCTGTATATATATGTGTGTGTGTGTGTGTGTGCCTGTGTGTGAGCATGTGAAACCGCAAAAAAAGGCAAGTACCCGAATGCATTGAAACTGGCTTGAAAACTCAACGCTGGCTGGCCTCACGGCTCACTTAGTCATCAACGCAGAGGGAAACCGCAACGTGTCCCATTTAAGAGAGCCAAGAGTAAAAAGATAGTGGAGTGCTGCGTACCGCAATGGTCATAAAGCAACCAGCAACCAGCAACCAGCAACAGCAGCAACGCCAGGCGATATCCTTGAGTGCCTGGGCCAGTTCCAGTTCCACTGCCAGTGCCAGTGCCAGTGCCACAATACCACTACCAACGCCAGTGCCTGGCCATTAGCCACAAACGAGAAATGAAGATTATCTAAAAGATACATGCGACGACCAACGATTGACGACGCACGACAGACGCTGGACGACGAACGCAGCAAGCAAGTTTCATTACAACGAACATTGCTATACCCTATACATAAAATGGAGTAGAGGGTGTTTCGATTTTTCTTTCTTTTCTTCGCGGACATATCAGAGGACTCTGTTATTTTACGAATTAGCTGATCTTGTAAGGGTATGTATTCTTAACTAGTGTCAGAATATTTCATAATTTCAGATAACTGATGATTATTAAAATTATAGTTTACATTATTCATAACACAATATTCATAATATTTCTTCTTATAGCTAGAATATACCAAAATTTATTTTTGAAAAAATTGGGATTAAATAAAAACCAGCAAATGAGTTTAAAAAATAAAACTCTTAACTATATTGAAGGTTTAATGAAGATTATTTAACATTACATACTTCTCCTAGAACTTGATAACAACTTTTTCTATATTTTCTATATTTCCACACATATATACATATGTATATACATATTCTTATTCACACACATATATATACATAAGATGTGTAGCAGAAACTTTGTGAAATATCTAAATACAATTAAATCTGCCGCCAGTTGCAAGTTGGCAAATTAAATTGTAATTGGTTGCACAATATGTTAAGTGGTATACAAGGTATTCGCAGGTCTTGTACTTGCAACTAAGTATATTACCCATATTCCTTGCATCTTTTGTTTTGTTTCGACGCCATTGTCTGCGGCATCTTGCACACTCGGGTGGTGTCCGAACTGTAACTTATGCTGCAGCCAAAAGCTGATGGTTACGAGCCGCCTGCATTTCATTTCGCATTCATTTGCTGGGGAGGTGGGGCGCGAGGCAGCTTCAGCGGCCAGGCATTGGAGGCGCCATTGTTTGGCATACTTTTTCATAGAGCACACACACACACACACACATACACACGCACACACTCACATGTAGTTGCGCCTAGATTTTGCATAGTTACAGTTACTGGCCGCCAGGCAGACAATGGGATACAAAAGCAACAAATGCAACCATGTTGCTGCCGCTGACGAGAATGATGAAGATGATGATGATGGTGATGATTATGATAATGATGATGTTTATGCTGTAGTTGGCAGTGAAAGGCCATCACAAAGCATCGAACTGAACTGAACTAAACTGAACTGAACTGAACTGAACTGAACTGTTGTTGTTGATGTTGGCTTTGCTGCTGCTTCTGCTGTTCCATGGCATAATTGTTTTATTAGCTACATTTTCTGCATTTGCCTAATCTAAAATCCGTGCCCACAACTCGCACTCAATGTTCTGTGTATCTTTCAGATACTCGAACGTGCACAAAGCCTGTTTGCTTTGTTGCTTTGCTTTGTTTTTACCCCCACTGTTGCCTATAAATTCGCTTTCTAGTGTATTTTTCTGTGTGTGTTTGTGTGTGTGTGTGTGTGTGTTTGTGTGTGTGCCTTGCATAAAGAGTAGATCAGGTCAGAGGCAACAAGACATTGGGCACATTGCAATTTTGTTAAGCTCCAGAGAAACAAGTAAAGCAATATTTGCTTCGATTGCCACATGCAACAATGTTTCGAATTTGTCATAGAATTTCTTCATCTGAACCTGCATTTTAAGAATTTGTTTCTAGTCTTTGAATTTATTTGTATTCATATAAAAATGATGTGGCAAAAGGTCAATATTTTCCATTGCCAGAAATTTATGGTCATGTTTTGGCATCCAGCTTAATACTAAATTTAAATTTAGAGACACAATTTTTGGTTGAAGTTCAGATAGAAATTCGATTCCACGCAATTCACTTGGGGACGGTAAAAATAACTTTTCACTGATAAAAACTTTATTTATACTCTACTTGACTATTGTTCCTGCCACAGTCAAGGCAGATTTGCTAAGCTACAATGTCGTTAATTCATTGTAGTTGAGTAGTGTTCGCTGAAATAAACTTTCTTTCAAACTATTGATAGACTGAATGCAATCAATACTGGATTGTTACGTTCGCATCTCGAGCTTCCGGCTGGTAATTTAACTTGGCTCAAAGGCGATTTAAAATTTGATTTATTGCAGCTGAACGCTGTCCAAATGCAGCAACCGAGGGTCAGTTAAACAAGTCAGCTGTTCTGTCAGTTATTCGCAGATACACATGTATCCGTATCCCCGTATCTTGCACATTGTATCTTGTAACAACCCTCAACGTTGACTGTAGCTAGGACCTGATGTATAGATGGCATGTAAAATAGCTATGCTGTTGCCAAGTTAAGTAAATAAGCAGCTATCTGCTCCTGCTCTTGTTGTTGCTCACTTTTAAATATAAAAAAGACAACAATAATAGCAACAACGGCAACAACAACAATAACAACTTCATAGCCGGCTGCTGCTTTGATCAATCAACCGTCAAAATTATTGCTGCATGTGCCCCGTGCCAACTTCAGACCCTGCCGGCATCAGAGGGAGCCGCGGATGCAATTATAAGCATTTCCACGTGCCGCTTCATTGGAGCTCAGCTCTCAGCAGCGGCCTCACAGTAGCTAGTAGTTAGTACCTAGCTAACCCTCGCCCTTCTCCCGCTCCTCGGATAACTCCATAACTGCCCCTATTTCATACGCTGTCCATGGTTAAATAGATATTTATTGGCCACTGGCAAAAGCCCGCTGCAGCGAATGGTAATTTGTGTCTATGTGTGTGTGTGTATGCACTGAGAAAAAACAAACTTAACTGTTAATGAATCTATAGCGAAGACAGATATGTTTATTGGTCAGGAATAGGATGACGAGATATGTCGAAAACTAACATTTGAATCTATGCCAAATAGCTGCAATAGGAACGATCAATTGTAAAACGTAATGTGTATCATATCGTTTATATCTGCTACTTTTATATTACCTACTTAACTGAATTAAAACTTTTGAAGCACTTGCAACGTTGTTAAAGCGCTTTCGCTCAGTGCGTGTGGCAATATCTACTAACAACATATGCACAACCTCAAAAGGGCAGGTCGCGGTGCGTGTTGTGCGTTAGTCCGCTTTGTCGTTTTGTCATCACTTATCACATCTGGTGCTGCTGTTGCAGTTGCTGCTCAAGTGGCCACTCACATATGCAACAGCAACTGCGCCAACGACAACGAGTCGACAACGAGTCGACAACGCTGACAACATGGGCGGGCGTTGGCTTTGGCGTTGGGCCTATGACTGGAGCTGCTTGTTATTATGCGCCCAGTGTGGCGCATAATGCAGTTAATCTGGGGAATTAGGTAAAAAAGCTGACAAAAGGCAAACAAGCGACATTGAAGTGGCCTTTTGCTGATGCTCCCAGTTGCAACAGCAACAGCAACATCAGCAGCAGCAGCAGCAGCAATGCAATTTTGTATCCTATTACGTAAAGTAACTGTCAAGTCGCTTAGGCAGCTGGACGAGCAACAACAACAACAACAACAACAACAAAAACAACAGCGATAGCGACTCTGAGTGACTCAGATCCCTTATCGCGCGGGCAAATGTTCCTTTCTCTGTGAAGGATTTACGCACAAAGGAAGCGATACGGCGAGTCAAGCCAGAAAGTGGAACCAAAAGTAGCCAAGCGAATTAAAAAAGTAAACTCCAAGTAAATTAAATAAAAGACAGCAACAGTCTGTGAGATGGCGGGAAGTCGGGAGGGGGGTGAGTAGTGGGAAAGAGAATTGAAGAGTGAATTGGGCTCAGACTGCTGATAAGGCGCTAAGCCCGACGATGCCGTCAGCAACCGCAGCGAGAAAAATGTTTTCTTTTTTTTGTTGTTGTTGTAAAAAATGAAATCACTTTTAATGAGTCATTCAAGTGGCAAAAAGAATGCGGGCAGCAGGCAGCGGCCAGCAAGCAGCACTCGCCACTTGCCACACAAGATCCTAGCATAAATATAATCATTTTTACAGAGCAGTAAGCAACACAACACAAAAAAATAAAAGAAATAACATAATCAGTGCACCGAAGACTTGATACTCTACATAAATTATAATATTTTAATATCTACACAGGATTTAATTTAAAATCAAAATATATACATTAAATTAGTTTAATTTTTTAGAAAATAGGTTAATTGAAAAAAAATTAACTTAAAACCGTCAAAATCATAAGGAATCTATTTTGTATTTTGAAACTTCCAAACTCGGGAGTTTGGCCAAACTATCTTAATTTCAGATGGATAACTAACTTTTATCAAAGTTTTCTAATTCATTCTGGGCTAATAGTTTTAAAAGTTTTCTTAGTCTGGTTTTGAAGCTAATGCGTTAAAAATGTTATAACATAATTTGAAAAAAACGCTAGCAAGTGTATAGATAGGATGGCAAAAGCAATAATAATATCGCGCTATGGATGTGGATGTGAGGATGTTGCAGGAAACGTCTGCCGCCAGTTGCAAGTTGGCAATTCCAAAGCAGAACCGATGCCGCCAACGCCTCACAGGAAATCACAAGCATGCCTGACAACGAGGACTGGCATCCTGCTCCAGAGCAACAAGTTGCTTGCTGTCCACCCAGACTCCTACGGCCATTTCACTTTGCTTTCCATTTTATTACTAATTTCTTTCCCTTTTTTCTGTGTGTGTTTTTTTTTATTTTTTTGCTCTTGTTTATTCGTTCTTTTGAACAGAGTTTTGCAAATTATAACGACAACCGGAGTCAGTCGAGTCCAGATGGAAGCGGGCGTCCAATTGGAACTAAGCAAGTTGTTGGGTGCGGGGAATTGAGGGGTGAATTGGTTGGTGGAGGGTCTGGGGACTGGGGTTCGCTTCTCTTGATGACTGGACATTTAATGAAACGAAACGACAACAAATTGCTTAAGCATTATTTGCGCTTTCATATTTCAGTTTGTGCGGCATTTCCTTTTCCCCGTTACGTCCTTTTTTCCATTCCTCTTTATTACATTTTTTACTTATAAGCATTATGCCACATAAACAGACATTACAAAGCGCATAATGAGCAGAGCAGTGCTTGGGGCAAGCGTGAGGCTTTTCCATTGGTTGGCTACTTGCAACTGAACAATCTAGAGTTTATGAGCTTATTGCAATTAAAAAATTATATTTGCATTGAACTCCAGATTTGCTGAATACCAACTGTTCTTAAAATTCAAGAAATTGGTTACCTAACAATTTTGTTAAGATGTTAGAATTTATGTCTTGGAAAGTTGTATTTCAAATATCTTATTATGCTTCTTCCGAAAATGTTAATCCTATGTGCAAAAATTCAAAATCACACGGTTTGCCCCTAAAACCAAGTGACTACTAATTTAAATGGACTATCGAACTGAGAAGTTATCTGAAAAGTGATGTCCACACGAGATTCATTATTAAGGCTCACATTTTATATTCTGGAACTACGATATCAACGTCGATCTCTTCAAGGCCTTGCTCTCTGCGCAGAACATTCAAATATTTAAGGAGGCGTCTCAGCACTGGGCCAGTTACCTCTTCCAGGGCCGTGACACGTTTGCCCGCCCTGCGAAAAAAGTGTCAGTTAACTGAATAAAAAGTGTACTTAACGTGGCTAACAGTAAACCCACCGTGCCATGCGATCTGGCAAATATTCATCCTGCGATAGAGTTACTGGATGTCTAAGGTAAAAATATGTTAAAGGAAGCTATTCAAATTGGAGTCGTTACGCTGACTAACTGGAGAGCTCTCCTGCGAAGATCATCCTTTTCGGCTGACATTTCGGGATCGATGCGCTCATCGAATTTCGCTTCACCCTTGGCATCTTGGTCATACTTCACTCGTCCCTTTCGCTTGCGACTGACGAGCCAATAAAGCCGATCGTATATGCTTCGGAAGAACAATCTGATGACAAGGCCCAATTTAGTGGGACGTGTCTTGGCGAAGTGCCTCACCTCATCGTAGGTGGAGTTGACGATGGCTAGCATTGCAAAAACCAGCATCGCGTAAACCACAACCACGAATGATAAGTAATAAATCCGAGTTAATAAGTGATTCCTATCATGCAAGTCGTGGTAAATAAAGTCACGCATTAACAAGCGCACTATGGTTAATATAGAGGTTGTCAGATCGCGAAACTGTTCGGCGTTGCCCCCAAAGAATGCCATGCCACACTGTGCGTATGCCATGGTGATGGCAACAAACATTAAAAGAAAACCAATCATTTCGTAGCTAACCTAAAAAAAGAGAATGTAAATAAAATAAGTGTGTAAACTAAATTAGCTCAAATGGAAATTAAAAGGAAGAATAAGATATACGCACCTCTTTGATCACTCTCACAAATATTACCATGGTACGATTAAAAACAAAAAAGGTAAGCATTCGAATCCAGATCAGAAGTATAACTAGTCCAAGTATAGTGTTATATATTAACGATATGAAAGCCGCACCATCTAGATTAACGAACGTATCGCAACTACGAGCTGCGATAATTATGCTCCGAAAGTACAAAAATTGCACCACATTGATGAACAGCATAATGTAGCAGCCCTAAGGGTAGAGTATATCACAATAAAAACTAAAATATATTAATTTGAATTTAGTTTCTAAGCGACCACTTTATAATTAAAGATAGTCATCACTCACCAAATAGCACACAAAGTCCGCTAAATTCTCAATTTGGCCGATATATTTACAAAAACCTATTCTCACAACGATTTCGATATCTCTGACAGTAAAAACAGTGACCATAAAGTAAAAACTGAACGCTATAATGCAACTCTGCCAGCAGTCATCAAAGAACGTCTCCCGTCGCATCGTATGCAATTGATAGCTGGGCACGAGTCCACCGGTGGGAGGACGCTCCACCAACAATCTAAAGTTAGTTAGTCTATTCAATGCAGTTTGCGATAAATAATAATATAATGTTAACTAAAGTAAAGTAAAGTATTATCGTTTAGTTTTTTGGATACCACTGACCGTGTGGTCTGGAACAGATATGTGTTCACATGATACATATTAAACTCGAGCAATATCATGCGTGTGCCGCGGCCAATCCAGTGTGTATCTCTTAGGGTTGTAGCCATTTTTATGTTCTCATCATTATCGTAAGTAAAGCTCTTTATATATCCGGCCCCCAAATACGTCTGAATTTCGCCAAAAACGGGCATCGCTCCCGCTTCCCACATGCCCTCAAATCGATCTCCAGCGTAACCCATTTTGTGTTCATTGAACCAATTGTAGGACGGATAACAGGGGGTCATGTATTTCGAGAGGGTTGGATTGTGTTCACAGTCATCTTTTTTGACGCGCACCTGTCTCAGACGGGGAGGTCCGAGCAAAACATTTCCGTGCAATAGGGTACGATTGGGGATACAGCTTTCGAGCTCATAAAACTCAGATGTCTCATTGGGGAACTGGTAAACGGACAGAACGTCGTTTGACTTAAAGTCACCTTTGTTAAGGAATGGTATAAACCTGTAAAATATAAAATCCCAATACTTGCTTATTGTGTTAATTTCCTTGAAAGTAATTGCCAACCCCGGCTCTATAACCGTAGGACGCAGTATAAGTTGTCGCTGCATAGCATAATTATAATAGTGCATAGTATGATTGCTCGTTCTAATTGTAACTGCAGATTTGATCCAGGTTACAATTGTTTTTCTTTTTCTTTGCCCCAATTAGGAACACTTACCAAGTGAAGCCAGCAACAGGAATATGATGTATACAAGGAAATCAAATAACGCTTTACGTGTTTCTCTTATCGAGCTGTATCGAATTTTTTTCTTTCGAACAACTAAGCTCCACAAACGTTTCAAAAGTCTCTCAATGAACGTTCTTTCCTGTTTTTGTTCCTCGTTCATTTTTATTATATTTAGTTTTATTTACGAAGCGAATGTTTTATTTTAAATTCTATTAGAACACCGACAGTGATAGCAAATGTTGCTTGGTTATAGTATTACTCGAATATAGGGCCAAAACTAAAGTGTTTCTTATAAATAATTCATAGTTTCTGAATAAGTACAGTTTTGTCATCATTAATTTCTTAAGTTTCTTCAACCAGTATTTAATAAAGTAAATATAATCCAGAATATTGCCGTGATCAGTTCATATTTATACCCGAGCTGACTCGACTACAGAACTCTTACTTGTCTAATCGTGGCCTAGCGTCAATATTAAAAGACTGTTTTAATTTGGAAATACCATTTCTACTCAAAATTCGTGTATTCTGACAAGTAGGAATACATCTGAGCATTTTGATTTGATCATGAGATTTAAGAGCTAAGCCAGCTGTAAATTATTTCACTTAACGCGATAGCAACAATAAACGTTTAATATATATTTTTTCCTGTCATTTCATTTCTTTTTATTCGGATTTTCCGTCCCAATCTTTCTCTATCTCTCTCCCTCTCTAAGTTTCTCGTTTTGACGTCTTTGTCAAGCTGCTTTTGTGGTGCTTTGTTTTCGCGCTTGGGCTTTGGAAATGGTTTTGCAAAACGCGATGGCAAATAGAATATCATCATAATTTTCGTTTACTACAAGAGTTTTACCCATTTTGTCATAGTCGTTGTTTTGCTACTGTTTCTTTTGCTTTTAATGTTTTTTTATTGACAAAGTTTGTCTGTTGGCAACGTTGTTGCTTTAATTGCCATTGTCAAGAATTGTCTTTTGTTATTGCTACAGTCATTGCACTGCTTGGCCACCTCCATCCATCAAGTGGATAAAATAGCAAAGCAACTTTCCAACTCCTTTGATTTGTTTTGCACAACAAAGCTGCGACAGAAAACAACAAGAATAAAATAACGTAAACTTTTTTAAAGGACCTCAGCTGGCGATCCTCCTCGGACCATGTTCAAAGGTGTGCTAAACTTCTATAAGCCAAAACATTTTTGAGTTATTAATGGAAAAGTGCTGGCTATCTCCCTCACACCATCAGTCAGTCTTATATAAATATAGGTGCTAACTAAATGTTATGTTTTCATTATGCTTAGGGAAGCACAAACTTTTAGCCAACTTGCAGTCAGTTTCTAACTGCAGCTGTGCTCTTCTCTCTGCTGCCGGTTATTGGCTTAAACAAATTTTTATTGTGTTCAGCTCTATTGTTTCCATTGTAGTAGCAGAAGTACTTGCATATAGCCTGCCATTTGTTTGCCTAAAGTGCACTTTTTTTTTTTTAAATAACTTGTCTAACGCAACTAATGAAAAGATTTGTTATTAGTTTTGCAGCAACGCAACTTAAAGTAGGTGCAAAAAGTAAAGGCCCAACTTTTCGCCAAGTTCTTATTCAAAAAAAAAAAACCAAGCAAAATGAAGAAAGAAACAACAACTTGAAAAAGTAAATAAATATTTGAACAACTTCTTATGACCTGCTATTTGTTTTGGTGCAACTTTCGTGTGTAGCAGCTGAAAGGACGTAGTGGAAAAGTTTACGTGTATTTGCAGTTTCTGGAATTCTCTGAGTTTTCGCTTAGAAAATTGATCGGACAATTTTCAAGCTAATTTAACAATAAATAAACAAAAACAATAATAAAAAAGCACATATGTGGTTAGATAAGGTAAAACCGTAAACCAGTTTTTATTGAATGCCCATTTGAAATTTAATACCCTCTTTTGTGGCCATTCACATAATTGTCCAAATATTGTGTATAATTTGTTAATAAAACCCATTCAAAGTCATGTCCAAGCTCTCTAAATATGTTAATAAGTCAACTCATTGCTTTGTTCGCAGGCAATTGGCATATTAAGTTACCGATTTGGTTTGTAAATTGCGATTTTAGCCTTTAGTCTATATAATTAAGTCAATTTAAAAAGGCGCTGTCGCAACTGATTGATTGACTTTATCTTTACGTCTTACCTTATCAACACTCTCGTTCCACTCGATCTCTAGTGCCATGTTTGGCTTTCAACTTACAGCGAACGCATAAAATCTGTATCTCAGGCTACAAGACAAGCAGAAAGACTAAAAGTTGGCATTAAACACGTTTTTTTTTTTTTTTTTTTTTTTTAACTGCACTCGCGTAGGCCGGGCTTTATCTTTATAAAGGTATTTGCCTGCAATCAACTTCCTGCCCACCCCGCTAGTCGGGTGTAGCAAGAAACTGTTAAGCATAATTGGAATAAGTTAAGGAAGAAGAGAAATATCTTCAATCTGATGATTGATCGTAAAATAAGAATTGGCCATTTCTATATTTATCAGCAAATATAACATTGATAGCAGATTTAATTTCTGAAATACTTGAATATTTCAAATGGCTTCGATAATTGGAAAATCTGAGTCAATTCTCTTAGTCTTTTTCTAGTCTTGGCTATCTGTCAATATTTAAATTTTCCAAAGAAATAATTCGGCATGTTTCATTGAATAACAACAAATTTATTAAAATATTATTTGTTTTTAGCTATATTTAATTTAGTATGTATCTACGTATATTCACTTATTGGCATTTATTTTGTCACATATTTTGATATTAAAATAAAGAGCAATATTATCTTTTGATTACTATAAGAACAGGTTTATAAGATGTTTACAAAATGTCGTGTATATATTTATATTCTAATACTATGTAACATAAATTACAAAAAAAATATTTAAGTAGAACATTTATATTTATTTAATACTACTTAGGCTTGTTAACAGGCTGAATTAACAGTCGTAATTAAAGTTAACACATTCAGGATGCGCACTTGAAACATCGGGAAATGGATGTCACTTGTGTATCTTTAAAATGTCGCTCAAATTTCAAATAGATGGACCTTAACGTGTTGGGAAAATTGCCGTCGCCTAAGGAAATAAAAGTATGAAAAAATCGATGAGGGAACGTAATAAAACTTACATTTTGGTCATTCTATTGTGGCGATAGTATCTGGTTGCAGCTGTTCTCTTGCTGCAGAGAGTCATAAATGCTGGCTAGCAAATCAATCATGTGGCTGTTGAGCAGAGGGCGCCTGTTCCAGCTGTCTGTGGGTCAATGTCACCCGCATGTTGAAATCTAGACTATAAAAATCAGCAGGGCAAAAAACTACTATATCAAATTGAATAATTAGATTAATTGAAAGAGAAAACCTGCAAAGTGTGTAAAACGTAATTATTTTTAAAATGCAAATCAAAAACTGTGAAAAGTGTTATTAAAATGCATGTTGATATGCAATTTATTAAACATATTTGTTGCTGATTACGAACTCATCAATGAGTAATGAGCTCCATTGACTAACGGGGGGGAAAATAAACGGAATTTTCATTAAAAGTTATAAATCGTTAACAGTTATTTTAATATGCAATGCCTGAAAAAAAATGAATGTGTAAAGTTCAATAAGCTGCAAATTAAAATCAATAGAATAATTATAATCATTGTTGGCAGCTTCCAAAAAGGGCGATCCAATCCAGTCCTCCAGACCAAACCAAAAACCAAACTACAACAAAACACGTCAGCGCCTGAAAAGAGAGAGAGAGGGAAAGAGAGGGAAGAGCAAGGAAAATACAAAAGAAGCTGCCGGGGGAAAAAGGCAAGCAACTTTATGTACTATGTGTGGAAGTTGTTTTTGGGATTAAAGTTTGCGAACGAGGACGACGCCACTTGGGATTTGTTAGTGGTGCAGCACAAAGTAACGGGGATCCTGTTGGCAATATTCAACCAAAATATACCCAGTAGCATAATAATATGAAACTCTGTCTATTTAATGTGATTCTTCTAAAATGTTGCACAGGTTTGTGCTATACAATTTATTATGTGTATAATCACTATTCAATTGAACTCTTTTAGAAGAATTTGAATTACACACTGATGAATGAAATGTCTCAAATAACCTATTTCTTCTTCTGTTGAAGGGTATGCTAAAAAATAATGCTATGGATGGTAAAAGCGCACCAAAAACTGGCAAAAATAAAAGAAAACATGAAAGAAGCATTGCTCCAAAAAGAAAAGCTAAAGCTCAGAGAACAGAGCCCGAGTCAGGTGAAAATGGATTCTGAAAATTGGGTTAATTGATGCTTAGTGCATTGCCAGTGTGTGTGCCTGTGTGTGTGTTTGTGTGTGTGTGGCAAGCATTGCCCGCTTAAGTGTAGAAGAGTTGGGGTGGCTGGGTGTGGTTATTTAGCTAAGAGTGGCTAATAGTTTTTTTTTGCGCCAGGGCAATCGGTCAGCGCCGGAAACGGAAGCCGGAAATGTGCACAAGAAAATACACACACACACACACACACACATAAACAACATGAAAATTGCCAAAATGGCGGCGTCGCCTCAAATTTGGTTGGCGGGAGGTGTTCATAGTTAAACAGGTCTACATGTAATTAGCATTAAACCATTTGTCGAATTATACACACCGGGACTGCCCAGATCCGTTAGATTGGCATTCAGTGCTCCCGGCGGTCCGCTCAATGATGTGGCACCACCACCACCACCGCCGCCCGCACCGCCGCCAGAGCCTGAACCAGCATTGTTGCCACCGCCGCCAGCGCCTGCTCCATTCTCGAGCGCCCGTGTCACGTCGCTGTGGCCGAGCAGCAGCAATAACAGCAGTGGCTGCATCATCCACGCTCTAAGCGACCTCATTTTGCAATTTGGCATTTTGGCAATGTGTTTGTTGTAATCCAGCAGCGGCATCAACATGTTCCATTTGTTGTTGCTTAAATGTGCGGCTTCGTTGGCGCCAATTGTGATTTCTCTGCAAAGAAAATAAGTTGAATTCGAGTTGATTATTTTTGAATTCGAATTTCGGTCGATTTTTGGCTTCGGTGTGGTGAAAAAGTGTTTAATTAATTTTTGTTTTGCTATTCGATTTGATGTTGTTTTTCAAAATGCAGTTACGAAAGTAACTCACTGATTAAATGTCCCTTAATTTGCTTTGGTGATTAAAACAGTTTTATGCAAGTGATTACACAAACTCAAAAGTATCTTACGGATTACATTATCAATTATCACTGTATAAATATCTTTAAAAAATGTCGTTCGTTTTATGAGAATGCGGATAATGTTTACAAGCACTTTTTGTTTTTATCAAAGCAGTTTTTTGTATTTATTTTTAATTTTTATTTATTTTTTTCTTCTGTTTTTACACTCCCTAAATGGATTGTTGATATCTTGAATCAAAATGTGTGTTTCGCTGCATTGCAGTTGATTTGTTAAATTTATCTTGCATATATATTCGTTTCTTAGGTGTTTCGATTGCCTCAAGCTGCACTTGTCACAAATATATCGTGCAGATACAAATATATCTTGCTCCTTGAAATTGCACTTTTGGCACGTAAATTCGCGTATTTTATGCACTGCACGCTGCGTCTTGTCATTTAACAATCGCGACACACCCTCGAAGCTAATGTATCTTGCAGATACAATTGCTAAAATTGCAATGGTATTTCTTGTGTTTTTTTTTTTTTTTTGTTTTACAAACTGGATTTCACGTCGCGTTTTAAATTGTTTTGCGCAGATACAAATTTAACTCGCTGGCGCTTTAAATTATTGATTTTTTTTTTTTTTTTTGTTTTGACTTTTGTTTATAGAGCTCTGTGCTGCTGCTGTTGTTGTTGTTGTTGTTATTGTTATATCTGCTCCTTCGTATTAAGCTTATGTATATCTTTGTTTATATTAATGCATTGCACTTGTGCCCAACTGGCTGTTGTCTGCCTTTTGTTACATTTATAAATGGTTTACACAACATATGCTACAAACACACGCACAGCTGTGGCTACAATTTGTAACTGTAGCGCATTTATAAATGCGGCTGCTTGTTCCTTTCTGCTTGGTTTTACCCATTTCCCATTTCCCTTTCCCCTTTTCCAATTTTCCCCTTCTGACGTTTTTCGTTTTTATGCTGCCAATGTTTACACACTCAACAACTTTTTGTTGGTCGTCAACAAACCATCAAGCGTTTTGCCTTGGCCCCTACACTTCTTATCAGCAGCCACGTCGCCGTCGCCTTCGTCGTCGTCGTCGTCGTCCTGCGGTTCCTTTTCCGATATGCTTATACGGATGGGCTGTATTTGATTTGTGTTACTCCCTTTTGCTGGCTCTGGTGGAAAACGTGCTCACATGCGGTCCTCTTGAATTTAACAGCACGCTCTTGTTGTTTCAGTCAATTGACGCATTTTAAAAACGCATAAAATTGGTTTATGTTTGCCTTTCCATTTCGGCTTTTCCTCCTCCCTTTTCTTTTTTTTTTTTTGGTTTATCCCCCTTCGTTTGGCGTCAATTTATGCAAACGTTGCCGTTCCAAATGCTTCCAGGCATATGACAAAAGTCTGGCTCCTGATTCGAATGCGAAGAATAAGTTGGAAATAAATGCAGCTGCAGTCGCAGTCGCAGCCACAGTTCCTCAGGCAGTCGGTCCGACAGTCGTCTTTGTCTTTGCGGTTAAGTATCTGTAAGTGGTGCATAAGTGGAAAAGAAATGTTATTGATGATTTATTTGCATTTGGCATTGATATATGCTAATGTTTTCTTATTTTCTGTTTGTTCTGCTTTTCTTTTTTTTTTGGTCATGACAGACTGTCTGCCTGTCTGCTGCCTACCTCTCGATCTTTCTCCCTCTCTCTCTAACACTCTCTGTTCCTCTCTCTTTCTTGGTTACTGCGAGATCTAAGCATTGAAAAGGTTGAGAATTTTTGTTATCTCTGTGCTGTGCTTGTTGGTTCGGTTTTTCAATTTTTCATTCGTGCTTGGGAAATTATTATGGCATTTTTAAGTCATTTTTATTTGCATTTCGTGATTTCGTATAGACAGATAAGCCGCACAGAGCCCCGTAACACCATTCGTTTCGGTGTTGTTGTCTTTGTGTGTAAGTGTGTGTGTGTGTGTGTGTGTCAACTCAAATATTTGATTTAATTCCTCTGACATATAATTAATCACTCTGCACCTTTTACGAGCAGTAGTCCCAAAGAGCAAAAACAACAACACAGAGATACGACCCCATTGAGTTAGCCTGGGGTCTTAAGAGTTGTTCGACTTGCGTTTATTTGTTTATAATTAAATATTATTTGGCAGCCCAAATGAGACAGTCGACAGACAGAGCAGAGCAGCAGCCGAGTGGCATTTATCAGTCATTTCGATTTACTTCCAGCTAGTTTCGTTTCTTTTCGTTTTTTTTTTTATTTTTTTGTCTTCTGTTTTTTTAATGAGTTACAAATTTGGTTTTTCAGTTGTTTAATGTTTAATGGCTGACAGCATTATAGATTAGCGTCCAAAAACTTTTTCTAGTTCGGTGCCCTGCTCGGCTCTGCCCCCGTCTGTTGTTTTCCATAGTTGTCTGGGAACAATTTTAGCTGGCGGCAATTTTTCGGTTGCTTTTTGTCGTCTGTCGTCTGGCTACTTGGTGGGTCTAGTTCTCGTTTCGTCTCGTCTCGTCTCGTTTCTGGCTAATGTGTTGCAGCTCTTTATGTGTGTTTTTCTGGGCTAATAGCCAACGGCCTGGAAGCCAACTGGCCACACATAAAAATGTTTTTTTTTTGTCTTCTTCATTTTTGGCTCGTTAGAAATATTAGTTTATGAGAAATTGGCTTGTTTGATTGAGTTTAAGCCGAAAGAATTTCGAAACAATTAAAATATTCGTAAGCACAGCTATTTAAAGATTGCTTACACAAATATGTGCATGGAGAAAGCTTAAGGAAAAAAGTTAAATAACAAAATCAATCTTTTTTTATTATGATATAAATAACAACTTTTTTAAGTAGCGGAACCCTTCCTGCCGGATAAAGGAAAAGTTAACCAAGTATATTGACGTGCGCATATCATCTAACAACCCAAATCCACCTGAGTACTTTACTTAGCATCCCCATTAAGCCACACACACACACACACACACACGCACACGCACACGCACACACACAGACAAAGACAGGGAGACAGACACACCACGGAACGATTAGCATATTGATAAGCTTAACCATATGCAGATTTCGCGTGCCTCTAAAAGCCTTCCACATGCCCATTAAAAATTCATATGTGCAACTGTCAAGCGCCATGGAACATTTGAATTTTGAATTGCGCAGCCGTTAAAAGTGTCAAATTGGTAAAATTACGACAGTTGAGCAACTCTGACAACATAACAAAATACACACAAGCAAAAAAAAAAATATATATAAAGAAACATTCTAAAAACAAACTTTGACGCCTATAGAAAATAATACATATATATATATATATATGTGTATATGTATATTGTGGAGAGTTCATAAGAAATTGATATCATTTATCAAGCTGACGCTCACAGCAACGAATCGAGCGAATCTTGAGCGTATTTATTTAGACATATAAATTATGCGCATGGTGGAAAAGTGGGTGGAGCGTTGTGGCAACCCAGAGGCGTGGCACACGCACAATTCAATTGAATGAAACAAGCAGCCGATGGGGCGAGGCCACAAAAAAGTAGTTCATTAGTGGGGCTCAAGATGACATTTGCATAAAGCTCAAAAACAAAAAAAAAAAAAAACAAACAAAAATAAAAGGAAAACCAAACCAAAAACGTAACCTACAAAAACTTTGAACAATAATCAGTACAGATAAAATTGGTATATCCTCGAATCATTACAAAAAGAATGTAAATTAAAATAAACAAATTGAACCCCCTCTACGAAAAAAAAGTATTATAAAAACGACCGAAAAAAATAATTGAAAAAAGTTTCCACTTGCCAAAACTTCAAAAGTCAGCAACATGCAACATGAATATCAAAATCAAACAGTACAAAAATAAAGCAAGGAAGACCCGATATATTTGGTATGCCGAAGATTAGATACCCTTTAGATCTGTGACCGATGCACGATGAATTCATTCCTTTGAGAGTGTCAAAATCATGCATAAATCTGAGGAAATAAATTTTTTGGATTGGTTATGGTTTGATTTGGCTTTATTGCTTCATTTTGTTGGAATTAACTAGTATCTCCTCTAATGTGTTACGAGTTTCGAGGTAAAAATTATAATCCTCTCTTAGAGTATGTAAAAAACACGACAGGGAATTGTGCGCTTGTAAAGGGGCAGAGCTCGATTTTGTTGAGAGAAGTGCTTTGGACTCGTTGTTTTTTTATTTCATGGAACGAGTGCAGCAAATCAATGCGCCAAGCAACAGCAGCAACAACAACAACAACAACAACATACAGTGGGGTAAACCAGGGACCCCGTGTCAGGGCCAAATTCTGGGGAAACGCTTCAAACAGCCCACTTGGTAATAAAAAATATTTTCAATAATAAAGTGTATTAAGTTGTGAAGTGCACACTGATATATGCATGTGTATATGTATGTGTATGTGTGCATACATACACAAACACACTCTCAGTTGAGTTGACTGCAAGTGAAAATAAATGAAATGTGAACCAATGGAAATGCTTCGAAAAGCAATAAGAGTGAACATTTTTATACAAAAAACAAAGAAATACAAAAAATGTATAAAAACAAGAACTTGCTGATCTGTGTGTGTATGTTGTATGTGTGTGTGATTGTGTGTGTGTGTGAGCTGCGTGTAAATATAAATATTTTTTCATATAAAAGCAGGGAGTTACGACCATGTCACGACTCTTTGTTGCTTTTTTTATACCCTGCAGTTAAAAAATGCTATTGATAATAACTAAAATACTTTAGAAAGTTTATAAGCAATTCTTTGATTCATCGATAAAAATATTTAATCTTAAATATTTATAAAATTGAATTTTATCCACAATCTCAAAGATATAACAATAAATCATGTGATTGATACAGAATAATGCACTTTAGGGTATCCTGTAGTCGAGCATTCTCATACTGGAGCAATCACACTTGTTTGTAACGGTAACTGTGTATCCATGGCTGTTTTCTACGAATACGAGGCGAACGCATGAATGTGTCAATGGCTCAAAACGATTTATACAGCATATTAAATTCTGACATCAATGTTTGATTGTAACACACACACACACACACACACTCCCATACACACAATTGCATCTGTATAAAAAGCAATAAGAGGAGCATATCGCCATCTCGCTCTAACCAGAGTGATACTCATTTCGCTTTATCTCTTTTTAGAGCGTTGTGTCAACAAAAGCTAAAAAAATGTTAGTAATGAAATCAAATAAAGTGTTGCCGACTGCGACATTGCAGCAGAAACAACAACAACAACAACAGCTGCAGCAGCAGCAGCAACAGCAAACAGCAACTAATAGATTTATTTATACAATTTTTAACTGTACATGAAATGACATTTTGAAGCACTGGACACAACCAACACTCACGAAATTGAAACTCATTTAAGTTTCTTATTTTCACTCGCCAAGAATTTGTTTGTAACAGCTTTTGAGAGAATTCGATTGAAGTGCAGAGTTTGACGTGTGTTGGATTCATTTTGATTTTGTTGCTGCTTTTGTTGTGTTTGTTTGTGTGTTGTTTCACATTTAAAGAGATTACAAGAAATTGAAGTGGTTTCTGTAGCGCTTTATTCAGCTGGGTTTGGCTTGTTGTTACTCTGGTTGCATGACCTGAGGCCATTGTTGTATGTTGCCGCAAACAACAGTTACAGCAACAGCAACAGCAACAGCAAACAGCGAAAAAGAAACCTCAAGCGAATTGGATTTGCTTTGTAGCAGCAGAGTTGATGGATGGGCCTGGGATTAGGGCTCAGTGCATGGAAGGAATGCTCAAGGGCCACAGAGTGAAAGAGCGGGAAAACAGAGAAAAATAGCGTGAAAATTAACGAGCAATTCAAGGTGTTGCTTGCTAAATATGCACACATCTAAATCAGCTGTTGCTTAAATAGAAGAATTTGTCCTTGTCACCCCCTTCCTTTGGGGTGCAAAAATCGCTGTGGATATAATTGATTAAGCGTATTTTTAGATAATTTAACGAAATTTTTAATACTTTGAAGTACAAATAAAAAAGAAAGACACAAAATAGTTATATTAAGAAAACAACAAGCATGATAAGTGGGTCTCAGTCAGTTTATCCCTGTAAATTGTTTATAAGACAGATAACTAATGTTTACATTGAGAATTTTAATGTTTTTTTTTTTTATATGCGTTTCAGTTTAAAATTCATAGTCTTGAACATTTTGTTATATTTCGAACAATTAAGTTTAACGGAAATTTAAATTAATTTTGACAGTTTTAAATCCCGTAAATTGAACAGCGTAATTTTAAAGCTTCCTTTCAAGTATTTGCCATGCTCTTTGTGATATCATCAAAGAGGATTCGCGAACTAAATTTCCATCTTTCTGCCCCTCTATGCTTATCTCTATCCCTATCTCAATCTCTTTCTCTATCTCTCTCTCTCTGCCAGTTTTCCCCCCTATTTGGGCGTAACGCATGCATTTGAAATAACGACCGCTAATTTCAAATTCCCACTCGCTGTGCTGAGAAATGCGCTGCGGCAATATGGTGACTATATGCAAAGAGAAATATCGTTGATTAGGATGAGGAGCTGGAGAGGGGAACTGGTTGCAAGTGCACGTTGCATTGCAAGTGACACATGAAAATTAGCGGAACTCGCTTGCCTATGCTCAGCATCGCTGCAGCGTTTGTTGCATATGCTAATTATGGGCTCTAACTGGGTCACAAGACGACACACGGGCACCCGCGAAATGTAGGCGCCGTTGACACAAGGCAAGGCCTAACAACTAACGGCATTTGCTCTTTGCGAAGCCTCCAGAGTGCTATCAATCTTGTGCATAGCCAAACATAATTTATAACCGTGGTGCCAAACTCTAATGTCAAATACACTCACACACACACACACACACACACACACACACCCACTGGCTGGGGTGTGGCAAACGGGAATGCCGCAAGAGGAAGCAGCAGTGCGGCGCTTTTAATGAGCCGCCAAAGCGTGAAAAGCGCAACGATGCCGACGCCTCTGTCGCTGTCGACGTCACTGCCTGCGCTGACCTGACGCAGATAATTATGAATGGAGCCAACTGTAAATCAACACAAAACAAACTCAACCCACACACACCCATAGGGGGCGGGGAAGCATTGAGCTATCAGTCACTGAGTGTCTGTCTGTGTGTGTGTGTGTGTGTGTGTGTGTGTGTAGAGGTCGCTGATGCGGCAGCTACACCCAAAATGCTACGCCCCACAGGTAAGCAGCTTAATCGCGCTGCTCTCTACCCACCCACTCCACATCGTCCGATCCAAATGCAGCACAACCCAACTGTGGCTCTGCCGTTATCACTAGATGCATCTTAGAGGCACTCAGCCGCTTTCAATAGCTTTCAGAAACTGGCAGTCAGCGTTATACTAAGGCAAGTGCATGCGCAGAGTTAGGGTCTAAAGAGATTATGGGGGGAGAGGAGACTTTGGGCTGAAACTTGGACCAACGTTGTGAAGAAGAATTTTATAATTTATTGCCTTGACGATAGTGGAACAAATCAATTAAAATGCGCATATTAAGCCAAAAGCAGCTTAAGTAAATTACGCGCTTATGAAAATGAAAAGAACAAAGGCAACGATAACAAAAACAACAATGCTGAAAATACGAACCCAGAACGATGCTAAAACAAAAGTCAAAGTCGTTCAGAATTACTTGACTTAAGCACTAAACTTAATTTGAAAATGAAATAAAAATGAAAAACCGAAGAGTAAAATTCAAATACTCTGAAAATGAAAAATTGATTGGCTAAATTATGAAAGATTTGAAACTAGACAAGATGAATAGTTATAGGTAAAATGTTGCATTTAGACAGGAGACAATTAAGTACTAACTCCAATATGTTGACTGGGCCAAAAAAAAAACTTGCCTCCTAGCCACTACAAACTTCAAGCCAAAGTTTACAGACCCCATGGGGCAGGTTTAATAACATACTAGCTGCCGCACGGATTTCCAAATGGAGCAGACAATAAAATTAAAGTTCGTCTGGCGATAAAAATAAAAAATAAATTAACAGCAGCATAGCCAGAAAGACTGAACCAAACGAAAAGAATATATAAATAATCAGGAAAGCCATAAATAATTAGTGGAGCTGTACGTTAAGAATAATGTGGAGCCGCTAAACGGAAGAAGAGAGTTGGGGGAGAATTAAACCACGTTCAGATTGGCTCAGAAATTGCTTAATTAGTCACGCTGCCCATCTGTAATATGCGTAAATAATATATAAAATATGTGGCAAAAAACAAAAAAAAAAACAGAAACAAAAATAAAAACAACAAAAAATACAAAACAAATCGTATGATAAACGTTTGGGAAATTTGAGAAATTACAAAAGATATTTTTTGTTTTGGTCTCTTTGGTTTTTTCGTCTTTGTGTTCGGTGGGTTCTTTATTAATTTGCGTGTTTTATATTTTATTTTTTTCATTTCACTCGTCCCATTTTTGTACCTGGGCGGCAGTTTATTTATGGCTTTGCATTTATTAAAAAAATGTTTATATGTGAATGTGTATATATTTATGTATATACACTTATAAGAGAACCGGGCTAAAACCATTTTGCGTAACAGGTTGTCGTGTGTGTGTTGTTTATGTTGCTGTTGTTGCTGTGTTATTATTTAATATCAATTAGGGGCCCCCTCATGAATGTGCCAGATGATTTCAATATAACGACACGCATTTCAGTTGATTTTGTTCGTAACAAATGGCAGCAATTAGAACAATATGGCAATGCGGCAATACTCCAATTTCAACGCTTTCCAATTTATGTGCGGCCAAATTGAAATACGCTCTCAGCTTAAGCACTCAACATATGTGTGGCTGCCACAAGGGACGGGCAAACGGGAAACGAGCTATTCGGTGATATTGATAAATGATCAATGTTAAAGAGCTGGCGACCCACGGATACAACTCATTCCCCTCATATCATTAAATTTGTGTTGTGTTGCAATTGTCAGACAATTGATCTGTGACACATTTATGTGATATTCACTGTGCCTACAAGTAATCAATTGTATGTACTTACTGTACATATAGTATATCACTCACTAATTTGTGTTACACAGAAAATCAGGATTATCGAGTTGTATTGTTGTTGGTTTTAATGCGCCATTTTGTTTATAAAAAACATACCCAGAGTGAATTTGTTGGTATAAATAATCAAGCGAAACTAAACCCTACTTTAGTCTTTAAGTCTTCTCAGTCAATTATTTTGTACATTTGGCAGCAAAAATTACATGATTTGGCTTAGATAAAAAACTGAAAAATCATCTAACCACATTTTAAAAATAAAACAGCAGCAATTTTAATTAGATGGCAACCGTATATTATTATAAATTAGATTATAAATAATATTTCATGTCTAAAAGCTGTTAAATATGTGCCATGTAAACTCTGGAGAATCAAATCGAAAAAAATTTATTTTAATAATTTTAGGCTCATCGAAGACTAGATACTCTTCCGAACTGCTGTATAATTGGATGTAGAATACAAAAAATGAATGAAAGTGGACATTTAGAAACTCAGATTAAGAAAACTTTTACTGAGAAAGTATAATTTATATATAGAGAATATTTACGGATAAAATAATATTTGATGCACTGCAAATATTTGTGTGAATCTCATTAGCAAGTGTATTCATAATTTTCGGGTCACTTAGCAAATCAAATGGGCCAGAAAATGTTCCACTAATTTGCGGCCTAACTAATTAATGGGTTTTGTTGGTCAGCGGCCGTTGTGCAAATAACGCAAACCGACAATTTTGTAGCGTTCTTCTATACACATGGTTTATAACCATTTTTAATAAATAAATTGATTGGACTTCTATTATTATTTTTTTCTCTCTCTTTCTCACTCTCTCTCTCTGTCTCTGTCTTTTTACATTGTGTTTGTTGGTTGGAGTACAACTTGTATAGAAAAACGAGTAGTGTGTCGAATCCGTTGCGGCAGTTTGGACCTGAAAACAGTGTGCACAAATTGTGCCCACTAATTGACAATTAAGCAGGAAATAGTTTGGTTACAACAACAAGCTAAATTGAATTGATTGATAAAAGCCATTTGCTGTCCATACTAACGGGGAGAATGGGGGCATGGCCAGACATTCCACAACTTCTGCTATGCACAAAAAGTAATAAAACGAAGAAGAAACAAAAAAAAAAATGGAAGAAAACTAAGCGGCTAACTGATTTTCCAAGGCAAAAGTTTCAACTTATTAAAACTGCACTTGCCACCAGCCATTGCCACACACCACCACACTCTCCACACTTCACTCACCAACTCTTCAACAGAGGCGCTCAAGTATGTTGAACACGCGTCAAGTTCCTGAGGCAAAGTTTTGCGTCAACTTTTGGTAGAAGCCACCTAACCCCAGCCAAGTCCCACAACCAAGTCCCCGCCCGTTCCCCACCGCCAGACGGCAAAGGTGAGCTCAGAGTTCATTGGAAGTGTTTGGACGCATTCTGTGAAGCAGTTTAGCGGCGCGCATTCCGTCCATCATTGACAATGCACGCCAGACGACAGCAGCAGCAACAGCAGCAACAACAACAACAGCAACAACAACAATAATTCTAATTAAAGTTTTCAATTTGAAGTTTGGCTCCGCCAGCCCCCAAAAACTGTTATCAGAAAGAGCGCAGCCACAGTCGAAAACAAAGCAGAGGAAACAATGCACAAGAACTGCCAAACAATAGAAACGCACAATGCACAGCATATAGCATATAGCATATAGCAAAGACCATATAGCATATAGCATATAGCATATAGCATAGAGCAGAGCTCAATAGATGAGCAGAGAGTGGAGTAGACACGAGAGCACATTGTTGTGCTCCTCCCACATCAGAGGCCAGGCTGTGTGTAATCTAATAACAAATAACTTCGGAAGTATTAATCATATTCCATACGTGTCTGCAGTTGTGTGTGTGTGTGTGTGCGTGTGTGTGCCTTTGGCAAAGATACAACAACGGGTGTGTGTGTGTGTGTGTGTGTGTGTGTGTGTGTGTGTGTGTGTATGTGTGTGTGTCTGTTTCTGGCTACTAATTATAAATTTCAATTGTGCACAGACTGCGCTTTATTACACAAAACCCAAAAACATGGGGAGAATGAGAAGAAGCTCTTATTGGAATTTGATGAAATAAGGGAAAATGCGCTTAATGGAGCCTATCAAGCGTGCTAAGTCCGCTTAGATTATTGAAGCGTATATCATATATATAGCAGGGAACTATGAATCATGGCAAAGTATAGATGAGATATGATAATCAGCATAATAATAATCAACATAATCATGTTGTTACACAGTGAGAGAGAGAGAGAAATAGAGTGTTTGTTTAAGAATAACAAATGCCAGTGGTTGTCTGGTGGCGGCTTTTGGCAAAAAAAAAAAAAAATAAAATTTATAAATATATGTATATATTTATAAAAAAGTGTCCAGTGATGTGCGAGAAAACGAAACAAAACACAGAGAAAATTTTACATTGCTAAATAAAAGCAACAATTTTAACTAGTCTCTGATTTAAATTGAAACCAAGCACAACGAATTTATTTTCATTGTTAACAAAATATCATTGATTAATAATGAAAATTTAATTTTTTTAATTAATTTTTTTTTTATGAATGATATATATTTTATTTTCTGTTCTTAAAAGTTGAATGTAAAACAAAAATACAAACAGTTTTTTGGGAATAAATTAAATGAAATTCAAACGAAATAAAAAGAAAATTCATTAAATCAGATTTTAAAAAGTCTCAGCAAACTTTCTTTGACAGTTCACAAAAATTTTGTCTTATATTCATAAAGATATCACAAAATATGCAAAATCTTTTCAATTTCTAACCAAAATGCCAAAACTTTTCAAACGTATTTAGAAATTCAAATTTCATTATAATGCACGTTTTAAATCAAAAACTTATTTCTTGTGTCTCTCAGTGTAACGGCCAGACTACACACAGCCAAACACACAGCGATATAGAGAGACAGGGGGGGAAGGTGGGCGGCATATGACAGCCTTTTTGCATACATGTATGCCCCGTCAAGCTGCAACCAAAATGATTAAAAGCATTTGCCAAAATGAAGGCAACAGCGTTGACAATCCACCCGTAAATGACGCTCCTTCTTCACTCCCGCATCCCTTTGGTCGGTCTGCCCCGGAGCCAGTCGACGACAAATCAATATTGGTTATTTTTGTATGGACGGATTGTGGGCGTGTCTGTCAGGCCTTCCGAAATAATCATCAGCATCTTTGACGCCGCACGCATATTAAATAAACTTTGGCCAGGCAATGTGGCAGGCAACTGATAGATACAGCGACAGATTCGAGTATTCGATACACTAAACAATAGACGAGGGCGATAGCATCCAGCAGATCATCAAGCATCTCACAGATACTTCAATTTGACTCGTCTTGCCTCGCTGCGGCTGCGGGCAAATGCATAAATTAGTTGAACGCTGGTGTTGTTCAAAATTCTGCCATAGACTGAAAATGCAAAAGTGATGGAGAATTTGGTGAGACGGTTTATTTACTAAAGCCACGGGTTTCTAATTAACAGCAAAGTTGTGTCATTGTTCATCAAGGCTTTTAGGGGAGTGGTCCTAGTTGCTAGAAATTAAGTGCAAAATGCTAGTGATAGCTACTTGCCGCATGTGAGAAGCGCCTGTTAATGTCATCATTAATACGCAAATGGGTTGAGCAATAAGTATAGATTTATATAGCAATCTACAAACAAATCATCAGTTTCAAATTCAAATTTACCAGTATGAAAACCCATCAACAGAAGCTTGTAGTTTTTCAAAAGGAAGAAGGAAAATCCATCGAAGCTAGATAATACCAAATAAACAATTTCGTTAACAAATTTGTAGATCTTACTTACGGAAAACTTTATAAAATTGAAAAATTTAAACTAAGATTGGTAATTAAATTATGGTAGATTTGGGGTAACTTAATTCCAAGAGAAATAACTGATTATATTAAATATTTTCCATACATATCCGGAGGGATTGCGAAACCGCAGAATATTTTGAAATTTTCATACAGTTGGTTGCCCAAAAGTATGCAAAGAATTTTATTAACCAAATTAAAACTGTAAAATTTTCATTATTGAGGATTTCCTTTTGCAGATTCAAAATAATTTTGCACACAGCTACGGTAGATAATGACTCTTAATACTCCTCTGCATGTTTATCAATCTGGGCCACCTGGTGTGGTCCATGATTTCTAGCGTGCAGTGTACATCGAAGCTTCATTATCCCACTTTGGGTACACCAAAACCAATTAGAGACTTACGCAGAATATCCAGCAACAAGTAAACCATTCAAGGGATTCACAAAATGCATGTTCATAATGCACGGTGTATACTCTATGCATGTGTGTGTGTGTGTGTGTGTGTGTAGAATACGGCTGTATGTATCAATGTAAAGAGCCCATCGCAATGGCCACCAACCAACAACCGATAACCAAAAACTGATAATGATTGCGGCCTGCGGGGCCAACGAACCAAAAGCCATGGCAATAACTGGCGTCTGCTAACCAATATATGAATTTTTTTGTGGCAACGCCAGATATCCAAGCGCAACGGGAAACGCCAATACAGGGAAGAGTGAAAGAGAGAGAGAGCGGGCGTGGTTAGAGATTTTAGATTTCATGTGCATATTAAAAGCCAGCCCAGGCCAAAATCAAACGCTGTTGCCCGCCATAGACAAACAAATTTCCATGTGCATGTGCAGCAAATGGCAGTTGTTGAATGGCAGATGGAGGGGGAGGGAGGCAGCGCTAGAGTTAGAGGAATTATGGGGGATGGCTGTAGGCGTGGCAGTAGCAAAAGCATCAACAACAGCAGCAGCAGCAGCAGCAGCATCATTAAATATCATTAACACAGCAACGAACAAGTAGCACAACTGGCAACCAAACAGCCAAAAACAGAGATAACAACAACAATAACAACAAAAACAACAGCATCAAGAAGAACAAGAGAGCGAACAGAAGCAGCAGCAGCAGCAGCAGCAGCAACAACAACACTTTTCTGATATCATTAACAAGTAAACCAAGGGCAAAGCAATTGCAAACGGAATCGCAATAACACAACAGCAACAACAGCAACAGCAACAACAGCAACAACAGCAGCAACAACATTAACAACAACAACACCAACAACAGGCCAAAAGGGAGCAAATGTGTATACAAAATGTTTTTAATTAAACGCTTCCCCTCATTGCATCATCAGCGGCGACAATGTTAGAGACAGCGACTGACGGACGGACTGACTGTTGCCAGTGTGCAAGCGAGATAGCAGATAGATGATGCTGAGTTGTGGGACTTGAGATTGTTGGGCCTGGGAGTTTGTCTGGCGCTTTTGCCACTTTTGCTACTCTTGATTCCATTTCATTATACACTCGTCGCGCATTATTGTGTATACTTAATTTTGTTAGCAACTTTGTAACGCATCTCAAAAGTACTTAACATAATAAAGATATTTGTTAAGTAGTATCTAAATGTAAGTCATGCTTATTTGTATTTTAAGCCTTTTAAGCGCTGCTAAGTATCACAAAGAATGTCAGACCCATAAGTGGTTTACTTATTTTTTATTAAATTCATATGATTCTTAACTTGACACAAGTTTATTTCTAGGCAAAAAGTATGAAGCGGCTATCTTTAATTGGCTATAATCATCAGCAATTAATACATGAATATAATACGTATTAATGAATTATAGGTAGGTTAATGTGTTAAATATTAAACGGTATCATAATAATCATTCAATATTATTTATAATTTCATATTTTTTTACACTATCAATTTTTTTTTTTAGTTTTTTCAACAATATAGCAAATTTTTTGTACTTATTATCAATTATTTAATTACTGAACTGTACTAAAGAGTAAAAGCTAACTGCATTTTAATTTAACAAAATCGATTTATTATAAACTTTGCGAGCTGTCAATTAATAATATCATAAATCTAAAGTACTTTTCCTGTCTGTTGTATAAAGTGTACTCGAATTTTCACATTGTCACACAACAGAAATTGCATTTCTAGATTTAATTCCACTCGCACCAAAGATGCTGAGCGAAAGGGCAAATGCAGATACATTTGCTAGCTCATAGATACATTTGATGAAGACTTTGATATGGAGGGGGAGTGACGTGGAAATCGCAGCAAGCATCTGCTGGCTCATATGGATGAATATGGTAGCACAGAATGCAGAAACAGAGAGAACCATAGAGAATGAGGCGCCATCTGTATCATCTCGACTCGTCCATTTTCATGATATTATGCAATGTGAGTTTGTTGATGTTGTTCATGGCAATCCTTTGATATGATTTTACATAATAATGTGCTCGCGCAAGCGTGTCAGTAGAGTGTGTACGTGTGTGTGGGTGTGTGTGTGTGTGGGTGTGTGTGTGTGTGGGTGTGTGTGTGTGTGGATGTGTGTGTGTGTTTTTGTGTGTATCCCCTGTGTTTGTTCATGTTTTCATTGAAGATTATAAACAGTAGATGCAACACAAACCCAAGGATATGAGAAGCTCCATAATAAATGACAGCCAGCATAAAGCAAAAGCAGCAGTGCAAAGTTTGCCATGATTCGCATAATTGCAGCGAGAATAATTACATCAAAATCAACAGCGGCAACAAAACCCCATATATAAAAAAAAAAAGAACCCATAATAGAAGATTATGCGCTCCATGGATCTGGTATATCGGATCTGGAATCTAGTGTTGAATCAGTGGCGTTGCCCTCCGACTGTGTTGGTTGGCAACAAATGTTGTTATTTATGCGCTTGAAAAAGTTTTTAATTGATTTAATAAGTAATGCGATTAATAGCCACAATATGCGCAAACAGCAATCCGCAATAACAGCATACGCGTAATGATATGCCACATTGCAGATATAGATACAGATACATTGACATGTAGATACAGATACATACATTTGCTACAAGTGTGCTACCAGTCTGCACATTTGTTGTTGTTGTTACTTTGACGTCGCATTTGAAGTGCTTTTAATTATGTGTTTAACTTTTGAATTTATGATGTGCTCTGTGTGTTCTGTGAATTTATCTGTGTATGCGGGCAATTGATATAATGGAATGTTTGACTGATTACGGATTATTATTGATGAAGCTGAAGCCGTGTTGTCATAGAGACAGACATGCAGACGGTCAGACACAGAGACAGACAGTCGCTATATGCACATGCCACTCGAATTGTGGAATAGAAGGAGCGGGAGCAATTCGTATAGCGCAGAGATTAATATGATTCATTTGGCATTCAAATGTGCTCACAAAATATCTTTAAAATTCGCATATCAATTAAATTACGCCACTTGATTTGGGGAATATATAAATGTATATCAAAATTTTGGTTTAGAATTTTAGAAGAATAATTTCTAGAAGTAAATAAATGTTAATATTTCTAGTTTATATGTATGTACATCATTGTAAAATGCAAGCTATAACTATGTCAAAACTGTATGGATAAATAGAAAATTACTGCCATTTAAATTTGAAAACACACTTTTTGATCCATATTCATATTAAAATTGTATCCTTAGAAATCAGCTGGAGGGCGAAACAATTCCCAAAGGCGTTCCCGCTGCTCATAATTGAATGCAAACAATGGCTGATGGCAGAAAAAAGTGTAAGCGCTTTAGCAAGTATTTTTCTCTGAGCTCCAAAACATAATACCTGATAAGAGCTGTCAATTTATCATATTTAAGCCGAGAGAATACACACCCACACATAAACACACACACCAACACACACACACAAAAAGAATACGGATATAAAAAAGGAAATCTAGTGAGCTGCAGTTGTGAAGCGGCGTTAAGCATTTTGACAGTCCAATTATGAGTGGCTTGCAATTGGCCCAAGCTGCTACTCCAGAGATGGGACATAACACCTAACACCCCCAGCCATGGCACGCAGACAGCACAACGGATTGACCATGACAAAGTAATGACAGTTTACAAAAGATGGAATGAAATAAACAAATGACCAGAGGGAACCACGGAGGCGAACAAAAGCACAAACAAACACACAGTAATGCAAATAAAGGCGCTGCTGCACAAGGAGCCCATGGATGGATGGAGATGGGAGATGGAAAGGGGGAGGTGGTTTAGGATGGGATGTCCACTGGGGAAGCTGCGTGCGAGGCAATACGCATAAGCAATTTGCAGCAGCTCCTGTGCCTCTGAGAACTGAGAACTGAACGCTGTAAGCGTTGCTTGCGTTTCATTTGTTTTCGCAGCAGTTAAATGAAATTGCATGTATAAGGGAAATGTTGGAGGAAGGGGCTAGGGGGCAGTTGTAATGTGGCAGGCAGTCAGTAGGTTGCTCGCATTTGTAGTGGCTATCATTACACGTTTATTGTAGTTGTTGCTCTGGCTGTGGCTGTCCCAGTCCCATCCATTGTTGCCCGGCGTTGGTCAAGCTCGCACAAGATGATAATGATTATTCCGATGATGATGTCGTTGCCTGGGTGGGTGTGAATTTAATAAAATACACACTCAGAGACACACACACACACACAGATACTGACACTTACACACAATCGCACACGCACTCAAAGGCAGCCATGACAACAGTCAATACAAAGGAGCAGCAGCTACCACTCCGTCCCGCAACCCATTCCCGCCACTCTTAATGTACAACAACTATTTTCAATTATTGCCAATCAAATGTTGCATTCAATTGATGTTTACATGCAGCACCCAGAAAGACACATGGTCGGGGGGGTGGGTTGTAGAGCGAATCATGGAGTAACCTGATTATGGCCAACGTACGTTTGACTGCAGCTTATTTGATTCTGCTGCCTGCAGGGCAACATTTTGCACATTTGCACAGCAAGTAGAGAATTGTACGCTGTTCAGTTAGTTCCCGTTCGCATTTAGCCTATTGCGCTGACCTAAGAGCCATGTAATTAGTTTGCAAGTGAGTGTCAGGATTAATCATTGAGTGTGTGTTTGATTGTCGGCACTTCAGAGAGAGAGAGAGAGAGCCAGACCATGGAGACCGTGTTAGAGACAGAGAGAGAGAGAGAGAGAGACAGGGATAGCGTACAACCCATAATAATGCTGTGCAAATATACACTTTTGGTGAGACCATTATGAGGCTGAGGTTGTGGACATGGCCAAAGAAACCACGCGACGTACATGTTAATTGAAGGCCTGAGCAAATAGACGGTGGCAGCAAGGAATCCTTGCAATTACGTACAGCACCGAGTCCAAGCCAACAATGCAGTATACCTACAAAAACATAATTACACTGTACAAAAAATCAGGAACAAATCGGATTATTTTATTAAAAGAGCCATCCATGCCAGAAATAAAAAAATATACGTGAAAACTTGAAAAACTATTGCATTTAATTAATTTTGTCTTTATAATAACTTTATATAGAGTATAATATCTATAAGTTGTACTAGGATTGATGAGCTATAAGACTTGCCTATTTCAAGATCCAACACTTGAATATTTCGCACAGCGTTGGAAACATGAGAGCGTCTTCTAATTAGGTTATGTTTGATTGTCGTTATATGCAACCGGAATGTGGGCTCTCTGTGTCGCCTCTCTATGTACATATTTACATATATGTATATATACATTCACATATATTTATATATATATATATCTCACTCTGTCCCTGTCTTTCAGCCAATCTCTCACATTTTGGTCAATGGCCTGGAATTGGCGAAATTGGCGTCCACCAATGGAATTTAATCAAGTTTTATTTGCACTAGGTTGGGGCTAAGGATGAGCAATGAGCAGCGCACAAATACACACCCATTGTCAGCTACAGTGACTCTCATAGGCTTTTGAACGGTGTCTAGCAAAAAATTTAAAGTGCTATAAAATTTAAACAAGGAAACAAATTCAAAATGTTTAAATGCCAATTTGTTTAATGTTATATCACATTTGAAAATCAAACTTTAGTTCTTATTAAAATATTAATTAATTAATTAAAATTAGTCAAAAACTGAAAACATAACCAAAATTCATGTCTCAAACCTTTTGAACAGTCTTAAGAAAAGTTACATTTTTTGGCGTATAAAAGCTTAAATAAGGATGTTAATACTTAGTATGATATCCTTTAGCCTTAACAACTTCGCTTAACCTATTTTTCATGGAAGATACCAGCTTCCGGGTAGTTTCTGGGCTGATCCTGCTCCACTCCTCCAGCAGAGCGTTTTGGAGATCCTGTTTGCTGGATATCTTGTATTTTTGGATGTTATTTTCCAGCAGAGCCCACAAATTTTCAATAACATTTAAGTCTGGAGACTGGGCCGGTGGAATTATCACGTGGGGACAGTTCCAGATAAGCCAGGACTGTACTATTCCGGACTTATGATTGCGGTCTTTGTCCTGGTCGATCCGGAAAGTGCGTCGGATTCTAGATTCTCGGCACTTTGGAGTAAATTTTCCTTCAGCATATCGAAGTACACATTCCTATCCATTGTTGTTTCAATAATCACAAAATTTCCGCTACCGGCTGCCGAGATAGATGCCCATACCATTACACTTCCTCCGCCGTGCTTGACTGCTGCCATTAAGTGATTGGGATTCAGCTCAATATTGGACTGTCGCCACATATAATTCCATCCGTCCTGGCAAAAAATATTGAATTTGTACTCATATTCAAATATGACTGTGTTCCAAAACACCAAATACTTGTCCAAGTGGATTTTGGCAAGCGTCATCCTAGCCCCTTTATTTTTTGCGCTTGTAATTTTCCTTTTCCGTCGTACTCGGGCCTTCAAGTCCATAGTTTCGCAGAACTTGGAGCACAGTTCCCATACTGAACTTTTTCCTTATTTCATCCTGCACCTATTGAGCCAGTTTTTGAGCCGATAGCTTAAGATTTCTCCTTGAAATCTTGATGATCCTCGGCTCGTCCTGCTCGATAAAAATCGGGTTTGGTGCCATTCCGCCCTTGTCTTCTGTCCAATTTTCGTCGACGGAACTCAAAATGATGTAGAATACAGTTGAGGTGTTTAGATTGACTATTTTAGCTATTTGGCGATATGAATATCCAATTTTTAAGTGTTCCAGGATGAGTTTCCCTTGCTCAATGGTGGTCAGTTTGGCCATGATCCTTGTTGGCTTATTGCACCCGAATTGCAGGAAAAAAACTTAACTGACTATGGAGGATTAGTCTATGCTTACCGAAAATATTCAACTTTAGGCAGAAAACCCGGGTTTTCTGCCACCTAACTGTCCATAAAGTAACTGTTCAAAAGGTCTTGAGACCATAAATTGCGGTACTTTTTTACATAACCCGACCTAACGGGTGGGAAAATCCCAGTTTATTAGGGTCACATATTCATTTTGGTGGTTCATATATCTACCTGCCATGGGTCTTTGGAATTTTGGAAAAATGTTACATAATTAGTTTATGGCAGGCAATTGAAATTTTTTCTAGACACCGTTCAAAAGCCTATGAGAGTCACTGTATATATAGCAATAAAGTTTCATTGGTGTGCGAGTGTGTGTATTTGAGTATTGATTGTCATAATTAAACGCTCTTCCTGCTGTCTTCCTTGGCGATGCACGTACTTTCTTGGCTGTTGTTCGTTTTGTTGTTTTTGTTGTTTTTGTTGTGGACACAGCTGCTGCTGTTGCGAGTTTTGTAAGTACGCTTTAAAAAGTTTGTTGATTGAATGCAACGCTGCACAATTGTTGCAAGGGCCAGCCATAAAGTGGCCTTATGCTCGACACTCCCCCCTCTCTGCAAACCCCACCCATCCGACAGCCAGCCGCCCACAAGTTTTATAGCTATTCTTTTGTATGCTCTGTGGATTAGTTCTTCATTGTTTAGCTGCAAGCGTGGCGCTTTGCAGATAACACACAGCACGCACACACGCACTAACACACACACACACACAAACACACACACACACACACAAACACACACACACACACAAACACACACACACACACACACACACACAAACACACACACACACACAAACACACACACACGCGCAGACACATATCAAGAAATGCACCGTGGCAGGGAGGGGTGTCGTTGCTGCAGCTGTGGCGATAAGTAGTGGGTGTGGGAGTAGGGTGCTGGTTAAGTGGTTGTGGTAAGCACTGAAAGCGTGGCTAACTAGCTGACTTTAAGTCCAGCTCACATATTATGCTACAACATTATTTAGAATAGAATCAAAGAATTGCAAAACATGTTGCAAGTACTATAGCAAGGGAGCGAAATTATTGTACAGCTTTCGTAGGTCGTTTCAACAGCCTATTATTACTATTGCAATAATTACTAAAGAACCTTTAACAGTTTTAAAACCTTTTTGATGAACTGGAGCTAAGATCATGTCTACCACATGTCATTAATGTATGCAACCAGATGTTGAATTTATTTAACTAACATTCATTTTTATCTAGAACTTCTGATAAGTGTCATATGTTAAACAAGTACTAATCGATATTCCGAGTTTGAACTGCCTTTCTAGAGCAGTTCCCAGTACACTTAAAGAAATGTAGGCTTATTAAAGATTTAAAAATCCGTTGACAGTACAAATCATTTAGATAACACACTTAAGTGAACCAGGAGAGCATGTCTATCTTAATCAGATCTTAATTACCCAACTCTCAATCTGGCATTGCTTGTTAACATCGGAAGGTTTTTCACAAACCCTAACAACACACACACACACACACAACTGCACTTCCGATTGGTTTCGCCTGACAACCCCCCTTTTCACGTTCACAGTAAGTGCAGGGTCCGAGTATTTTCCAACATTTTCACTTAGTATTACGTTTATTTGCTTATTTATTTATGTGCTGCTTGCACGCATTTTCCTTTCCAAAGTATTTATACTTTTTTTATTGGATTTTTTTTTTTTTTTTTTTGCTCTGTGCCTTTTGTATTCTGTTGTCAATTGTTGCCGGGCTATTGACAAATATTACGTACCCCCTCCCCAAACGTTCCCTTATCCAACCCACAATGCCCCGCAGGCAGTGTCATCTGCTCATTGCCGTTGTTATGATTATTGTCTGAGGCATTGTGAAAGGCAGTTTTCTATACCCACAACACGTACAGTCTGCATTGACGTCGTCGTATAATACGTTATTTGCATGAAATTACTTGAAGAGAGGGGGGTGCAAAATAAGGGAGAATCTCTTCCGTTTAGGTCCTTGGTTTATTAGCATGCTCCAGAGATTAGACGTTGCCGGCAAGTACAACATTTGATTTCTTTTTCGTTTACACAAGACAACAACGAACCAACCAACCAGCCAACCAAACAACCAACCAAACAACCAACAACCCACCCAACCCACTACAACATCGAACCACACACAGTCCAAACACACACACCCAACAATCGGCAGACAGACGACTGGGCTAATCAGCACAAATGCCAAAATACAAAAGCCAAATCGAAAGTAAAAGCAAATCAGAGCATACAAAAAAAAAAAAATAAAATAAAATAAAAAAATAGAAAGGAAAATAAAAAGAAAGAACTTCTCTGAAGAACTTCCAATTCGAAGTTGAACTCCGCCCCGCGGGCGGTTCTATAGAACTGCAAAAAGACGTCAATCACAATCACGAATCCAAAAAGAGGCAAAAAAAAGAAGAAGAAAGATTTGAGAAAAATTTGATATGCCTTCTAGGTCGTTGTAGTATGCCTTTCCACATTTTGTTGTGCATTCGTATATGAGTTGAGGTTTATTGATTTGTTTCCCCGTCTGTCTGTAAACTGATATTTGGCATTTGAAATGCGAGCAACACCACCGACATTTTCCCGGACACGACGACGGGGATGTCCCAATTTTCAGACGACGCGTCTCTCCTTTGATGTATTAAAAAAATCCAAGCAGCGGATTAGCCGCTCAGCGATTTAAGTGATTGTATATCTTACAGATATACGATTTAGACGAACGCTTTAGACAAAAAAAAACAGAGAAAAAAAAATAAAAGAAAAAGAAGCAAGTGCCGAGATTTAATAGCTTCGGCTAAGCTACTAAGTGGGCGTGCCAGGTGAGTAGCTTGAAGCTGAGAGTTGTAAGAAGAGACAATGGAGAAGTTCACTCCGTGTGTCCGTGTGTGTGTTTGTGTGTGTGTGTGTGTGTGTGTGTGTGTGTGTGTGTGGTGTGTGCTTCAAGTTTGTCCTTGCTGTTTAAAGTGATTTGTGATGCTTTCGACTACTTGAAAGTTGTTTTCCTTTTGGGTAACTTGGCAGTGGTTTTAATGGTTGTTTAGTTGCCAGTTTAGTTGTGCCCAGATAAGGCCAGTAAAAGTTCAAGATTGAAGATGCGTATTGTAGCAATTGTAATGTGAGTACTTCGGTTGATAAATTCGATAACAAATTCCTTAAGCTTAAGCGTTAGGCAGAACAATTTTAAAATTGCTTTATTATTATCTTTTCTATTTTTTTATTGTACCAGTTGTTGATAGTCATTTAAGAATAGTTGTATTCAGTTTACTAAATGAATGTTCATTTGAAGCATGCTTCATTTTATTTACAAGTTTCGACACTGTCTTAAAAGCAGCCCATTTCCTGTTTAATCATCATCTCCTTTTGTCAGAGATCAATTAAGTAATTTGCAGACAAATTTATTGCGTTTCAGTTTCAAATGAAATTACTTTTGGCAGATAAATTTCGCTGTTATTTGACTTGAAATTGAAGCTGCGTTTTGATTAACAATAAGTGATTTGTTTACTCACTTTCCCAGCTTATGCCGTGTAGCTCACAAGAGCTTCCCAAACTAAATCCTAAATAATTAAAGAGGCCATCGAGATTGCAATTTAACCCGAAAAACACAGGCAGAGGAGAGAAAAACAATAAGAGAACGTAATCCTTTGTTGTTGTTGTTGTTGTTTTTAATACCAAAAAACACAAATAAGTAGAATACATATTATAATGAATACCAACCTTGTTGAACAGGCAGAGATCCTTAGCTATGCTTAACTCAAATAATACAAGAGAAGCAAAAACACGACAACGGCGCTAAGCAAAAAACCCAAAGCAATTAGCCAAAATGAACGCACGAACGAATGTCTGAAAAAAAAATAGAAGAAAAAGGAGAGAAAAGGAGAGAAAAAGGAGAGAAAAAGGAGCTATAATATTTGCATTAGTTGAGCCGGGCGCAAAAGGTGTAGCAAATATGTACATAAAAATACAATATAAATATAATACGGCATATAACGGGCTCTAAGGCTAAATCACCTCTGACAGAAAAAAAAAATCGTGCAAACAAATATCTTCAGGTTGCTGAAGATTAAATACGCTTTAATTACTAAAGCTGCGTACTTTGAGCCTTAGTAAAGCTTAAGAGACAAACTGAATTCCTAAAGATCTATGATAATATAGGGTTCTAAATGAATTAGTTTTGTACAAATGACATTAGTAAAGCGGTTAAACTTATATTTTAAAATAAATCTTTTAATTATTTACCTACTAGCAATGCCGTAAATGTTCACACGCTCTATCTTTAACTATATCAATTTTGGTTTTAAAAAAAAAAATTTATACAAATTTCTAACATTCTTCATTGAAATATTTAAACATCCCATGTAAGGGTGTAGCACAGAGAAGGGAAAATCCTTTTTTTCCTTTGGCAAGCCCCAATTGTAATTTGTATCTGAGAACTGGCAGCAGCGACAGCGACTGCTGTTTGCGGCAGCCAAATAAAGTTATAAAGGCATAAAATGCGAGTGTAAATAAAAGCAGCACGCCAAGGCAACAAAATTCAAAATCATTTCTGAGTATCAACATGAGTAGAGCCGAAAAAAAAAACAGAAACAGAAACAGAGCAGCAACTCCGACCTGCTGCCCGTCATTTCTCCTGCCCCAAAAAGTGCCACAAAGTGCGTTGCTGCTGCACATAAAATTTCATTGATTACATTTGTTTGTGCGTTAAATGCCCGGCTCACAAGTCCTGGCCTGGCCTCTAATGTGTGTATGGGTGGGTGTGTGTGTGGATGTGCCTAGGCTCGTTTCCTGTTTACACAGGCGTCGCGTCCTGTGTGTGTGTGTGTGTGTGCAGCTCTTTAACCTGAAGCCGCACGCGACGCGTAATGTATTTCAGCGCCACACAACAAACACGAGAAACTCACAAATAAATGCGACTGGGGTTATTTAGGGTCCATATGCATATATTCCAAAATACCTAGAATTACGTGCTGTGTGTGTGTGCAACTTAAACTATTTAAAATGCTATTTATATGTTAATACTTTATGCCACTAAAAAAAGAAACTAGAGGACAACAAAAAAATACATTGAAATATGTCGCGGGTGCGGTTGTGCAATATGCATTTCACATTCTACTCGTACAACTGTTTAGTTTTCACTAAATCCTCATTAATTAGTAGCATTTAAGGCAGCATTTTGTGTTGCGCCAAGCGCTCAAAATATACATTTTTTTCTTTTACAAAAAAATACCACGCCCCAACCAAAAACCAACGGCGCAGCGTTAAAGCTACTTAGCATTAGGCCAACGCACAGTGGTGCGAGCAGCTGCGAACAGGTGTTGAAAAAAGGGCCTATTAAATTAGTCAGAAGTGGCAGTAGCTTAGCTCAATGGGCCTGGCCAAGTGATGCATGAAAAGAGCAGGTGTTTTGGCTTTACAATGCGGGGATTAATGGACATGGGAGTGATAATAGATTTATAGTCGGGCAAAACATACATGAATTAGCCGAGAACACACACAAAAAAAATCATTATAGGTTGGTTTAAGTTTTAAGCTTTAAGTTTAGCTAACAAGCATAAAATTTGTTAATCCCTGGATTATATATTTATCAAAGTATCTCAAGAATTAAATACATATACATGTTTTATTTATGAGCTTCGTACCATATGATATGTATCTTATTATTATACCTTTAAGCAAAATGTGGCCTAAATACAAAAAAAATGTTGCTTAACTTTTGTACTCTCCCTTAAGACCAATGTACATTTGACCTTACCGGTTTCGGTGTATTCAAAGCTTGAGTGAATTCATTTGAAGCTAATTAGCTTGCCTCACCAGTTAATATTAGGTGCATTAAAAATATTTCAATAGTTCTATTGAAAATATTTCCACCACTGTGGCCGTATCCTGGCCAACTTTGAAAGCCACCACACTCTGCCCCAAGTGTAGGCAACACAAAAAATATATTTATATATATATATATAAGCACTCAAAGAAACACAAAAAAAAAAAAAAATATAACAAAAAAAGAATTCCAACAGCTCTTTTGCGGCTATTTATGCCACTGCACATTCAAACAGGACAACAACAAATGGCTTGGGAGAGAAAGAGGCTGCATTTAATAACGTTTAGTTTGTGGCTCAGTGTAAATGTATCTAAGTATCTGCATCTGTGTGAAAAGTGGAAAAAATTCCACATGGTAAACACAACAAGAAGAAAACCAAATAGTTCAGCATTCAAAATGATATGGGAAAACACACGCACATATGAAAATTTAACCATTTTTTTTTTCTTTCCCATTTCCCAGGCGCTGGCAACGCATTAATTTCATTCACACTTCGGGGCAGCAATTCAAAAAAAAATATTTAAGGCAAATATGCAATAACGGCATGTTGGGAACAATAATATTTGTCTAGGAGCGGAACGAAAAAAAAAAAAAAAAATAGAATCCGAAAGGGCGAAGTACAAAGAGGATGAGGAGGGGTTCGTTTTGGTGGCGAGGTGCGAGTTGAGTTGTGAGAAGCACGCGCATAAAAACCGTCGTTCTTTTAGCTCTATTTGTTGTTGTCATTGTTGTTATTGTTGTTGTTGGTGTTGTTCGATATGGCCGACCTAGGCCCTTGATGCAGGGTCGCCCCCAAACGTTTGTTTAACAATTGAAATATACGTACAACAACAGCCGCAGTAGCTGCCACGTTGTGTAAGTGCAATCCTTCCCAAATACACTTGGAGATTTCTTACACTCAATAGACATGACATTTTGCGACAAAATATTTATTTAAAATATATATAAATATGCAAAGGCTTATCAAAATCGTTGAAGATAGTCTAAGTAAAGACAATTTTAAAGATAGAAAATTATAATCCTTACAGATGCCACATGTAAATTATGTATGCTCAGTCGGATATAATTTCATTTAGCCTTAACATTTGGCTCAGTGTAACTGGGTAAAAACGTTTCGGCCCAAGTCTGTTTGTATTTGTCTCGCGTTTGCCTTGATCCCTAGACCCATTAGTGCGCCTTGCACACAGTAGCTGCCCCAGCTCGGAATTCCACTTGCAACCCCGCACAGCAGTAAAAACAACAACACCGTGTCATGGTGTTTGGGATTTTTCAATGTGTAAAACTACCTGTCGCTGTTGTTGCTTGCTACTAAAACTCCAACTGCTGCCTCGCCTCGCCTCGCCTCGCCTTGCAGCCGGATTGCCTGGTTGACTGGCTGACTGGCCCCGCCTGGCACTCGCTTTGAGCCGAGTGAAACTATCTTTTAACACGCACCACGCATTATACGAGCACCTTGCATGCACACGTCACACCAAACTAGCCAGCCAACAGAGGGAACCTGCTGCTCGGCTCTACTCCACCACGTAGATAGATCCCCGCGCATTTTCCCGAGTGTGCTTTTTATGCCCTTGCAGAAGGTATTCGAATTTTGTCACGAAATGTGTGCAATGCATGTGTCGCATAGTTCTATATATATATATATATATGTTCCTAATTGGGTCGAACATTGTCTTCCTGATACATTTATTTGTCATTCAATATTCATCTAGTTTAACTATGTTTTAAACTCTTTTTTTGTCTACGAACGAATGGATTGTTCTGGTTTTATCCTGCGTATACCATGCTATAGACTCCAGTAGGTAGGTTTAAGCAAAACCGCAAAACCAGCACAGCTATGATCAGGAAATGATATATGGCAAATCTGTAATTAATGATAGGAAAGGGTATTTAATGCTCGGCACCTGTTCAATCTCTCACATTTTTTTCTTCATCTGCCGCAACGTGAATTTCATTCCTGCACCAGAAAGCGTCTCTCGCCTCTCCAACTTTTGCTGACGACATTTGTTGGCGTTGCCGTCGCCGCCGCCTGCCTCTAGTTGCTTCATACCGTTTTTTGGATTCTCCAGTCTTCATTGCAATGGCAATGGCAATGGCTCTGGTGTATTTTGGTTGAGCTTTGCTCGCATTTGCGTTGGCTTTTCTTTTCAGTTTTTATTTCAGTTAAGTGAAATGTGCATAGCAATAGGAACAGGAGCAACACCAACAACAACAACAACAACGAAGGGCAGCGTCTGAATACGAAAAACCGTCGGTAGCTGCTCGACATTGTAGTACGTGTGTGTGTGTGTGTGTGTGTGTGTGTGTGTGTGTGTGTGTGTGTGTGTGTGTGTGTGTGTGTGTGTGTGTGTGTGTGTGTGTTTTTTTTTTTTTTTTTGGTTCACGCCATGGAGGTGGGAATCTTCATAAGATACAGAAGGCCCGGGCCAACTGCATGCACGATTCAGGAACTGCGTCACTGCATACGTACTAAACCTACCCCCACACACACACCCCCAATCCCGGCGGTATCACCGCAAAATATTACTTCACCGGGATGGGTTGCCTAATTAGGCCCTCTCCGTCACTCGCCGCTCACTTTCGCATAATCGCAGATTTCTCTGTATGCCTATGATGAGCTGGCGGATATCTCTCCATTGTGACGGAGATTCCGTCATGTGCCGCACCAAGGACTCTGGTGGCGGCACTGACATTGTGGTGTCTCTGTATCTCACGCAATGGTACATCACGTGCTCTGGGTCCTCCTCCCGCGGTGGGCAAGATGGGCACTCTGGGGTATCCTCGTGCTTAAATCTGTGGAGGTAGCTCCTGTATCCTCCGTGACCTGAAAGAAATTGGGTTAGATGGTAGTCCAACTCGCCTGTTCTCCTTCGTATCCACTCCTCGATGTTTGGTATCAGCCGGTGGGTCCACCTTCCGTTGCACGCTGAGTCCCATCTCGCCTGCCATATGAGCATCGAGCTCTCCCTCGCCGATCGCCTGATCTCCGGTATGGAGGCGGAGTCCTCTTGCGACGTTTTTTTCCCTCGTATGGTCTCCATTTCACTGGCCAGAATATCGATTGGGAGCATTCCGGCCAGGACTAGCGCTGCTTCATCCGAGACTGTGCGGAATCCCGAGATGACGCGGAGCGCGCTAAGTCTGTAGGGTGCAGACAGTTTTCTGCGGAGACCTTTCCTGTTGGCGACCGCTGACGCCCACACTGGTGCTGCATACAGCAGAACAGACGCCACGACTTTAGATAGCAGGAGTCGCCTCCCTGGCTTGGGGCCCCCAATATTGGGTAGCATTCGCGCCAGGGCGCCTTGCGTTCTGGCGGCTCTGCGGTTGGCGTACTCTACGTGGGGCCGGAAGCTGAGCCTATTGTCCAACATGACTCCAAGGTATTTGATGGATTCCTTGGATTTCACAACTTCGTTGTTGACTTGCACCTGTATGTACTCTATTACTTTCCGACTTGTAATGAGTACGGCCTCTGTCTTATGGCCTGCAAGTTCCAGGCTCGCTTCTTGCATCCATCTTGCTACGATTCTTATTGCATCGTTCGCTGTGGCCTCTACGTCTGTTATTTCCTTGGCCACCACCACAAGCGCCAGATCGTCTGCAAAGCCTATCAGGCTGCAACCCTGGGGGAGCCGGAGCCTAAGTACCTCGTCGTACATTATGTTCCACAGCAGGGGACCTAGGACCGACCCCTGTGGCACTCCTGCGGTGACGTTGTAGCTCCGTGGGCCGTCATCTGTATCATACTCTAACACCCGGTCGGATAGGTAGTTAGATACGATATTTGACAGATACGGTGGTATTCCAATTTTATCCAGAGCTCTCCTGATGCGCGCCCAGCTCGCGGAGTTGAACGCGTTGCGTATGTCCAGTGTGATGACGGCGCAATACTCCTTCTCGCCCCATCTCCATCTGGTACCCTCAATTGCCTTGGCTGCAATGTCTACCACCGCTTGGATTGCGTCTACGGTGGAGCGGGCTTTACGAAAACCATACTGGGAGGCTGAAAGCGAGTTTTTCACCTCCAGTATGGCCAGTAGTCTGTTATAGACTACCTTCTCTAGGATCTTTCCCGCTGTGTCTAGCAGGCAAATCGGCCTATACCCGGACGGATCGTCTATCGGCTTATCCCCCTTTGGCAAGAGGATGAGCCGTTGCCTTTTCCATCTCTTCGGGAATACTCCCTCTTGTAGGCACTTGGAGTATGTCCCGGCAAACACGTTGGGAATTGTCCTTATGGCCAGCTTCAGGGCGACGTTGGGGATCCCGTCTGGTCCAGGGGCCTTCTTATCACCCACTCCTCTTACTGCCATCACGAGCTCCTCCGTGGTGACCTGCTCAGTGGGTTCTGGCATCCGTTCGTGGCTGCCTACTGTGATGCTCGGGTGCTGTGGGAACAGGGTCTCCACAATGGAAGCCAGAGCTAAGGGGCATGTTACCTGCACAGTAGTATCCTGGCTTCGGATTTTCTTTGTTACTACTTTATATGCGGTGCCCCATGGATTTACGTCAGCCTCCTCGCATATAGCTCGAAAGCAGCTAGCCTTGCTGCTCTTGATGCTAATCTTTAGTTGCCTTTTGGCGCTTTTGAATTCGAGCATCCTTGCATCGAACTCCGGGCGACCTCTTGCCCGTTGGGAGCGCCTTCTCGCGAGTAGACATGCTTTTCTTAACTGGCTGATGTTATCGTTCCACCAGTAGCATGGGATTCTACCCCTGCCCACTTTCCTTCTAGGCATCGCCGAGTCACAGGCATCTGTGATCTTTTGCATTAGCCTGTCAGCTAGTGTCTCTGCAGATTGGTCATGCACCATTCTTTCCTCCTGGTGCAGTGAGTCCCTGAACGTTTCCTCGTCTAGACAACCTCCTTTCCATTTTGGGCCGGTTGTTTTTGCTCTGGTTCCGTTTTTTGTTCCGCCATGGACCTCGAATTGAATCGCTTGATGGTCGCTAAATGTGAATTGCTCGCTTACTTCCCATGAGGAATTTCTAGTCAGCGAGCCACTGAGGAAGGTGAGGTCGATTATAGATCCCCCACCTGCCTTGCGATACGTCAGCCTCTTCCCATCGTTGGCCAGAATCGCATCAATATTGGCAAATTCTTCCAACAGGCTTTGTCCTCTGGCGTTCGTCACTCTGCTGCCCCATTCCACAGCCCAGGCATTGAAGTCACCGGCTATGATTATGGGGGACCTGCCGCGGGCATCGCGAGATATTTGCCCGAGCATCTGCTGGAATCTTCCTAGATCCCAGCTCGGAGGCGCGTAGCAGCTATAGATGGTTATTCCCTCTATTTTTGCGCGTGCAAAGCCATCGTAGGCAGAGCTGACCTCCTTCGGGGGCGTATGGAGGGACCAGATGACCGCTCTTCCGCACTTACTAGCCACCCAGCCACATCCATCGATCGGCTTGTATGGCTCGCAGATTATTGCCACTCCTGTCCGATTCTCTCTCACTGACTGCCTTAGCAGGGCCTGAGCCGCCTCACAGTGGTTGAGATTCAGTTGAAGACACTTCATCTTCTTTCGCTGAGAGCCTTCCTGAACGCCGGGCATCTACCGCTTCCGGCTATATGCTTCAGGTCCTTATTGCTCCCTTTGCAGAGCATACATTGCGGTTCCCGCTGGCAGTCCCTGGCTAAGTGGTCTTTTTCGCCACACCTTCTGCACAGGTTTGACCTGTCCAGGTCGCTCTTGCACTGCCTCGCCTGGTGGCCAAAATCCAGGCACTTAAAACATCTTGTTAGGGTTATTCGCTCTCGGAGTCTCGAGCTAACCCATCCAACTTTTAAGGATCCCACTTTCAGTGCTTTTTGAGCGCTGATCGCGGGCATCCTTATTGACGCTATTTGCGTCTGCCCGTACGCTGTTCTCAGCGTTACGTGCTCTAGGCCAACGTCTGTCAGTTGTAGCTGTTCCGTCAATGCAGCACAGATGTCCTCCTTCGTTGTGATCTCGTCGAGATCCCTGGCCTCAATGGTGACTCTATGAGCCAGGGACCGGACTTCCGCTTGTTCACCCAGCGCCTGGCCTACCAGGCTACTGAACGCCGCGGTGTCAGAACCCGACTTGTCGAGCTGTAGGAGCAGCTCACCCTTTTGGGTCCTGCGTATCTTTGATACCGACTTGCCTAGGTCGGACAGATTTTTGTCTGCCCTAACCTTACGCAGTATCTCAGCGTATGATGCTTCGCCCTTCGCCTGGATGAGGATCGCGTCCGGCCTCGCTTTTTCTATTGGCCCTCTGGCCTTTTTAGGTTTAACTGGCTTCGGTGCTCTCTTCTTGCGAGTTACCACCTTCCAGTTGTCGGTCGACGCGGCCCCGCTTGCGGGTTTGACGACTGTTGGAGCTTGCTTCAGATGCTCCTTGCCGACATCGGCCTTCTGCCTCTTGCTATCGGGCGTGTGAAGCACAGGGCCCTGCTTCCGCTTCTTCTCCATCTCTGGTCTAAACAGCGGGGACGTTTGGCATGCCTGATTCGTCCTTATGACAGCCCTCGCACCGTCGTCGCAGAGCTGCACTGCCACAAGCTCGTAGAGAGCCTTAATACTCTCTATCGAGTCTCTCATTGGCTGATGGATCGATCGCCTCTTTCCATCCTCCAACATCTCCACCAGGCGCAGTATTTCCTGGCCTAGTTCGGTTAGGGCCGAGCCTTTTTCTCCTTCAGCGCTCGGGCGATGTTGCGGAGGTTGCTCGCTTATAATTGGAGCTGTTCTTTTTTCAGGTGACCTGGCCACCTTGTTGCTCCTTGCGAATGCTCCGCACTCCACACTCTCCTCTTTCCTCTCATCATTTTTGTGGTTTGTTTTGATTTGATTCATTTTTAAATAATTGGGTCCCAACTACTAGCCGTTATTCCTAGTCGTTGTATAGTCGCGTAAATAAAATCCCATGGTTATCTTTGCAAGCAGGGAGGCCATGCAAGGGTTGACACCCGCCCTTATGGGGTCGGGTGTTCAGAGCCGGATTCGCGTTAATCAGGAAAAATTTCAACTGAACCTATACTGGCAACTAAATGCCGACGAACCAGGAAGCGTTCTAGAAGGCTTGCTAGGTTTTAACGGGACGGAGGCGGCTTTAGCATTAGCCCAACAGCCATTTCAGCAGGATTTCACTCTGCTTACTAAAGTGTTGGAATACTATTACCGTCAGCCCAAAATACTTCAGATCCTTAACCTGGTTCCAGTTCTCGCTCCCTAAGACGTACTGGTCTCCGTCTTAGTCGCCTTCCTGTGTGTGTGTGTGTGTGTGTGTGTGTGTGTGTGTGTGTGTGTGTGTGTGTGTGTGTGTGTGTGTGTGTGTGTGTGTGTGTGTGGGTTCCTTAAATAAATTTAGCTTAGTTTTTGAATGGTTTTTGCACTTGAGAGGTTTATATTTTGCCATTGCAACGCAGTACCGAGTACTCGTATTAGATTTGCATCACTTGAGTTGGCGTAAATGCATTTTGGGGCTACGGGGTAATCTCAGACTGGCAGATTTGTGTTCCCCACCACATCCTCAATGCAGCTGCAGCAGCAACCCAGACCAGCACAGAGTTGGAACAGTTGTGTGTTGAAAATTGTTTGGGCGTGTGCACTTCAAACTTGACAGGGCATAGAGTCAACGCGAGAGAATGAGTCGGAGGAAGAGCCGGAGGAAAAGATCACTTCAACATTTACTCGCACGTTGAGATTGTCATCGAAAGTATTTAGGTTTGCCTTTGTTTTTCTATGACCGTTTTTATCAGGTCTGGTGATTTCAACATTTATCTGTTAATTTATATAGTTACACATTTCTTTGCAATTTATTTTGATATCTGTTTTGTAATGTGCATAGTTTTTACTATAGTATTGCAATCTGTACCTGGACTTAAATGCTTTTCAATTGTTTCGATGGCAATTTTTTTATTTTAATTTCATTTTATTTTTATTTTAATATGTTTGCTTTTTTTTAAGTTAATGTACCTGAACCAGCCTTTGTCTTCATTTCATAAATTATTCAATCTTTGTTGAACCAACAACTAAAAATTATTTAAATAAAATGCATTTTTATAGAGCACAAAAAAATTGTATAAAAATTAATTTATATGAATAAAGAAAAAAGAATTGCAAATTTTTGTTGATAAATATTTTATTATTTATTGATGCACAACACGAACTCATTACAGTGTAATTGCCAAAAGTGATTTGGACTGAAATTGAGAGTAAAGTTATAAACTACAATTAAACGATCGCAAAAAACATTTATAAACACTTCACATGCAGCTTTCCAATAAATTTCTTTTACTTTCTTCTACTTTCTCATATCACGTTTTTAGTGCCCAAATTCCAAACATATATTTATTTTTTTTATGAATAAGAAAAAAATGCTCTTAAATCAGTTAAGTGGTATTCTAACAATCTGCGGATGCATTTGTATTTCAATACCCATAGCAATTGTTGAAGCTGCAAGCAACAGCTCTACCTATGACAAATTGCCTAAACGTAGCTTCAACTTGCCACTTGCAGACGTCAACAAAAACAACAACATTGAAGTTGTGAAATTTTATGCAAAGAAATGCAAGCAGCGACCATTGCAATTGGTAACCAGATCCGACCCGTCTCCGCACCAAGCTGCTGCATCGCTTCCCCTTGCTCCTTTGCGTTTGGCTACTTTTTATGCTGCCGCAAACAATTCAGCTTGTATTTTTTAAATGTTGCCCATAAATTGTTGCGCACAGTGCGTTTTCGCCCGTTTTCAGGCATATTTCAGTGCATGCCTTTGTTACAGTAACAACAACAACAACAGCAACAACAGCAAGAACAAGAACTGGAACAGCTGCAGCAGTGTGGCAAGTGCCACGCTTTTCTTGTTGCAGCCACTGCAATTCTTGCTGATGCGACTGATGTTGTTGGTGTTGTTGTATTTGTTGTTTATGTTTTCATTCGCTTCATACATAAATACATGTTGCTGTACATGCACAAGTACGAGGAGTATTTCATAAACAGCTGCCTGGGTGGTGGTGGTGATGTTGCTGCTACTGGCGCCCTACAACATACACACGCACACACACACACACGCACACACACACACACGCACACACACACACACGCACACCACGATACGCCCCACCTCACCCGAAAAAAGATTCGCCCTAGGTGCAAAATGTAACCAGCACGAAAGGCTCGTTGCCCCCTCAGGAGTCGCCACCAACTCGCCTCCGTCGTCGTCGTCGTCTTCGTCGCATATCGGAAACCCAACCAAACGCAACGCGAATACGCGCATATTTTTTGTGGAGGGAAGGGGGGGTGGAGGGATCGGTTGCGCTGCAACATTACGTTTTCCAACATTCACACATAACAACTCCCCAGAGAGTATTTATGCGGCTGAGCTAGCAAACATTTCTAGTTGGAGTTGGTACGTTAACTTTTTTGCAGCACTGTATAGTAACACACAACATTTGCCATGTTTCCCACATCGCAGTCGTATGTTGTCGAGAGCAAATATTTTATTCGCATCTTTTGTTCTGTTTCCATTGTAATAAATTTAACGTTTGTTGTGTGTGCGTGTGTGTTTTATTTTTCATGTAATTTGAGATTTTGGTGCACAGGTAGACCGAACTTCGAAATGGAAACGTACGCCTTGGTCCCTCATCTAATGGTCGTCGTCATCAGCATTATGTTTATAAGGTTGATAACATTTTGCTTTTTATGATTATCTTTCAGGTCTGTCGGCCGCCTGTCAAACTCCATTTGCATTTGCAAAAAAGTTTTTCTTCAAATTGTTTTTCCTCGCAGAGCGATAGTGAGCGGAACAGAGAGACGATGAGCGCATCTAGCCATGCAGCTATCATCCATCCATCTATTTGCCTAATATATCTTCATAGCCGCCAGTTTACGGCCTGCCGCTGCTGCTGCTGCTGCTGCGACTACTATCTGCCACCCGATGTCTCCTCCCTCCCTGCGCCCACAAACCACTCGCTGTCATCGTCTGTTGAGATTGGTTTGCGTTATTTCCACACCCTTGCTGTGGGTATTCTAATTTTGTCGTGCTGTTTAACATAAACTATATATATTCCTGATCAGCACCACATGCCGAATCGATGTCTGTTTGTCGGTTTCTATGCCAGTCCGTCAGATATAAAGCAATCTTTATGAAACGGCTTTTGTTCCAGTCAGTACATATGCCGGAAGCGGTCGGATAACTATTTAACTTCATAAGAACAATCGGTCAAGAGTTAAGTTCATGTATGAAAAAACTCAATACTAATCTTTTTTAAAGCAAAATAATCTCAGATATATGAAAACAATATCATATAGAAACAACTGTTTCATCTTAAAATTTTTTTTTGGGAATATAAAAGTGGACTCTAATCCGAAAGAGTACAGCATCTTCTGCGTGCATTTTTTTCTTGAATTTTTTTTTTTTTTCATTCGAGCTTCCGTATACTAATGTGACGACCACGCTCTCGTCCTCGCCAGCTTCACTTCTTGACTCAGTGCTCCTGCCACAGAGTCTAGCAGTCTGAGAGTCTGGGATCTGGGCCTGCTACCTCCTGCCTTTTGTTTGTGCTTCATATTTACGACTCTGAATGTCTGCTCCGTCTGTCATCGGTCCGAATCGAGTCGAGTCGAGTCGTCTCGACTGTAGTATATCTCATGCCATCATCTCTTAAACGATGGCGGCGGCAATTCCTCAAGTGTTTGGCCTGCTGGTCGTCCGCTCCACTTGAAAATTTGGCATCAAATGTCAGCGTCAGCCAGCGTTTGTCGTTTGCATGCCATTTGCGCTCGATTCTCACTATGGTTTATTTTTCTTTTTTAGAGCAGACAGAGATAGAGGCACAGAGCCACTAAGAGACAGGGAGAGACTTCTCTCAAGTGGCAACGAGTCGACTCCAGCGTCCGATTTAAATGAGTTTTTCAAAATACTTGTGCACGTACGGCAACAAACGGAATCGGGCCCTGGCACGGATATGCATAACGACAACTATTTTCATTTATATTTCTTTCGAAATGAAACGCTGCCTTTACGCAGAAGTCCGGATAGACGACGCCTTCCTCCGTTTATTGCAACCACTATTTTTGGGTTGCATTGAAACCTCCAACTCAACTCTATCCGAGCTCTAACTCTCTAGCAAGAAACTCTCAATTCAACTCATGCTCTGTCATTTTAAATGAATCACTTAATTGTCGTTGTTGAACGGAGAGTTCTTAAGGGCCGCCCTTCAATGGCGGAGATGGAGTCAAGTAATACGAATCGTTTTCGTTTCGAACGCTTATCCGATGACCTGGGTTGGCTCATTGTTTTAGGGGAGTATGAAACTGAAAAAGAAATTCATTGTTTAAAAGAACTCAGTTCTAACAATATCAAATTATTATGATCTTTGGTTTTGATGAAGAAAAAAGAAGGAAATTGAGCTCAAATAAAGAGTGGGTTTATTAACCTTTTATTTATATTTATATTTATATGATGCTTTACTTTTATTTTATTTGCTTTTTACTATTTCCCTACGAGCAACGCAAAACCAAAATATGTTCTCCATCTATTGTAGTTGAGAATCCTAATTTGAATTTCTATTTTAAAAGTTTTTTTCCCAAAGATTCTACAAGTACCCCAATATCTTTTACAGATTGAAATTCAATTCTATTTACAAGCATCTTCATTAGTTATTCACACAATTCTTTAGAGCTTGCACTTCAAACTTTTGCTATACTTCACCAATTCCCAAAAGTAGTTTTCAAATTGTTAAAAAAAAAAATAAAAATAAAAAAAATGGAAACCCCTTCGGCAGACCTCAGCGAACAGAAACCTATTTTCCCATGCTGTCCAGACGCGTCGCAACAACATCAAAACTACTCGCACAAGATGAAATTACTCAAAAAGAACTTCAAGTATCGTCATCGTCGTTGTGGAAGTTGTCATCATCGTTGGCGTCAACAATGCTGTACCACTCCATTTAGAAGTTCTTGTTGGTGTTGTTAGTTGAAAGTGTGGTGTTGTGTTGGGGTCGTCTCTCTGTTCCCTCACTCAACTTGTAATTGTTGTTTTTATTCTTTTTCCCACTTTTTCATTTTGGCAACAGTTTGGCACACAACACAGAATTTCAAATTGTTTTCAACTCAATTCCATGGCCGATTTGCGTACACGCATCTTCATTATAAGCACTCGCATTTATGTGGAAAGACTTGGCAGACAACTTCCAAGTGACAACTGGCCAACTGGCTGACTGGCTGGGCTGACTGGGTGATGGGACTGTCGTTCGCAACATAAACAAATGAAATGAGGCTAGCAATATAAATTTAAGTAAGCGTGCTACACACTTGGGCAGTTGGTAGTTGGCCTCAAAGACATGGGGTTCCTCCTGTGCGTCGTCCTTCTTTCTTGTCGGCATCTTCATCATTTTCCACGCATGATTCGGCATAAAATTTCATTCACACCATTTAATTTTTCGGTAGGACGGGAGTGTTATATTGTTGACATTTTCAGCTCAACATCGTCGCACGATTCGACGGCGGCACACGCAGCGGCAAATTGTGTGAATTATAGAGGCTACCTACCCATCTGTAAATGTATCTGTATGCGTCTGTGGCATGACTCTGGTATTTATGGCAAATGACTGCGTGCCTATGTCGTCTGTCTATGTATGCAGCACATATGGGCATGACACTCATCGACATCTTCCTTCTCCATGCCTACATCTTTGGGTATGTCTTTTATGGATCGCAGAGGTCGCCCGCTAATTAAGTGCAGCATAACATGAGTTTTTATAACTCAAAATTTATGTTGGTTTTATTGCCCAAGTTAGTTGCTGCCTGGATCAATCAGCATTGCGATATATTTGATAAGTAATTAAGAAAAACGTGAGCTCTGACTTGGCCACCCTCCTTACACACAGTACATGCACATTTATAACTATACCTTTTTCGTATACTCTAACAGAATGTTGTTATTAAATGTAATTAAATGTGTCAAATAAGGTAAGTTTTATATAAGCTGTAATATAAGTGTAGCAAATTTGTTCGAAGAATACACAAATCGGTAGAAAGAAGTTTAACAACACTCAGTAACCACAACCTTGAGGGTATTTACGTTGCGGCGCACTGAATTTAACTGTTAGATCTTGATTTTTCTTTACCTCATTCACTTTTTTTTTCTTTACTTTTTTATATGCCAATTAACATTTCTCCCGGTGTGCATTGGCCGCTCGCCTTTAAAGTTGATTTCGTTGTAAGTTGTGTGCACGACGCGGCAATGAAATTTGATTGAGTTTTAGTGCCGCATATGATTAACAAAATGTGGACTTCAAAATGCAACCGAGCTACCGAGACCCCGTTCTCTGTGGGTAACCGCGGTGAGAAAAGAAAGCCTTCGAGCAGCCGTGCGGTTTTTTCCCTCACCTAACTGAACTATGCTTCTTTATTTTTAGTTTCTTGTTTCTTGGACAGTTTCGATGTTGGTATGTTGGATATTCTAATTAGCATTACAGTTTTAAAGTTATGGGTAGCCATCCCGCTGGGACAGTGACAGCTGAAAGTCCACACAAGCCATAAGTCAGCTGTCATTTGCAGTATTATTGGTTACCTGCAAATGCCGGAGGCATTTCTGTTTATTTGCATAGTTCGTTTTTTTTTTTTTTTTTGTTTAAACAATATTCATAATTAATTTTGGTAATGAATAAATATCAATATATTTTCTATTAGTTAGTAAAACATTTGTAGAACTTGCTGTTTATGTTAATTCTCATTACGGCTGAAAGACCTATTTTGTAGTTGCCTCGACGTTGGTTCGCTTCGATGATCTGTTTTCCAAATGATTGAATTTTACAAGCCATTTGCGAAATTATTTTGAATTTTCATTGCCAGCCAAACAATTCAATAGTCTTTAAATGTAACTTCAATTGACTAAGCTTACGTATCAGTTCACTCTGATGCGCCTTAAGCAAAATTTAATTTGAATTTAATTCGTGTCTAATCCAGGGCACAGCCCAAGGAAGCATTTCTCCCCAAAAAGACTAATCTTGTGCCGTCACTGGCCTACTTAGAATAATTTGAAAACTTTAAACAACCAACTTTTTGTCTACACTTTTCTTTTTTTTATTTTTTTTTTTATTTTTGTATAGAGTAAATGCAGCTGGCGGACGCGAATAAAGATAGATCCAGTGTCCCACACAACTGTCCATGGGTAAATTGTATCTAGCTAAAAGTTGAGATGGCCAGCGAGTCTTCCAATCCCCTTGTCCTCCGTTTCAGTGGCGGGTTTATGCCTACGGTTATCACATCATTATTCAAGCATCAACATTTTGCGCAACTGGGCTGCTGCTGCTGCTGGTTTTTCTTTTCTTACACATTTTTTTCTTCTCTTTTTGCCTTTGTCAAAGTTAAAGTTAAGCTACTTGAGCGACATTGTAGAAATCGGTAATTTGCCTTCGTTCGCCTTGCCTTGACTTGCCTTTGCCCGCAGACGTGTCCATAAAAATAAATAAGAAAAAAAAAGAAGAAAAAAAAACGCGACGAACGTTCGCGGCTAACGACTTGAAAATCCTTATTAATCACAATGGAGCGGGCAGTGTCCGATGCTGTTGCCCAGTTCGCAGTTTCCAGTCAGGCGCTGCTGCTGTCTCATGTGAGTTGCTCTGTTGGCCATAAAAAGCCAAACGCTGCCGCTGATAAGCAAACGGGCGACATGGTCCAAACCTGCCCAATACGCGAAGGTAAGGAGCACAAACTCATGCCAAATAAGCCTAGTGGACAGCGTTGTCGTCGTCGTCGTCGTCGTTGTCTGGTCCACTACTCATTTTCAATTAATTAATCCAACAACATTCCAGCACTATTATCTGCGGCATATCTCAAATATTTTCTTTAATTACGCAAAAAAGTGCAAGGCGACAGGCAAAGACCATGTGCATGTGGGATAAGGAGGATGACTGGATGGGACGATGAGTAGCCCTCGCAGAAGCTCGTTTGGATCGTAGGTTGAGAATACAAATCTGACACCTTGGGACAATCAATACGTCATCATAAGCACGGCATGCAAAAAATACAACAAAAAAAACTACAAAAAACAAAGAGAGGAGCAGTAAAATAAAAATAACAAAATAACTCAGCACACACACGCACACACAATTACAGGCATGCAAAGGCAGGCGGCAGAGCTTCTAATAAAAAACATAAAAAAGAAAAGAGGAAAAAAATGTATGCCATTCAAAATTAGCAAAGTGTTATCTAAACGCATAAATTACATGCACGTACAATGCTGGCAGCAGCAGCAGAAGAAGCAGCAAAGGAAGTGGGTGACGATGTTCGAGGCGCCCGAGTAGAGGACTCTGTTGCAACAGGGTGTTTGTTGTACAGGGTGCAGGGTTACTCTGCATGCAAATTGTGTGCGGCTCGGCATCTGTAACGCGCTGTCCTGTGTGTGTTGTGTGCGATAAGTTGAAAGACGTTGCTGAAGAAGCTGACACAGCAGCAGCAGCAGGCAACTCGTTCGTTCTCCCCACACTTGGCACTCTTCTGGCTGTGGCCAGTGTGTGAGGCAATGCGGCATAAACGATGCCAACAACTGATTGTGACGGGAACTAAGCCCGTAATGAAAGCATATATACTAGGCGACCAGATCCCAACCAGTCAAACAGCCAAACAGTCAGACAGCCAAGTTATCCCAGCCCAGCGTCCATGGCCAAAGTCGAGCCAAGTACAAAGACTTCAATAGACGATTCAACGCAATGTCTGCAGAGCTGCTCTGCCAGTTGCTCCCTCCCCAACGCCTCATCCTCCTGCACTATCCACACTTTCTGCTAGCATTGCCCCTAGACGTCTTCAGAGGCAACGTGGCCGACGTTGGCGCTGCATTGGACAATTGGCCGCCGCCGTCATCTGAAGAAGAAGTGGTGCAGTGCAGTCAGTATGCACAGTGTCACCAGAACAGTGCACATAAATTACAGCAATAGTACATTTACTAAGCGCAACAGCGAATGATGAACAGTAAAAATAATATCCAAGAAACTGTAGGCCACTCTAAAATTAATTAGTTGAAACCTTGGAAAGTTGTTAATCAGATAACGACATTTTGGATATTAGAGCGTGAGAGATGAAAACTTTTAAGTTGTTGAAAATTCAGCTAAAACTCATAGCAAAAACTTTTCTCAGCTGGAAAATTATATTGTAGTATATGCTGTAAATATAGCTAGGTAGTTGAAGGAATATTCTCAGCAAAACTTCTTGCTCAAGACTAGTTAACCTTTGTCAAAATATTTTCACAATTACAATGATAGCTGTACCACTGTGGAATGCCACGCAGCAGCCACCAACTCAATTCGACTCAACTGAACTTAACTCAACAGCTGCGGCGGGGGGCGGCAAGGCGGCAAAGCACATCGAATGGCGCATAGCGACCAAACTTAAACTCAAAGCCATACCTAAACGCAGCCAGGCAATGGCAATGGGGCAGGCAATGGGGCAGGCAGGCAACAGCAACGTATTCTTCGCATGCTCACGACTTGGCGAAAGAAGATATAAGCACGACATAAATGGTACTTTATATCTGCAAGATATTATTTTTCCAAACATACACACAAAGTTTATGATTTTTTCTAGATATTTTGTCATCTTTATTATCAGACAGCGCAGCAGCAGCAGCAGCAGCAGCAGCAGCAGCAATAGCAACAGAAACAGCAAAAGGGAAAACGAGGAATACGGCAATGTTGCAGCAGGCAGGAAAAAGGCATAAAGTAACCAAATAAGCGCAAAACTGGCCAGTGTCATGGGAAGAAGCGACGCCTGCGTGGAGAATTGGCCATTGAACGACAGAGACCAGATATTGTCGGCCAGCCAGCCAGCCAGGTGAGTGTCATGGCAATGCCTGGACAGCATCACCATCAGCAGCAGCAGCAGCAGCAGAAACAACCGAGCAGCGGCAGCCGCAGGCAGGAAGCAGCTCATACTTGACCAATGCAGACACCACAATGGGAGCATTGCATTGCAATTGTGGCAAAGTGGCAACTTTTGGCATGGGCTACTCACGTCCACGTACTTTGCACTTGTCCCCATTATATCCTGGCTCAAAGTGCCGGCTGCCTTTTAGTTTACCTACACTCTAAAAACACATTTACAAAATGCAGTCGAAAATCTTGATAACAATTTTTTTAATTTTAACTTTTTAGAAGAACTTTCAACTTTAAGAAATATCACTTTTAAATGTTCAAACTTTCCTTCCATAATTTAGTAAAAATAATACATTTTAACTAAATACAAAAAAAGACTAGCCAAATACTAGGGCTGTTCTCTGAGTGTACGCTCAGGACTAGTGCGTCATATTTACGGTTTTGCCTGTGCACATAAACAACATTATTTGACCCCTACAGCCCCGCTTATGGGCCTGGGCCTGTCATAAACTAGTTTTACACACATCTATATCCAGCATATATATATATATATATATATATATATAGGTATATATGTTCTGTTTGTGTATTCTGCTGCTGATAGAACCCCGAAGTATATTAATGCGTCAGCATACACACCGAAGGCTACCGTCTAAGCGGCCAGCTCCAACTCAACTTCAATCCCTCTATATATTTATAAAGAAAGCATTGGAAAGGTTTTTCTTTACACACTAGCACAAACACACACACACACATACATATACGTATCTATGGTATATACATATATACATATAACAATAGACTGCTGCTTTTGTTTGTTGACTTAGGCCCACGTCAGTGGTGGCGGATAGGGCTTCTGGCTCTTGGTTTTGAGACTTGGTCTTGGTCTTGGTCTTCGCTCCGGTCGATGCTTAAATGAAAACCACAAAACCTGAGCTGGCATATTGCCGGCTATTGTCTTTTATAGTTTCCTGGAACGCTTTTGCCGCTTTGGCCACCATTTCGTGTGGTGCAATACACAAGTGTTTTTTGTGGTTTTTTCCTATACATTTCAAAAACACCCACTTTTGCACCACATTCTCGCTCTCACTCTATACTCAATGGCCTCTTACTCTCCATCATTGGATTCAGTGAAGTCCGCTTTAAATATGATTTAAAACTTTCGTCTGGCATGTGACCCACATTGGGATGGCCTGGGCTTTGGGGTCGACTGCTGGGCAGCTCAGTAGATTCACTGCAGACAATATATTAAATGTAATGGCATTTGGCGTCAGGAAGCTTTTAAATTTTGTTGCTGCCACTAAGCAGAGAACTGCAGCTTATAAAAAATTTGAAAATTGCTATGGATTTATAAGAGATTTTCCTTTTAAATTTATATAGCTCATGATATTATTGAAGTACTTAGAGTTCAATACCATAAATATATATTCTATTAAGTTTCCTTTTAACAATGCGGATCATAATATTAAGAAAGTAACTGCACAGCAGCATTAAGTCGATAGTGTTTCCTTGTTTTAACGGAATGTTTTTTCTCTGTCCAGCAATCGATTAAAAAGTCTTAAAGGCCTGAATAAAAAATCAATGAAACAAATAAAACCATTATAAAGATGCTTAAGACTAATTCAGAAGATCTGCAATAAATCAATGCAAAGACAAAAAATGTATTAATAATTCATGGTGTCATAAGTCGACATCTTCTATATTGTCCATATTAACGTAGACCTTTGAAAACTTTCCAAAACGAGACCAAAACGCATAAATCAATTGCAGAATATGAAGCAACTCATTCATTCGGCATATAACAAAAACTGTATATTAATAAAACATATTTTTATGTTCTATGCGCCATTATAAAATCATTGTACCAAGGGGACTGCGAGTCATTCATTCAGAAATATGATGTGTTCAAAAATCAAACGGAAAATCAATAAAAAAAATTATGTAGACCAAAACCAAAGTTTACACTTGGTTATCATCAATTCACGTGGGCTTCCACATTTTGGGCCGCAACCGCAAAGTGCCCAACGGGGTAGCAACGCGAAGCAGTCAAAAGTCGCGTCTAGTTTAATGTGCCACATCAAACTTTACGACGACACCTACTTCAAAACAAAGGCGAGCCTTGGTTTTTGTATTTTTTTTTTTGGACCGATGCCAATTGGTAAGTATGCGCAGCTCATAATTTACACAGTTGTTGCCCCGAACTGATGATGATACATGTCCAGCAATGAAATTATGCCAGCCAAAACCAGAGAAACAACAACAGAAACAATATACCAAAAAAAGAAAAAATAACGAAACAAAACGAAACGAAACGAAACCTTGCTTGTGTATCATTAAAAAACGCAGAAACCTCAAAGTAACCTGAACCCAACCCACGACTAAGCGTCTCGTCGCGAAGCTTCAATTCAGACTTGGGGTGTCGAGAAAGAAACGCAACCAACGGCAGCGTAACGAAATTTTATTTGGCTTTTTCGCCAAACCGCTGCCGCAATCAACGCCAAGACGCGAAGACGTCGGTTGCACGGGGCAAAGATAATACAGTTGATAATAATCCACAGCAATGTAACTCAATCTGCTTCTAAGCCCGGCCAATGCGATACGCAACCAGGACACAGACTTTGAAATGAAACAAGAACGAATCGTCATGTGTTCAGTCGGTGCAACAGACTAAATACACTTATTTTCGGAAATATGTATAGCATATATATATATATATATATATATATATATATATTACATATATAATATTGAGTATGTTTATTTATATTTAGAATAAATTAAATCAAAGATAAGCTTTCCATTTATAAAAATATATTTAAGTTTTTAAAGATACATATCCTTAAAAGGAACAACATGAAAATTTCAAACTCTACAGTTTGTCTGAAGTTTGTTAAAGTTTCTTCAGTTTCTAAAATTTATATTGTATAAATTTGAGACTGATGCTATTTTCTCGTAGGTTTGCTTTCATCTAGGGTATTTGGATACCTATATATACGTATAGAAAGACGATGCGAGCTAACATAATGTGCATGAATGATGAAATGCAGCTAAAGTTGACTGCCAGAACTGACTGCTGGATTGGTGGACTGCCTGCCTGGCCAGACGAGACCCGGCCCGGCCCGGGCAGGCCAGGCCTGAAAGACTCGCTCGCTGTTGCCGGCGCTCAGCAGAAGGAAGAAGATGCAACCAAGTTGGGACAGTGGGATACAAAGACGGCGGCCTGCTATTAACGTCCAGCGCACACATGAAACAAGATATTTTTACAGTATCCAGCAAAGAATATACTCTTGGCCGTGGTCTCGTCGTTATTATTGCCACCGCCTACCCCGCTAACTGAGTTGCCGCTGCCGCTGTAAGACGGGTTTTTTGTCAGCTCCGACTTTGACTCTGGGGCGCGCTGCAAGTTTTCGTGCGCTTCGTATGGAATTGGGATGGCGGATGGGGGATGGGGATGGGGGATGGATGGATGGGGCTCTGCAGCCTTCCCGCAGTTATTGTACATCTTTTTGTATTCTTCTTTTGCGTTTTTCGTACAAAACGACACACGCTGCATGCGGTGCGGTCTTTCGTTGACGCGAGACTACAGTGGGACCGGGACTGGGGGCCCAGTGTGAGTAATAGGCGGCGTTGCCGTTGTAGTAAATGAGCTTACCAGGTGATACCAAAACACAAAAGAAATTATAGTAATCAAATCATTTTTATGTTAAATTATGATCGACAGGCAGGCAGGCAGGCGGCATGAATGCATCTGTGTATGTGCGTATCAATGTGTATCTGTATCTGTAAGATACACAAAAGAGCCTCACTGCCGACTGACTCTAGTGGTTTTTTAATGAAACTTTATACAAAATAGCAAATTGTTGCCAAAGACATTGCCTTTTATTGATGTATATTGGTGTGTGTGAGTGTCTGTTTGTATGTGTATGTGTGTGTGTGCTGCAAGTTGTTGCAGCCTAGGCTGCGGCTAATTATCTTTTGGATTGCAACAAGTTTATTAATGTTTATGTGGCTTGAATTCACCACCGTGGTGGTGCTGGCTGTCTTGGGCCAGTCGTGCCGGCGTTGAAATTTATTGTTGGTTAGTGCCTTCATTGAGGTGCGCCGCATTTTGCGCGATTTTAAAAGGTTTCAATGAACATTTATTATGATTGTAGCTAGCTATACGGGCGGCTCAAGTGCAGCCAGCCTCTGCTCCAACTCCGGTGCTACTAATAAATATATAAGCTTATATGTGCTCTTGTATCTGTTGCTGCTTATATATCAAACTAGAGCCACACACAAAGTGTGCCACGCAATTGGATTGACTTTTCGAATATAAATCATCGGGATTTTTTTTGTTTTTTATTAATATATGTGCACAGTGTACCCATTAGCCCATAAACGGGCTCATAGTACTAGCACTATTATTAAATTAATATATTCATTTTTTTTTTTTAAACTTTCGTGTATTAAACTCTACACTTTGGTCATCAATAAATCAGTGGAATTAAATGAATGACTAAACAAAATGAATACAACATTAAACATGAATGTTAGTTAGAGCCCTTTGTAATGGAGATGTCAGATGAAAACGTTAAAAAACAAACAAAATGCATATCAAAGGAAATCAATACAACAAATATGTATGCAACATATATATGGTAAACGCTGGCAGGCGTTTCTCATATGCCAGTTAGGTAGTCAGTCAGCTCAGGTCCCTAGATGCGATTTTAATTAAGTTTGTGTGATTTAGAGCGCAGCAAATGTGCCGCGAGTGCTTCCAATCCAGGGGCTAATGATACAGGAGGGCAGTCGATTGACACCTGCGCCTCACACATGAGCGCGAACCCGACTGGCAATCAGTCAATTAAAAGCCAACTGCAATTATTGCCATTAATGGCAAATGGGAAAAAGATGAGTGCACCTTATGAGTTATCGATACATGGATACATGGATACTTGGATACATGGATATTAATGTATGTATTTATTCTGTGTGTGTGTGTGTTGTCAATAAGAAAAGCCGAGGAGAATGATAGAAATTGTGTTAAGATTTCTATTTCAAAAGCAGAGAAAGTGGAAACCACTTCAGAGATTGCGAAAGAAAACACAGAATACTTGGCTAAAATTGACTTTAAATAAATTAATGATCTATAGATAAGCCATAAGATAGTTATTAATTATGCATCTTTTTAATTAATTCAATAAACTGCTGTACACAATTTGTGTATTTGACTTTTAAAACATTTTGGAATAAAAAAATTAATAATTATAGTCAGTTCCCAGTGGGGTTCTAATTTACTTGGACTCCCGATTTACCTGTCTGCTGCTTTAATATTCACATTAATACTTAATTCACTCGAACATACGCTTTGCAATAAATATGCCTTGGGCTTTAATTTTCATTGGTCGATGGAAACACTTACATCTGCAAATAGAAAGAGAAGAAAACTTAATTAGTTAAAGCCAATCAACAAACTGGTAGCGATGTTGGTCAATAAGTAGGAGCAAACATAAAAATAAAAGTGCATTCAGCTGAATGAGAACTTATGTGAAATAGCCCGAAGATATGTATAGCTGATAAGGTAGCATTCGGGTGCAACAAGAACAACAACAACTCGTAGATAGTATAATAAACTCAAAGCCAGCGCTTGCAACTGGCATGTCTCTAGGAAATTTCAGAAAGGGGGTTGCAAAGAGATAGAAACGGAGTGGGAAAACCGGAGTGGAGAGTGGGCAAAACAGTTGGGGAAGAACTGAACCTGAGCTGCCGTCACGTAGTTGGCGTTGCCTTGGCATGTGACGTCACACACACACACGTTTTAATGGCTAATTAAATTGGAAGAGCGTCCAGCACTGACACAATTACAAATTGCACTTAACTACTGCATAGCTCTATGGCACCGTACAGGTGGATAGTAGATACTGTGGTGGCACATAGGGCGCCAAGATCTTGGCACAGCATTAAATACCAGCCAGCTTTGAGATATCTTTCAAACAATTAGACAATGAATGCATTTGACATTTCTGTTGGCAGCATTACGTAATAAACATTCACTCATTCATTCATTCATTGCACCTTAACTTTAACTTAATTAGTTTATGGACTCAGTAGTAGAACAAAGAAATTTTAAGCGCCCATTCCTTTAACTAATTGCAGTAATTATATGAGTAATTATCCAGTCCAAACGCCAACTGAGCAGAATCGACACCTGTCAAGAACCATGAATCAGTGCACTTAATAAATGAAATAGTTCCTGTTTCGATTTGATATGGTTGAACAAAATCAAGGACAGGTGTTTTAGATTTTTTTCTTATGAGTAATGAAAGTTTCAATTTAATATATTTTGTATAGGTTTTTCAAATTAACTATTTGAAGTAATTCTCAATTAGAAGATTATAAGCAATAACACATCTAAAAGAAACGCAAGGAGCTTAATTATTTATAAATTAACTAACCATTTGGAATATATGAAAATTTACTTACTGAACATCATTTGGTTGCTTTTAACTCATTTAACCAATTTTAGCATGATATCAGTATTAATAGGTGAAGCTCTTAAGTAATAAAATTCGATGCGATATCCGTTATGAGTGGAGTCTTGTAGCACATGAGTGGAGTTTAGTTGAGTGGAGTCTTATAGCACATGACACTTATGAGCTGTTAAGAAAATCTCATCCGCTACACATCAGCTCCTTTCGGCACCTTATCATTAGTTGGTTTCAGAACCGGTTCTCATTCTTGTGCTTAAGTGATTTTCATTCAGTTATAACGATCGACTCATCAGCTTATTCGAAGCAGCTTTCGGGTTAATTTTCAAGTAATTCCATAACCATAATAACATTTATTTTATTCACTCTTATCTACACCACACAATCACACACACACTCACACACACAAGCACACGCTTAAGCCATAAATGACCAATAAATTATTTACTTTATTATTCAAGCTTAATATGCACAGTTCATAAATATATATATATACTCGTATACATATATATTTACAGTATATTTGAATGAGAAAAAATAAAAATGGTTTACCAAAATTCCCTTTTGCCTTTTGTAGCTCACACACCGTCGGTCGGTCGGTCGGTCGGTCCGTCGGTCGGTCGGTTCATATCAAAGCAAAACTGAACGTGTTAGTTCTACATGCTGCTAAATCGTTTCCCAAGAAAACGATCTGAAAGGAAAGCTTCTATTTCAACTTCTTAGTTACATATCTTTAGCTACAACAGGAAATGTTTGGCAGACTCCGAACGTTTTCTTTATTTTTATTTTTATTTTTTTTTTTGGTAGATTCTAATGGCAACCCTCCCGGTCTCTGTTTCTCCACTTTGACTCCTTGCTGCTGTCTGTGTCTATGAAGTATAGTATCTCTAGTCATGTGAGAAATGTTGTGCATGTTACCCAACAACTTTTTTCCATGATAATTAAATATTTTTAATTGCTGTCTTGCACAAAATGTCGGCAGCAAAACGAATGCGAAAAATTATTTCCATAAAAGTGCAAATCATGAAATCTTTTAGCCGCAAGGAGTCGCAATAACAAACAGCAAACAGCAAACAGCAATAACAGCAACAACATCAACAACAAGGAACATAGCTCTAATATTTGCCATGGCATGCTCATGTACTATGTATCTCACAGATGCACAAGCGAACATTTTCGGATATCAGAGATTTAGTGCATTTTTCTATATGTTATGTATATGTTATATGCGCCTAGCATTCTGGACAGTATTAAGGCGCAGTCGCAGTTGCAGTTGCAGTGCAGTTGCCGCTACAGTTGCTGCACTCACCTCGTCCGTCTTCGGACACATAAAAAAGAAAAGTTGCTGCAAAAGAATCTGCCACCAAAAAAGATACAAAAAGTTTGTTTGTCTGTGCGCTTGTCGCTCTTTCATGTGTGTGTATGTGTGTGTGTATGTGTGTGTGTATGTGTGTGTGTGTCTGTGTGTGTATCTGCATGCGTATGTGTTTGTTTGTTTGCCACTGCCATAAAGCTGAAGCCAGTTTTGTTTTTAAGCATACATACGTCGCCAGGCTGCTACAACGGCTTCCTTGTTGTTATTGTTGCTGCTGCCGCTGCCGCTGTTGCTGTTGCTGTTGCTGTTGCACTTAATGCATTTTTCAGTAGATGCTTTTTTCATGAAAATATTTCGTAAAATTATAACGTGCAATACATTCTGTTCGCAACGACTTGCCCATGTGCGCTGTACTTGGACGCCCCACTTGCAAGTGTGAGCCAGGTAATCGTATTTATAAGATACAGTTGCGAATGTCAGATACTTTTCTTGGCCATTTTAGAACTTGAGTGTGCGCGTAACTTTTTGGGTGTGTGTGTGTGCAGCAATAAAATGTAATTGCTCTGTGGGTTGGTATTAGTGAGCTTTTAAAGCTTACTAGTCCAGCAAGGCAATATATGAAAAGCTATATTTTATAAGCCTTGAACTTAAATACTCTAATTAGTAAATTATAAAAAAAATATCAAATTAAGGAATTGAGATAGTTTATATTTAATTTTAAATTTTCATAAGTGCCACTTAAAGAAATGGAAGTTGTGTAAAAGATCCTTTTTAAGCTCTTTCAGTAACGCACCAAATCTCAGCTCTTAAGCCCAATTGAAATGCTAATTTACCCTTGGTAATTTCGTGATCTAATCAAACAAACAAAAACAGTTTGTTTTTTATCTCAGTTGGCTATTACATCTGCATAGCTGCACAATGATGGCATTATAAATCTGTTTTGGATTAATGCAAATTTCACTTACGCAAATTACACTCCATAAACCGCAAGCTTAGCAAACTGCATTCACAAAACACAACCCTGTCCGTCAGTTTGTCAGTCGGTCAGACATCGAAATAACAAGCGACCTATCTAATTGAAAATCCTCACGTCCAAACGATTTGTTGAACCACTATTCAGTCCTTTTGTTAGGAGAAGAACCCTCTCTGGTATAGCTTTGCTGCGCCCGCAGTTTCAACCACCTACATAAGAGCATGAAATCGGCTTTATAGATGGAAAGAATGGACGATAAGAGAGAAAACATTCCAATCAGCGGCTTAGGAGAAAAAAAAATGAAGAAGAAAAAACAGAACCCTGTTGAAAACCGAGACAATGTGAAATATTGTTCGTGGGGGTTGCACGAAGGGTTAGAAATAAAATTAATTAAATTTGATTGTGTTGAAATTTATGGAACTTTTATGGTTATATAAGTAGACGAAAACAGATACATATATGAATATATAAATATACATTTCTATGTAAAGGGTGCAGCGCATTCCAGTCTAGCCCAAACTTGGCAATGTATCTTTTGTATCTGCAGTATGTATCTGCACTTAACACGCATTCTAATTGCAAAGAGCCAAGCCAAAGAGAAAAGAAATTATTACCAACAAAAGCTTTGGTTGCAACAACAACAGCAACACCAAAAAAAAAAAAAAAAAAGCCAGAAGCTTTAATTCGTCTTGGCTCAGTTGCCGGGACTCCTTCTGTGGACTGACTGTCGACTCTTGACTCTTTCTGGATGTGGCGTGTGAGTAAGTGCGCCCAAAACGGAAGGCGCAGAGCGCGACGCATGAATGGCAGAAGAGTGGCGACACAGACAATGGAGGGGGCAAAGGGGTTGTGGTACTGGCAAAAGCGTAGCAAAACGTTTGCACGTTGAAGGCATAATAATAAAAGGTTAAAAAAGGCGCAAAGAAGATTAAATGCTTGAGAAGATGCAATATTTTCTTTCTTTTTGCTTTTGCTTTGCTTTATTTCTTAGCCCCTGCGCTCTTCGGTCGGGCAACACAGTGTGATTCTGTTGCATGTTATACAGGTAGGTAGGCTGGCAGGCAGGCAGGCGGGGCAGGCAGCGATTGCACTTATGTTGCTGTTGCAATGCGCCTTGTAATTGCACATCATGTAGCTGTTGCCGGTTGCTCGTTCCTCGTTGCTGGTTGCCCGTTGCTGTTGGTAACAGCCTGCGACTGCTACGGCGATTCTACTCGACTCGGCCGCCTTTTAGTTAACTATTTTGTGTTCAAGTTGAAGGCACATGGTAATGGCCAATGTTCAGCCTGCTCACATATTAATTGCCGCACGGCTGCGCGCGCCTTTTGTGGCAAACACATCCTCCTCATCCTATTCAAACCCCTCCCCCTACCCCTCCCCTCGTCACTACTACCTGGCCATCTCGGCTACACAAACTCCACTTCTTGGGCATCATCTTTGGTTGGCACGCAATTCTCTGACTGGTGCGCCCCATGGGCCGTTTGACTGGAGCCACTCGCTTTTTATGCGATATTTAAACAAATTGCTTGTAGAATATTTGTGACATTTTGTCATGGGGCTTGGGCAAAGTTATGTGTATGTGTTTATGTGTGTGTGTTTGTGTGTGTGTGTGTGTGTGTGTGTGTGTGGAGTGAGTCGAAGAGGCGCAGCGGGTAACGACGTGGCGGCTCTACACTGAAAATTGAGTACAAGTTGCCTTTGAGTTGCATCATCAATCATTGCACACGCTGAATGATGTTTTGTCACAGATACGCCGACGGCATGAAGGCAGGCAGCATCCACCAACACACACCAACACACACACACACACACAACAACAATAAAAAGCAAGTCAAAATATTTATAAAAGTCAAAATAGTGACAATCACACACAGGTAAACAAGTACATATAGAGTGGAGACAGAGATCGAGTATAGGGCAGGATAGCAGGATATTCTACTTTATTTTCTAAATTGCTATACGCTTCCAGTGGGTGTTATATGACATCTACGGGATCGATAAATGAGAACATATCTCCTGGTGAAAATACCTGAATGCCCGATACGAATGTATTTTGTTTTTAATACAGATAGTACAAGTTATGTAATTTGGAATTTGTTTCAACTTTGATTCATTATGTGAAATTTATTTAAGCTTATCCTTCAGAGGTTGGACTGCCTGCAAGGGTATTTAATCTTCGTCATTTAGGCTTCTTAATCTTCTTCATAATTTTATTTTCTTTGGAAGGTGTGTGGGTTATATTCACAGTATTCGATTTCGATTCGCTTGGGTCACATATAAATCTCAACAATCGTTTCGCTTGCTGCTTCTGCTTCTGCTGCTGCTGATGTAATTAATAATCCAAAGTTGCGCACGTTTTGTCGTTTTGAGCTTGAGAAATGACGCTCGGAAAGAACAAGAAGTTGAAGCTAAGGCAGTATAAACTACTGTAGAAGTAGCGGCATTGATTGGAATTCTATAGCATTCCCATAAGAAGAAGAAGCAGCAGCAGCAGCAGCAGCAGCAGCAGCAGCAGCAGCAGCGGCAGCAGCAGCAGCAGCGGCAGCAGCGGCATCAACAACTGGGGCCATGTGCAATAGCAAAAGTATTTGTAATTTTCTAGATGACTGTCTGTTTAGTGATGTTGTTGTTGTTGTTATTCTTGTTGTAAATGGTGGATCCCCAGCGTTTTGAGTTACGAGAGAAATGGAGAAATTGTCGTAATCTAAAGTTTAAATAGTTGAAAAACTCGAGACAAGATAAATGGTTAGAGCGCAACACGAGCGAAAGATGTGACAGTCGGCTGGCAGAATGGAGCAAGAGAGAGAGAGGGAGGGAGATGAAGAGGGAGAGAGTAAGGCTATGTTGAATGGGTTAGCTTTGTTTAATGATTTTAAGAGGCTAAAGTTTTCCATAAGTATGACATCCAATATGGATAATTGCCAAGACAGGCAGATGGGGCAAAGTCTTACAAATGAGTCAACATGCATCATATTCGTTCGTTGCGAAAATTAGTACAAGAACTTATTGGGAACAATTATGAAAACGATTACCAAGAAGTGGCACTCTTATAAAAATTTATCATTAAATTGCAATTAGTCTTCTTCTTCTTCGTGCAAATATCATCAAATTGCTAAATTTATATTACATTTTGTTTAATTTACAGTTTAAGAAAATTATTGCTTCCGACTAATTCAAACATTTCAAGAAATTGAAAAAATAGTTTCATTTAAAATGCTAACCGACTATGGAACTTAGCTTGTCAAGCTTAATTAAGGGTCACAAAACACTAAAGACGAGCACTCGCCACTGAGGGTCTCTCTCTGATAGGTAGTCCGAGCCCAAGATGAAGTGGCAGTTGATGTGGCGGAAGAAGACGAAGCCTAACCATGTCAATTGTATGACATTAAAATACGCAGACAACTAAAACAAAAAGCCGAAAATTGAATTCCGAGAGCGTCAAGAGAAACCAAAAAAGCAAAGCGACGAGAAAATACCGCAAATAAAATAAATTAAATAAGAAACTACAGCTGTCAAAAGGTTTAACATTTCACTTAAAAACAGCACACGAAGCAATGAAAGAAAGATATTTAAGTATGTTTGTTTGTAGATCTCTCTCCCTCTCTCTCTCTCTCTCTCTCTGTGTGTATCTCTGTCTGACTGTCGTAGAGTAGACAAGGCTCGCAAACACACAACCACAAACAGAAAATATGTTTAAAAACGGATTTGGGCCTCTGGTGGTGGCGGTGGCTGACGACGGCTCAAGTTGAACAACAATTTCCAAGAAAATTAAAACATGTAAAGACATATCTTTTTATCTGACAAACATGGCTGGGACCCATGCATATGTATATCTACATAATATATATATAAAAATATATCTTTATTTGTGTCTCTTTAGCTGCTGTACATTTTTCTTTCCTTGTTTGTTGTCTACATTTAAATTTAACTCTTTTTCACATTTTTGTTAATTTTTTTTTTTTTAAGGAGCCCAAATGTCTTTAAAGCTCACAGTGAAATTACACAAATGCCTGAAATCTCATAAATACTTCAATCAAGTATGTCCAAAAATAAGTAAAGAGGTATTTAAGCACACACAGAAACACACACAAACACACACAACCAGAAATTCTGCAGGCGACAGATGCTGCAAACAAAAACAAAAACAAAAACAAAAGCCGAAATCGAAATTGAGGAAAAAGCATGAGATATGGTATAAAGATACCAAAAGAACTAAAATCATTCCAAAAGTGCTGCCTGTCTGGCATTTTTGATAGCCTGCGATACTTTGTCGTTGTTTGACTCTGGGCTGGCTGGCTGGGCTTTGGGACAACATTGTACATTGTATTTGTATTTGTATTTGTATTCGGTTTCGCATTGGTATTCGTTGTGTATCTTGTCATGACATAAGAAATTGACTCCACTTGAAAATCGAAAAAGGAGTGCAACACAGCAACCACAAATGAAATTAAAAAGTAAATGCAGCCATAAATGCAGCCATTGCCCAAGCTCAAATCTTCAAGAGTTCAGTTAAGTTGAGTTCAGTTCAGTTCAGTTCAGTTCTGTTCCGTTCCGTTCAGTTGAGTCGAATCGAGTCGATGCGAATCGATTCGAGTGTATCCAGCGGACAAATGAAGTGCCTTCAACTGTTGTTGACTGCTTGCTGACTGCTGTTGTTGTTGTTTTTGTTGTAGTTGTTGTTCATGTTGTCGTGGGGAGAGTAGCAAACCATCTCCAGCATTAAAAGTTGAATTTGATTTGCGGTCGCAAAAGCAGCCAAGGGCAGAAGGCATTAATAAATGCGAGGGCTGTTCAAACTTTCAGCCAATTAAAGACGCCTTTCATAGGCATGGTACACTTAAATAAAACGAAATACTTTTATTTATTTATTTTTAAACGAACAAGAAAATTGAATTTTCTTGTACAATTTTTCCACAAAATTACACTTTAAATGCGAGAAACTCTTTGTATGTTTGCATTTTTAGCATCTGTGTTTTTAATATTTGTGAAAAGTAAGCATTTTTTAAATTATTGCTGGGCAGACAGCAGAAAATCTGAACAGTCCAGAGAATCATTTTAAAATACGCTCAGAAATTGCTTGCCTGTTACGCTTCACATTGCTCGAAATTCCTGAATTTCATTTCAATCCATAATGAATCAGTTACTCCTTGAATGGCCCTCTCGATCAATAAATGTGTGGATATACACAACTTTATTGCAATGCAGAACACAAAAGCATAATTTTGTTCTTTTCTTTTTTTTTTTTTTTTTGACCATTCTAGACAACTTCAGCATTGTTGTTGCTTGTTGCTACTGTGCTTTTTGGGCAGCCCTTTTGGTTTGCAACGCTGGCTTCACCTTTCGCTTGTGAAGCTGCTGCTGCTGCTGTTATTGTTGTTGCTGCTGCTCCTTTTGTTGTTGTTCTTTGTTGCAGACAAGAAAACAAAACCCACATGTGAGCATTTAATTTCAACAACTGTCGCTCGCTGGGGCTACCAACAACATCACAGTGAAATACCAATACAAGCACACACTCACACTCAGCATCAGCTCCAACTACAACATTCCCCCGACATCTCCCCCACATTCTGAGGTGCCCCAATGCAGCATCAGCAGCAACAGCAACAGCGGCAGCAGGAACAGCAACAGCAGCGCCTGACACCAACGGCCCTCATGTTGGACACTAAACAGCGGGCGCTGCCAAATGACAACCAAACTACATGTGAAGTACAACAGCAACAGCAGCTACAACAACCAACATCAACAGCAAAAACAACAGCAACAACAACAACAATGCTGAAGTAACAGTGGGAGCCGCATTAATATGGCCAAGGTAAAGGGTATTTAAAAGCAGCCAGAAAGGCACACCAACCAGGCTCAAAAGGCAGCCAGGCAGACAACAGACAGCAGGCAGGCGAGTCAAACAGACAAGCAACTTTGTTGTTGTTGTTGTTGTTGTTTTGGTCGTTCGACAGTCACTGCTGGTGCTGCAGTGTGTGTGGGTTTTGAAACAGGTAGTTTTTTTGTTGTTGTTGTTGTTCTTTTTTCTTCTTTGTTTTTGGCCAACATTTAAGAAACACGCTGAGCAAAGAGCAGCAGGAAAGTAAAAGCCAGAGTTTTGTATTTATATTTTTATGCTCTCTCTCTCTCTCTCTCTGTCTATCTCTCTCTCTCTCTCTCTCGCTCGCTCAATCTGTGGAAAAAAATTAAAACAGGCTTTAAAAACATGACAGCGCAGCGAGCGCAACCCTGAAATTAGTTGACAAGGATGGAAATGAAGGCACAGGAATGGAATTACAACAACAACAGATAAAAAACAAAAACAACAAAAACATCAGGTAAATAAAATGGAAAATGGGTGGACTGCGTGCTGTGTAAAGATTTACATAATGTGTGGAAACGTCCAACAAATGTCGTCGTCGTCGTCATCATCGTCATCGTGTAAGAATTTCATTAATGAAAGAATTATGAGAGGTTACATAATGAGCAGCGTCTGGTCTCTACGTTATCCGTATGTTCTCTTCTCGGAGCTCTATAGAGAGATGGCAGATAATGCCCACCTTTGTATTTGTGTGTGTTTGTGTTTGTGTCTGTGTCTGTGTCTGTCTCTGTGTGTGTGCTTGTCTGATGCAGGCTAATAACGCTGCGGGGGTGTTACCGTGTGGTCAGTGGACAGTTGAACAGTTGAACAAAACAGAACCCTCTCCATTGTTGTAGTCAACAAATTAACAAAGTTTCCAAAGAAATGCGTAATTGAGCGCATTAGTCAGGATTGGGGTTACGCTAAGGGCAACCGGGGCGTCCATCACGTCCTCCTCCAATACTAATTTGACAAACTCTTAAGCTAAATTAACACGAATACAAAGGTTTTATGTTGTTGCATATATACCATTATATGCATGAGTGCTTTAATATACAAAAGATATTCGTATACTCAGTTAAGATACATAGTACAGTTTTATTTTAATATTAATCCCATACACTAGAAAATGTATCTATTAAATGAAAATTGAGAAGATTTAGATTTTCTTCAATTAACAAACATCACAGATTTCAGCTCATTTAAATAAAGAGTGACTAAGTGACTTTTTACTTGCTGAAAATGCATAAATTACTTTCGTCTGTTATTTTTAAATATTTGTATTGACGGTTCAAAGATCGAGCACTCCGCCAACAACCGAAACGACACCTTTTTTTTTGGCCACACTAATTTGACAAGTTTTAAAGCAAATTACCATAGGTAAAAAAAAAAAGAACAGATTAGCATAGGAAATCAAATGGATTGTGCTGGGCCAGCGTCATAAGTAGATGTCCAATTTGCGGACTCTAAATGGAAGTCGAAACCGAAACTGTTGCCAATTTCAAATCGCAATACGCACCTGTCACATAAATCACCGTCCGAATGTGATTTATTAGTTATTCATATTAGTTACCATGCAAGCGAACAAGTCTCAAAGGCTGTGGCAACTCCAACTTTCCGAGTCCCGGAGGGGCCAACAAAAAAATACCAGACACATACACGAGGTAATACATAATAAGCAATATATAAAACATATGTATCTATGAGATATTTTGTGCTGTCGCCCAGACAAACTTAGAGACGAAGTCTTGCCAAGTCTCACAGCTGCACGAAAATTCTCATATATTTTTTTTTTTTTTTTTTGCTATTTACATATATATTTCTTTCCTTTTTTTTGGCTCTTTGGTGGTGTGTAAAATATTGAAATTGAGTGCAAACTATTAAAACTTCTTTGTTGTTGTTGTTGCCAAGCATCGACTGGGGATAGCGAGATAGATACTTTTTTACGTAGACACACATACCTTGAGCAACATTATCAAAATGATATAAAGTAGCCGAGGCGGCATGAACTAAAATCGATGTCGACTGCTGCTGCTGCTGCTGTTCCTGGCTGCTTGCTGCTGGCAAAGCATTTGTTGCATGCGCCTTGCTGGCCAATGAACCGAATGAGGGAATCGCCAGAGACTCACTAGACAGACAGTGTATGCTAAGGTAGCAGATGTGCTTAAGCTGCGGATAAGTATCTATACAAGTTGTTTGGCCAGTATCTGAATCGTTGATAAGTGCTAAGTTATGGACTTAAACGATGCTCTGCACAATTGTGAACAGCATGTAGATAGATCTGCACATCCCAGATGAATGATTGAACCAAGCCAAATAGGCAAGTAATCAAGTAGTAGCCAGACAGCTAGCTGTGGGAAGCTATTTACGAGATAGCGAAAGTTTCGACCAATTTCCAGCCTAACTGGTAGGGAAAATTTATATAAGTAATATAAGTGGGAAAAATATTTATAATTGCTGGCAATAAAAGTTGAGAATAACAGCTATATTTTGTAACATTGCTTTAACAATAGCAGATATCGTATTACACTTGCATAGATCCGGCATCTAGATTTGGGTCTGAGCTTAAGCACAAGATCGGGGCTCGTAAACATTCCAAATTATAAGTCGTATAAGTACTTAGTTATGACCATAAAAGAGGCAAGCCCAGCCACAAAGCGACGCTCCAGAACAGTAAAGACAGCAACTTTTTGCCGACCAACGACTGCTGTCAAAGTCATTTGGCGCATAATTTTTACAGCTGTCTGAGACCCAAGTTGCCATCCTTGCCCCAAACCCCCTTTTTTATATCATACTCGCAGTATGTAACCCGCATCGCATAACTTTTATAGTCGCCGGCGTTCGTTGCTAAAATATTCTAATTGTTTTTAACAATTTTTGAATGCGACGTGTTCGCGGCGTCATAAATCTTTGCGTTACTGCTGCATCAGCAGCAGCAACAAAAGCTGCGGCAACAATGGAAGATGATGAGGCCAAGGCAACAACAATAGCAGCAACAATAATAACAACAACAACAACATTTGCAAAAGCCATTGGCCAAGACAAATTTACTTTAAAGCTCGCCAATAAAAGTTAACAACGCAGTAACACATATATGCATACGTACATACACATCAAGGGAGTTTTCCCCGGCCCTACGAGAGCCAGCCAAAGATTTGTAGTCAAAAAAGGAAAACCCATTTGAGGCTTTAAAGCATCGTTAAACTAAGCAGACCCTGGCCCATCGGTGGATTATACTATGAGCATGTATATGTATTATGCTGATGATGGGCCGGGCTATGGACGCACTTGAGCTACTGAATTTTTGATTTATTATATTCAAGTTTTGTAATTATGGAAGCTCATTAAGAAGTGTTTATTATAAGTATTATTATTTGAATAAATTATGATTGCAATTTTATTATTATTTAAAGTTAGATATTTCAGAATTTTTCTTGAGTAGAATATTTAAAATAAACATTTCGAAACACTCTTTCTGATTAAGCTGAATATTCGCTGAATATGTAAATGGACAACTTTTCTTCTGAGCTGTTTTCCATCATTTCTTTCGCCGTTATGTGAGAAAAATGCAACCAGTTTTTTTTTTTTTTTTTTTTTTTTAAATGTCGATTTAGCTGGAGTCTTTTTTATTATATTTATTCGACCCTAGGCAGCTCAGCATCACCCTCTCCAATTTAAACTCCTGCGTTACCGCCCTGCTCAACACCGTATTGCGCTTTTTTCCTCACATCCCCCTTTTGGCATAAATATACGTTTTTTTTTTGTATATATTTTTTTTTGTTGTTTTTCATTTGTGGCTCATTTTCCATTTCATAAAGCAGCCATCGAGCCGGCAGTGCATGATTTAGGCTTGCAGCATTTCGCTGGCCCGTCCCGGCCACAGCCCACTGCTGCCTGCTGATGTAGCTGGAGTTGGAGCTGCTTATTAGTTGGCTGCTTGGCCTGTGGACTTCCTTGAACGCGCCAAACTTCTGAGGCGAATGCCGTTTGACGTCGACGCATTAATGATTGTTAGTGAGTTGTGAAATTGCTCTAACTGCACTTGGGGCATCAACAGCAAGCGGCAAGCATCATCAGCAACAGCAGCTTCCACATCATTTGCCAGTTGACTCGACACTCTGTTCGACTGTCCGCTAGTCCAACTCCTCGGCCGCTGTCAGCATGTCCAAACGTCAAAGTCTTTCCGGCAGTCGATGATTTGACTGGGTGACTGAGAGACCTGAACTGAACCGCTCTAACTCGTTCCCGGTTCGCATATTAAATAGTAAATTTTTCAATTTCACAGGCATTAAACGCGACTGCTGCTGCTGCTGCTGCTCGACTCGGCTACACTTCACTTGCTTCCACTTGCCAACAACAATCTCAACCCCCTGGTTCACGCTCCCCCTCCCCACCCCCATCCACACGCTAGCCAAGACTCCGTTTTGAGCTAAACGTTTTTGCCGGTGGCTATATTTAGACACGGCTGCGGCGTTGGCTTTTGCCTGAGCTTAAACTCTTCGGTGTTGGTAACTAAACATTTTTGCCATTAAATAGTTTGTTAAAATTTGGCTTATTAGATTGTTAAATTTTGCAATTTAGGCAAAATTTGGTTTGGCATTTTGAGGCTGCTTGCCACCAGCACACAAATTTAAAATCTTCTAAAAAGCAACAAAACGAGAGAGACAGATAGAGAGGGACAGAGACAGAGATGGCGCTGTGAGCAGTGCTCGCATTAACTTGGTACACGGTTAGAAAGTTATTGAGCTTCTAGTTAAATTGTGGCCATTATTATGACTACTGAGAAACCGTATCTATTTGCTTTAAATCTTAATAGTAAAATAAAAGGCATGTTACAATTGTTTTATTATAGTACAAATGTATTTCATATTTATATATGCATTATTAATGATTACTAATTTAGGTAAGCTTTAACTGATGAATTTTATTTAAAGGTATAATTTTACACATAATAAAAAAAATGTAAAACATTCTGGGTGTTATACAACATTCTGTGTATCTCTTTATTTAGTGTGTCTTCTATACCGTATTTCACTGTACTTTATCAGTTTTTCATATTATTGAACTCTATACAACTCAATACACAATTCTTTTATATCTTTTGCTGAGCTTTCGTAGTTGCCTAGCTCCAACCCAGTAAATCATTCATAATCCATCGTTTGCTCCTTCTCTATGGCAATATCCAGGCAACTGCTAACTAATAGATACACACACACATATACACATCGTATATATCAAAATGCCGAAAATGTATACACATACATGATATGTGTCTGCAGCTCTGTTGCACAAACTATTGCACAACTCTTCTTTCGCTATGTGTACGTGTAGACGCAGAGAAAGCGGAGAGGGGAGGAGGAGCAGGACAGGCAGCAGGACAGGCAGCAGGACAGCAGGACAACCGGCAAGGAGCAATGGTTCGTTGGGTTCGACGAAGACGTCGACGAATTTCACATTCAACATTGCCCCCCAGAGTGCAGCACGCTCAATGGTCCTGTTGTCCTCTTATAGCTCTTCTCTACCAGGCAATCGATGTGGGTAACTGAATGTGTGTGTGTGTGTTCCTGTGTGTGTATCTGTGTGTGAGTGTGTGGGTGTGTGGCGCTTTTGTTGCTACTGGCCATATGCCAATTTTCGGTAAACTAACTTGCCTAAACTCGACAAGCAAATTGCCTTCATTAAGATACATGCCTGTGCTACCTACAATTTAGATACACATACACACATTTAAATTTATACTGTGTGTGTGTGTGTGTGTGTGTGTGTGTATTGAATCGAACCATGTGCAGTTTACTAGTGCTGCACTTTTCTTTACTCTAGAATCTTTTTTCTTCTATTTTTACGACGACGACTTCAATTGGGTCAGCACCCAACAAGAAGAAGCACACCAACAACAACAACAACAACAACAACTAGCCAAAGAGTTAACCCACAACAATTTCAACAGATACATGCAGTATATGTCCATAGGTGGTGTATACGTATGTGTTTAAAGCCTCATTCTCTGTGCACTAACTAACGGAAGCCACTTAAAAAATACGCCAAGCAACACCCACGACTTTTCTATGGGGCAACAGTGTTCAGGATAGATTTTAATAGAACTCTACAGAAGGCAACACACAGAAACACACACACACATGCATACATACATTTACATATACATACACACACATTAAAGTTAATTTCGAATCGCTTTTAAATTAGCTTAATTCGCTGAAATAAAAGTGACGCCTACGAATGAGTGAAAAGAAAACAAGAACCCAAAGCCAACTGGAAATGAAACCAAAACGGCAGCTAAACATTTAAATGTTGTACAAAGGCAATAACAATAACAACATCAGCAACAGCAGCAGCATCAGCAGCAGCAAAAGCCAGCAACCAAAAACCGAAGCCACACATACGTGAGATACAAAAATCCACAGACAATCGGACGAGCAGACAGACAGACGCGCAGTTTGCAGATACATTCGCTGGGGCTTCGTTAGCTGCGCGTGTTGTTGAAGGCGCAGCTTTAAGAACACAACAAAAATGTATAAAAAAAAGAAGAAAAAAAGAAAAACTTATTTGTTGAGTAGAAGCTTAAATGCCCTTGCTGATATTTGACGGAAAAACAATTTCATACTAGACCAACGAATTGTTAGTAGGCTTACATAAAATACATTTTCGATCGATAAAAATATAAAAATATTGTAATTAATTAAGTTACTTAATCTCTTAAGTTTCCAGATATCAAGAATTAAACTTAAACATCAGCACAGCACTTTGGTTTTAGCTATATAAGCCCTCGTAAATTAGCACCCGCTCCTGATGCTGATCCTCGAGCCGCTTTAAATTCTTATTACAGCTGCTTTGTAGAACTAATAGAACCCTCTGGAAGGGTATACAAAAATCAGCCACAGCAGCACAACCACAAAAACAACAACAACAAGACCAGCCACTATACAACTTTAAGATAAATTTTCGGACGGCGGCTGTCGATTGGAGACGGCCACAAGTTTTTTTTTTTTAAACGCTAGAACGCCTCTTCACAACACTTTCCACAAACTGTTAAAAAAATAAAAATAAAAACAGCATACCAAAAAAAAATTAAATTTTTTTTGTTGTGTATTTTTTTGATGCCGCTGCGGTTTTTTATTGCTTGTTGTTGATTTTCGTTTTGTATCTCGTTTTATTTATTTTGTTTTTTTTTTTTTGTGCGTTTGCAGATTCTTTTCAACAATTATTTTTCGGTCAGACTTTTGTGTGCGGCCTTTGTATTCTTTTATTGCTTTTGCTTAAAGTCACTGCAACAGCAGCAACAAGAAAAAGGAATTAAATTATGTTGAAATATTTAAAACGGAAAAAAATACCAATTATCAATTAAGTCAGCCAAACGCAGACTCCAAATGTAATAAAATACACAGCGACAACAATGCCAGAAAACAACAATTAAGAATAAGAGCCAAGAAAGCTCGACGAGTTGATATCCTTTAACAAACTTTGGACTGGTCTAAAATTTAACTATCAATCTTTGATCGAGTATGGGAAAAGATTCCTTAATTTTGTTGTGCACTGAATAAGTTTCAAAAAATGTCTCGAAATTTGTAAGTTTACTAACTTTTTTTCTACGCAGCTATTTGTAAATACAGGGTATTAAAAATGGGATAAGAGATGAGTTTGTTTTTGGTATATACAGTTTCGGGTTTTGATGCTGGTCAGTTTCCTGTTGCCGGCTGCCGCTCTCAGCATGAAGGCAGCAGGAAAAAAATGAAGTTTATATATATATAAAAATATATATATATAGTATATATATATATAGAAAGAAAATATACAACAGACGAGAGCGCGCGCAGAACAGAAAGATAAAAACATTAATTATTATTAATTGCCCTTTTTTCCGTATTTTTCTTTTCTTTTCTTTTCTGCAGCCTTTTGTTTTATTCGTGCTGAACTGTGAGGCACCTTGCGGACTCCACTTCAGATCCTTTGGCAACTGTCGTCGCGACCCTTTTGCTTTAAAGGCTCTTCGCTTCATTTATTTCATTTCTGTTGCGTGTGATTTAAAAATCCCAGCGGCAACTTTCGTTACCGCCCAGAATTCCCACTAATGTTCAATGAAACCGGTTATTCAAAGTTGTTTTCCTTTATTTTTAAAGAAGCTAATCGAAATGACAAGTTTTTAATATTAGCCACCAATTTTTGTGAAATGTTTCGACCTGGGAATCGGGCTTAGACTCAAATTTGTCGCGTGGGCAACATATTATACAAATTGCTGGTTTCCATTTTGGTTGAAGATTTAACATAAGGTGGCAGCAACTTAACGGATTGACAGTTGGCTTAAACACATCGAACATCGAATGCAAATAGTAATGGATTTTAATTTTCATTATGTCTGAGGAGATTAATATGGACATGTCAAAAGTTCCAGATCTAAAATTACTAAATTATGATTAAACACAACATATGCAAATATATAAAGGTTTGGAATTTACATAATTGTTTATAGAATGTTATCCATGCAAGGTTATAACAGTAATGAACATGTTGAAATTAATTGAAATCTTAATTTTAGCATTTTTAATGCAATTATCTCTTGTTTCTTGTCTTTTATACTAATAACTCTATGCTAAAAATTCGGTTTATACAATTTTACAGTTACTGAGATATTTTTGTAACATTAAAGAAGTTGGCAAGTTGAATTGATAACCTGATCAAAACTGTTTCAAATACCTTGAGATTTTTTTTTCTGCAATTTCATTAAGCCTTTATCAAAGTTTTCTAGTTAGCTGGCGATGATGCAGGCGGGCGTTCAACCAAAAAATTTCCAAGTTTATCGATCAAAAGAGGAAAAACTAAAAGCCGAAAAGAAAAAACTTAAACTGCAACAATTTGCAAAAGAGATGAATGCTGGATGGCTTCACAGGACTGAAGGATGAGTTGTCCCTTCGTGTTTCGTAGCGTGCCTTTTCGACACTTTCGCTTTAATTAAAAACTTACAAAAGAGTTTTCTCCCGACCAAAACTCTCACAGGCAGCGAAATATGCCAACAGAAATTGCCATAAAATCCAACTAAACAAATGTAGTTAAGGAAACACCCCCATGCCAAATATAAAACATCAGGATGATACTTATTTAGTATAATGGATGTACAAGTGTAAATAGTCGAAGCTGAAATTTAAATGCTCTAATTATATTGCAATATTTTATATAGATTAACAAGGATCGGATTTAAAGAGCCATAAAAGTTGTATTCTATTCCTGCAGTTTCACTTATAGCTAAGTCAAAATGTACCTTTGAGTCAAGTGAAATTTGTATCTGAAAATCCATTAAATAAGTTGAAGGAAATCTATAGTTGCTTGCTTTATCTCAGTTCCTCCCAATTCTTCAAATAGATCTTATTATGTTTGATAGATTCGAGAAATATACAGTTATAGGTATACCTATGTAACTAGAGCATCCAACGAGATCTTAAAATACACCCAGAGTGTGCGAAAAATTTTCACCACATGGATTTGGTTGAAAAAAGTTTTTTGCATATGCCAACCGAAACTACAGTGCATAAAATATATGCTTTATGCAACAAATTTACATACACCTACACATACACATACACACCCACACAGATATATCTATGTATTTTCATTTCTATAACTGTGCACGTGTATCTGTGCTGTTGGGTTGTTTTGTGTATAAATTTGCGTATGCATTTTTTATTTTTTCAGATTTTTTTTTTTTTTTTTTTTTTTGGTTTTTGTCTAAGGACTTGAGAGTGTTGTTTATGCAGAAGGCGCCCAAAGAAACGAAAGGGCTGAAAACGCAAACAAAGCCCTTTTTGTCTGGCAAAATGTTCTACATGTTGTTTTTGCAATGGGATCTAAAAAATGTTTAGACAAATTAAAAATAAGAGTAACCAAAAAGATAAATGAGGGTTTGAGGGGCCCAAGGGGAAGTAACGGTAGTTACTGCTGAGGAGCGGAGGTGGAGCGTGTGCAGAGTGTGTTGCTAAATTTGCTGCGTTGGCAACGCTCATTTGGGTCAAGGTGTTTGTTGTTGTTTTGTTTGTTAGTTGTTTTTCATGCCGCCTGGCTTTGGTTTATTATGAAAATTGCAGTTGTTGTTTCTGTTCTTGTTATTGTAGCTGTCATTATGCGAAACGAAGCGTTGTGTGTATCGGGAACAACTTGAAACAATTGAATGCGTATTATTTGCGCATAGGCGACTATGAGTTACACTGCAACATGCCCCCAAAATGAGTGTGTTACTAACAACTATTCAACAGCATTGATTGCCTAAAATTCTGTCTATTCTTTTTTTTTATTTCAAGAGATAACATAAATGGCCATAAATTCTCCACATAAATTATAAATATAAAAATGTTCTCTGCGGATCGAACCGCACTGGTTGAAACTAAATGCTATTGATAAATATGTATTAGCTGGAGTAAATCGTATGCCACACGCCTCCATTCACTGCCTCAAATATACCCCTTAAAAGGACTGTCTATATTTCGATTGTAAGTATGTGGTAGAGCTCCACCCACATGTGCATAAAATATGAGAATGATTAAAGTGTTCATAGCATGTGAGATCCTTGCCAAGCACTAACAACAACAACAATAACAACGAGAACGACAACAACCAGCTGCAGTTTTTGCAGCTAAAAGTAAAAATATTATGGGAAATTTGTACATGTTGAAGGAGGCGGCAACGAATAGCAAATAATCAATAAAAATAAAATATATCACACCGTTGAAAGCAAATGCCTCCAATTCCCCCACTTGTTACCCGCACTTCTGTTCCCTCTCTCGCTCTATTGCTGTCTTTGTCGCACTCTTGTGTTGCTCATTTCGTGTTCATGTGCCATTATACAAATATAATATTCTTACTTTTTTTTCTTTTTCTTTTTTTTTTTTGGTGTGCAGTTTTTGCCGCTTTTGTGTTTTTGCCACCAGTAAAGTAACTGCTGCCACAGCTACAAGAGCCCCGGACACGTTTCACACGCACGCGCAGGGGTTGCACCGGGGGCGGGGGGTTAAAAATGGTAGAGGATAGAGAGGGTAAGTATATGTTGTAGCTCGAAATGGCACCCTAGTTGGCCTGGCTGGTCGCCTGGTTAGTTGTTGCCAGCTTGATTTGCCTGTCGTGTTATTGAGCAAATTGAACAACGTAAAAGGCAACTTATTCGCCTGTCTACAGTGAATTGTGTCTGGAATCTATTGACAGTTGCTATTGCAACCATTGCAAAAAGGTCACATTTAGCACAATTAAACCGTCTGTCAATAAGTTTTTAGGTAGTGCATAAAAAAATCGTTTTATATGATTGTATTTTTGCACACTACTGTGTCTTGGAATCTACCAAAAAATATACATTAAAAGCTAGGCAAATTATGATTGGTACATGCGCAATTAATATTAGAGCTCATTTAAAAACCTACGCAGGAATGTACTTAATGGCCTATTCTGTGTAAATCAAGAGAAACACGTTTAGGTAACATCCAGTTTACAAAGCAAAATTAAAACCAGACTTTATGACAATTATAACTTAATCTATTTTAATCCGCTAATCATACTGCTTTGCTTCCATGTTGCATCAAGCCAATTTTTACTGTAGCAACACTCAACAATTTCTGCAAAATTAAAAAAACAAGTGGAAAAATGCTACACTTTTTCCCTAAGAGCACAAAAACACACACACACACAATTGCAGCGCAGTCTGCTTTGATTTTGCTGTTCAGTTTCAGTTATGTATATTTATATATTTCTTCGATATTTTTCTTTGTTGCATGCCTGCTGAACTACTTCGATTGTGGCCGTTTTGCTGTTATTGTTGCCTGTCGTCGCTGCTTGGTCCTTGTGCGCATCGGAATTCGTGTGAATTTTCCAAATGCGCCTTTTGTACTACTTTTTACATTGTCTCTCTCCCCCTATCTCTGTCTCTCTCTATCTGTACATCTCTTACTCTACCTTCACCTCTCTCTCCCTCTGTCTCTTGTTGTATTTGAGTGTTGCGCCACTTGAGTGCACACAATCAATGCAGGGTGGCGTCCCGTTCACACGCCCATTCACAGAGGCTCAGACTCATGTTTATAATATTCAGCGCATTGCTCATCCCCATCATAAAGGATGTTGTGCTTTACACTAAGTAACTGTGTTTTTAGCATCCTCGTTGCGTGTTAATTGCAATTATGCAATGCACGCCGCATTCGGGCCACATTGCATCCTGTCAGTTGCATTGATGCCGGCAAGTTTCAACGCCGCTGCCGACGACGACGCCGTTGAGGCGTGCAATATTATTGTGACACAATTTTATACGTTGCAGGATATGCGAACGTGAGCATCCTGTCACCAATAGCAGCAGCAGAGGCTGCAGCAGCATTGGCTTCCTCATCCTGTCAACGGCAGCGTTCGTATATTGGCAAGTTATGCCACATGCCAAGGCACTGGCATAAAAGGTTCCCCGCCCCCAATACCATGTCCTCCCTCCCTGTCACATGGCAACTAGTTCTGCGTGCACAGAAGCACATACACTTGGAGAAAATCCACAAATATTTGCAAATTCATGAAAATATTTAAATTTCTCATTATTATCCAGAATAGAAGCAATCGTTAAATTAATAAATTATTCACACTCTAGCATTTCACAAAAAAATGTTGTTAAGCAGTTGCTTTGTTGAACATTTCATAGTTTATCTCGCCACACTTTTCTAGCACAAGTTAGAACATAATTTGTTCGAGTGTACTCTTCTGTAACTCCTACCCGCTGCCACTGTCAATCACTTTTCCACCGCTAACCCCGCGCAGGCGCTTGTTCTGTAGCTTTACATATGTGCGTCAGTGTCTGCATTTAAGTGCTACCCAAAATTGCCTTTTTAAAGGATTTTACGCACACACACACACACACACACAAACGAACATATACATTCAGAGGCAACCACGTGCATACCCTGAAGCTGTCATAGACATATGTACATGCCTGTTTTCTTTCCGTGTGGCATGTCCCCTTAACGCTTTTCTCTGCTCAGGCTCCTTTTACGCTTGTCTGTCAACGTATGCCATCTCAGTCGACATCGTAGCCGATTTTCTGTGCCATTTTCTTTGGCATTCTTTTTCAATTGATGCATCTTGTATATCTATATCTGCCTCTGCCTCAAACTAAAACTCAACCTCATCCTACACATCGTCCTGGCTGTCAGCCAAGCTACGCATTTTACAAACACAATTTGTGTGATAAACCAAAATAAAATTGTTCCTATTATGTTTCGGGCAGCTTATTCACCCCACAGACTGCATTTCGCTTTCTTCCATGCTCGACTTTCATTTAAATTTTCTTTTTATTGGTACAAAAAAAAAGAATGGTTTTCTTTTTTGCAAACTGCATTTTGCAGTGTCAAAGGCGCTTAATTTTGTTTCAGTTGTTCAACGCTCTTTCTCTCTTCCGCTCTCTCTCCGTCTCTGTCTCTCTCTCTATCTCTTTCTCTCTCTCTTAGACGGTTTAGCCTGTGTGTTTTTGGCATGTAATTTACTGGCTTCACTCGGAAATTGCTGGTTTTTTCTCGGATTTTGCATGTTTTATTTGCCCTCTCGCTCTCTCACGTTTTATCCTGTTCCGTTCACTCTCCCTCTTTTTATACTTCTTTCCTCATTTATAATTGGAAGCCGTTCCTTGCATGTCCGTTGGCTTTGCCAATTGATCAATAATTAAGCCTGCAGCAATTAAATACTAATAGTCAAGGCAAGGGGCAAAGGGGGAAATGGCGTAAAGAGACATAATGCAAATGATAAGTTCTTTTTAACACGATTTACGTGCACGTTTACAGTTAATGCACTCATTTTACCCCCCCAGACTGCAATTCTTTGGGTTGATTGTTTTTTAAGCCTGTGAAACAGAAACCATCTGAAAAGGGTGGCATTATTGTGCAGTAAGACAAACTTCAGATTAATATTCTTGCTCAGTTTATTTATCAAATTACTTATATCATATAAATATTTTTTTTCAAGGTAATGCATTTCCCAAACAATATCCATGGATGACACACAATTCATTGGTGGGCTTAATTTTGAACGCTTTAAAACTAACTCTTCTAACCTGACACGATTAAAGGGTATCCCCAAGTCACGACTGACTCACTCTTTCATATTTGTCCCCCTCGATAATATTCGAGTCTCTTCTGTAAAGCCACAGCAATTAAGCCGCATTATTTATGTGGCGCCACAGTGGAAAATTAAAAATCTGCGGAAACTTTTACTAACACCAAAAAAGATTCTTTAATATGATAAATTCATTCAAAAATATATAATAAAAAAAACAACAACAAGTAGATGGAGTAAATGAGCGCCAGGTGAGGTCGTCGCCGGAGCTACACTTAAATAAAACCAAAATTGATGACAGATTCAAAATGATTTCGTCTGTGATTTGTATCTTGTAGTGGATTACAATTTAATTATGAGAAAAGGCGACAAAGTCAACATTAATTTAATTTAGGTCATGAAAGAGGTTTGTAGCTTAAAAACAGTCAAATGCTTAAGGATCTTAGATTACGTCATGTCATGTATACACATAATAACAGCTGGTTACTTCTGTAGAATTCTTATGGCAAACAAATTTGAGCAGAGTCAACTTCATCTCATCTGCTACGCATTGTTTTTTGCCACCAACAGCGGCGCTTGTTTAGTTTATGTTTGCAGTGTAAACAAATCAACACAATAACAAAAGCGTAACATAAACATGGCAACACGATGCCGTTGCAGCTGCAGCTGCAACAAATGCAACCGAAGCTCGACGAGAGAAATAAAGCAGAAACGTTTAAGATACTTGCAATAAACAGTTGAAATTAGGCCCCACCTCGAGGCTGATTAGAGGCAAGCAGAGGTGCGGATAGGAGAGTCAGCAGTTAAACAGATGCACTCGTGGTTCCGGTTTGTAGACAAAAGACGTTAATTGGCCTCTAGACTTGATTTCGATGGATTGCTCAATGCGCTTGGTACAAAAAAATAAATAATAAAAAAAAAAACGCTTGCCACGTACTCGAGCTGAAGTTAGCAGTAAACGTGGGAAACGGAGACGCCTCAGATTACCGCACGTTAAAGGTAAATAAAGCGACGACAAAACTGACAACCACGACAAATATTCAAGGTGTGTGTATTTGTTTCCAACTGCTCACAGTTCGAATTGCAAACTGCAAACTTCAAAACTGAAACGAAATACGTATTACGAAAACATTTGCCCAAGAAATTGAATCATCATTGAGCCGCATCATATTTTTGATATCTTTTCATTTTTTTCTTTTGTCAAACCTTGTTAAAGTTTGTGCACTTATTTAAATTTCAAGCGCTTGGCTTTGATTTTTTTTGTGTCTTCTTTTTAGAAACTTACAACTTTATCTAGACCATTAAGTTTTACAATGAAATTTTTATGTGCAGCAAATATGTCAGCTAAGTGCTTTGGATCCGTATCACATCTAACACCGAACCGCAACGTGGCTGACTCAGCAAAAAAAAAAAGACGAAGAAAGGGGAAGAAAAAGTCAACAAGCAAACAAAACAGCAATAAAACACGGCCTCAAAGATACTCCGTCACAAAGCCACACACTCATCCAGGAACACACACACACACGCACACACTCATGCATACATTTGTTAATATATGTATCTTGCATATACGCTTCAGGAAATTACACTGGACAACACATGCATTGATTAGTGTTGGCCAATGATGGAGTTTAAGCTTTGGATTAAGTTTAAAATGTTTAATTTGAAGAAAATTTAAGTCCATTCCATAAATTTAATATTTATTGATTTCTGTTATTTTTGAGATAACACAGCATATTTAATTTTGACAGTTATTTAACTCGGGTCAACATATTTAAATAGTCACAGCATTTGCTGTGCAAAAATACAACATTGGTAAAATGCAATTTGGTAAAAATCGAAAATAATTTGTAAAATATTTGAATTTATATTTATTACGGTTTTTTTCTTTTAGGAATTCTTAACAAATCTATGTTTTTACTTTCTACAAATTGTATGCTTAACAAAGGCATTCTGTTTGTAGCATAGTGTTAGGAATGGACTTCAACTTGAGACGACAGTTTTATATTTTCTTCTTATGCTTGTGTACACAGAGAGTTCTAATTTGCCTGGGTCATGCGTTGAGGTTAATGAGTCATATCATCATCAGCATTATCATTATCATTATCGTTGTGAAGCACACAAAAGCAGGAGGGGAGCGGGACACAAAAAGGCGACACTGAGGGGCATCATTATCATCATCAAAATGAAGCGAGCATTAGAGAGAAAGAGAGAGGGACGCAGACACAGGCAGAGAACAAACATTAAAGTCGTATTTATGTTAACGGATCTCAGCTTGACGCTGTTTTTTGTTTTTTTTTTTTTGGTTTGTGTTTTGTAATTTAGACGCAATTAAATGTAAATAAATTCACAATTTAGTTGTAATTTTTGGCTGCTTAAATTTCAGTTACCGTTTAGTTTATTTCCCATCTTTATTTTCCTATTTTCGTTCTTTTTTTCTTTACTGGTCAGCTCTTTTGAGTTTGTCGCCTCGGTTTGTCGCTTGGTGACCCGATTTCCGCAATTTAATGACTTTTGTTTTGCCAGCGCATAATTGCTGGGAAATGTGCGAGAAACGAAGAGAGGGAAAGACAGAGGGAGAGAAATTGAGTGAGTATAGGTCAGGCAGGCGAGTTGGCGGGCGGCAGGCAGGCAGGTAGGGTAGTTGATAGGGATGTTAAGTGTCCATCAGCGCTCAATGATTTTTTGTTGGATTTTCTTTTTCCTTTCGAGCATTTCAAATAGTTTTTGCCTTTGTTTGGATATCGTTTTTCCTCTCTTTCTCTTACAACACACACATTTGTCATTTTATTTGTGTGTGTATGTGTGTGTGTGTGCTAACGAGCAAGTGATAATTTTTTTTTGGCGTATTTATTGACTTCGTGGCATTGTGGATTTTATTTTATTTTATTTTTTTTTTTTTGTATTTTTTTGTTCGTCTTGTGGTATTTTCTCCATTGAGCCACATTCAGCCGGAAATGAGCTGCGCCCTGTGCGCCCCCGGGCGTCATCGGCGGTGGCGGCGGGTTCAAGGTTGTATGCCCTCCAGTCGTTGATATCTTTGTTATTAGCCAAGGCGATTGCAGATAAGTAGCTGCACAGAAAGTCAATGGTTGGCAGGCAGCGCGGGGTGCGTGTTTGTTTAGGTTGTTGTGAGATATGTTTCGGGCACAGGAAGTCAACGATAAGCAGACTAAACTATTTATAGCTAAATGCTTTGCTGCATTTCGAATTGCATTCAGATCAGAAAGGGGACTACATAAAAAAAGAAAATAAACCAAAACTAGCCTTGAGTAGGGTGAAATGCGCTTAGGAATGTTTTTTAGATAGAAATTGAGAGTGCAAAGCGAGTTTTTTTCATTTTATTTGATTTCTTATTTTTTCTAGCATATATTTCTTTTTATAGTTGCTTTTAATTTGTGATTTAGGTGATTTACAGCATGACTATTTTCTTAAACTGTTTTGGAATTCACATTGCTAAAAATTTATGAACTCATTTTTTCTTATCTAATTTTAATGAGGCTTTTGCTTTAAAATTGTCGGCATAAACTTTTTTTAGGCGCTTTTTTTTGTTAGCAGCAAAAATGAAACGAGTCGAGACTCGACTGACAATTTATTCTAATGTTCGATTCCGATTTTTATCGGTTGCACATAAATTTGTGTGTGTGTGTGTGTCTGCTCAACTCGCGTAAAATGTTCTGTGGCAACTTTGGGTGATTTATTGCCTGTCGATTGTCGTCGTCGGGACCGGGACGGAGCACAGATCCCAGCCAAATAGAGGCCTGTCTGCCTGGCTGACTGCCTGCAACTAATGTACGCGTCGTCCGTCGCACAGATGCCGCGGATTAGATAAAAACGACGGCGCTCTCAATTTATGCGTGTTGCCCAGTTGCCAATTGGCAATTGCAGGCGTTACTTTTCCCTCCAACGCCCCCCTCACTTATCTCACGCAAACATAAACTCAAACTTGTCGCGCCCACTAAATCTTGGCCATGCATCCATCCCATTCCATCTACTCCAACCATCCCTCCACTCCTCCCACACATAGTCTGCCCCTGCAGTTGCCGTCTATCATTTGAAATCATGTTCGGGCGATAAGAAATTATACGGCCGTGGCCATAATTTACGTGATTTGCATGGCTAACGTAAAAAAAAAAGGTGCAATGTCCAGTCTTTCCACCTCGATATTGGGGGAAAACTGTGGAGCAGCAGCATTTTTGACATTTATTGTTTTTAATAGTGTAAGGCCTAAACAATTTTTATGACAACTCCACCTCTCTCTTTCCTTCCTCCTTTCTCCGCACGTAGCGATAAAAATCTTTATGTAGCAGGCGAGATCGAAGAGTTGCTTTTAAATGTAAATACTCGTAAATAACACAACGAGGAAAGAAATGTGGAAAAAAAAATCAACTTTGAAATTAGCTGTGCTGAGCTGCTCTGCACGATGGTTAAAAATCAAAACATTTACAGTTTTTGATTTTCAACTTTTTGAAAATTCAAGTATGCAAAATTAACAAGTTGTAATTCATTAATTACATGTAATTACACTTATAAAGTATTTGTGTCGGACTCTGAGTACACTTCGTAGCTAGCTAGGATGTTTTATTCGTTTTCAATGCATTTGCATCAGTGTCGGCCTCATAAAGTGAAAACTGTCATAAAAATTAGTCAAGAAATCATGCTGCCTTAACCATACGTCAGTTTTTCATTCTTTCAACTTTGTGTTGTTTTTTTTTTCACATTTTGTCGCTCGTTTATTTGGCTGTTTGTTCTGACACATTTGTATGCTAATGTTGCGGCCGCCGCTTGGAGGTGCAGACGCTTCCGGCGGCTAAGCGCTTAGAACTCAACTGAAGGCAACTCAGCTGAAGGCAACTCAACTCAACTCAAGTCGTCTCCAGCTCGATGGGGATCTATCACTTTGATGAGGGTCACCTAACTGCAACAAGGAGCAGCACCGACGACAAAGGTCGTTGGCATACTGGAGGATTATTTGAATGGAGACATGGTCATATTTAAGTGTTTTTCCCCATATTTTCGCACTGATTTGTTGATTAAGGACTTTAAAAAGTCGTTGAGCGCATTAGAGGGCTATGGCAAATTGAAATATATATTTTTAAAAATTGTTTGGTGTCTGCTTTTTGTTTCTGACATAAAAAGGGATTTGACTTTTATGAAGGCTATACTATTTTTAAATATTTATAGCAAGAATAAAGAAATAAAAATATGATTTGAATTAAATTACGTATGCAAATGCTGCATTGCTAAACCCAAATCATTTTGACTGTCAAAATACTCATATTCAAAATACTGTCTCATTTAAATTGTTACAATATTTTTCATGTTTTTACTTTTTGTAATTACCTTATTGTTACAAATTAATTTTGATTCGTGGCAAATATAGATAATGGTGTTAAATAAATTTCATTAGATTCCTTGACTCGGCCACTATTTCGATAACTTCTTCCCTTCCTCGAAATTGTTCAGTCATCAAGGTATCGAGTATATTAGCTCTTGAGAATAATAATTATCAGCATTATAAGCGTAAATTCGGATTGTCAATCAAGGTGGGTAGGTTAGGGTTGTGAAGACAAACCAGTGGGAAACCGCCCCAATAAATTAATGAGCACATTTACAGTAATTACACATTTCTTGCTGTTGTTTTTATTGTCAACTTTTTACTTACCTTTCTTCAGGCGTTGCTCCTATCGCTCGCGATCTCTCTCACTCTCTCTCTGTTTCTGTATTCATCTGTCTGCTGTCTCGCCTGTCGCGCTTTTTGATGGTGGTGTGGGGTGGGGGCTGTGTGATGTGCTTCTTAAAAGCACGTTCCTTTAGAAGGACAATAATCCGACGCGTCGTCTGACTGTTTGTGTGTGTGTGTGTGTCTATGTGTTTGTGTCCGATGTGCCGTTATTGGCGGCGCTGCTGCTGTCGGAGTATAATCCAATAATCCAACACGAATGAGCGTGTGCATGCAGAAATTGCAAAAAATAGACACAGACCACAACAACAATAACTACAGCAACACTTAAACTCTTGTTCTTCTTCTTCCTACGCTATGCGTGCGCCTGTGTGTGCGTTTGTGTTTATATGTGGGTGGCGCTTATTTAGTAAATTAAACTTTTCACTTTTTGCAATTTGGCCAGAGACACACACACCAAGTAGAAAATGGAAAATGGGCAATTTGCTTTTGTTGTTTTCCTTTTGGTTTTTACTCAATTCACAACACAAATACAATTATAGCAACGCACACACACACACACTCTCAGCAATAAACAAAGCGATGCCGACGCCAGCGTCGCTGCAAGCAGCAAGCAAGTCTTAGCCTAGCTAAACAATAACAACAACAACAATAGCAGTAAGTAGGCAGCTCAGCAGCAGCAGCGTCGGCGGCATCGGCGACAACAACAACAATTTCGCTGTAATATACAAAAAAAAAACCGAATTGAATTCCTTTTTCGCCGTCGCCGTCGCTGTTTTCACCTCCTTTTATATCTATATGTATTAGTTGTTGTTGTTATGTATTTGACGTCTACTTCTATTTCTTTCCTTTATTAATGACTTTTTCACCTTTTTCACCAGTCGCCGCGTAAATTTTGATTTTTTTTATTGCGCTCTTTGCTTGACGACACTCACCGTAAAATTTACAGCTTATGATTTGAATAGACACTCTCACTTTGCACACACCTCTTAAGGAGTAATTGTTGCAAACGATACGACGATCATTTGATAAACATTTCAATTGCTTTCTTTTTTTATTCGATTTTCCGCAAAAACACAACAAAATTTGTATGGAGCGACCGCTACACGCCCGCACACAACCGTTCGAAATCGCCGTCAATTCCAGACTGCTAGAGAAATGTTAAAAGGCAACTGTTGTACTCAAAATGGGCAAGTGCATTGAGCTGTTAACTGTAGCACAATTTAGCTGTAAAGTTGTGGCGCTTAAGCAAGCCAAATATTTTTTGAATATATCATAGGGACAGATATGATCAGTATTACCATTTAAAATAAAACTAAAATTATATCAATTAAATATGTTATTATTTATGTCTTTTTAGATGTTTTATTCAAATGCTGAATTGAAATCTTGCTTTTCCTGTTAGCTGCTGATTTGCTCTCTCTGAGCGTCTGTTAATTTACCAGTTGAGCGCACTTTAGGTGTGACCATATGCCACAAACTCGTGTATTTTTTGTAATACTTAAATACCAGTTGCGCATGGTTGCACAAAGTCGCAGAGCAATGCCAATTTGAGTTTGTTCCATCTGACAAAAAGCTGCTTGACATACGCATGGAATTAAATAACGGCTATAATTATTAACAAATTTTGTTTGCAAAAGGTGTGGTAATATTTTCTAGATCCACATTACATACATGAAAAATTACACATACGATTGGTCGTCTTGAAAATCGAGAATATGAAATTTAATATTAACACAGAAGTGGAATTTTATCATAAATTATAATTCGCAATATAAAAATCTAAAAAAATAAACACTTTAGATGAGTTTGTAAAAAATCGACCCCTTGCAAAAACCTGAGTACGCCTTTGGGCGCTGATAACAATAATTATGTTTAAAAATAAATATCGTCACCAAATTTTGGATTGGTTCTCTCAACGGCTCTCTCTCCCCTCTACATCGCTCTCACTTAGAACTCTCATGACTGTAAATTGGTATTTGTTTTTATCGGACTAACTATTACATACTATGTATTATAATTTACCGCATTGATAAGATAACACACACATACAAATATTAACAAATGCGCTCAAATTTTTACAATATGTGAAAAAAATAGATTAGTTGCCGTTCGCTTTTGACGCAAGCCAGTTCTACCGGTCAAAAGGCGTGTGAAAAAAATTAAAGCAAGCGAAGAGCAAATTGCACAATTCACTGTTTGGATAAGAGAGCTAAAAAGAGAGCGTGCAAAAAATGCAGCCATTTAAGAGCCGGCTGTTGTTGTTGTTGCTCTACTTTTTCTTCCTCTTCTTATTGTGCCTAAGTGAGACGAGGGCAATAACAATAGGTGTGTGTGTGTGTGTGTGTTTACCATTTACAATATATACATATGTACTTGTTGTACGACACGTAGTAATAACATTACTTAATCGAAACTTTGTCTTTCTGTTCCACTCTTTACATAGATGAGCAATGCATGCATTCAATCGATAGCTGCGATCGCTGCCTAAACACTCATCTCAACTGCGCCTGGTGCACGGACAAGGTGAGAGTAAATTGCCTAACCCCCCTCTCTCTTCCTCTCCATCACTTGTTTTCTATTTCTAAGATTCTCTCTCTGTTTTTAGACGTATCAGGTGCGCGCTCGTTGTTTCTCTCGCGAGACGCTGCTTAGTTTCAATTGCAGCGAGGCGGAAATTTATGAGAATCAGCCGAAGCAGGAACGATTGCAGGAGCGACCGCTCAAGGACTATGAGACAAGGGACGAGCAGGCGGTGCAGGTGACGCCACAACGTGTTTTCCTTAAACTGGTCAAAGGTGCGTTTATCTTATCTTTGTCTTCCCCCTTTGTATGCACCCAATGGAATTTTCTGTTTCTGTGTCATTGTTTTGTTGTTTGCTTTGCTGATTTGTCACACATTAGTTTCTACACTCATTTTTTGTGGGGTGAGCGTGTGCGTGTGTCTGTGTCTGTGTGTGTGTGTGTGTATTTCGCTTATCAACAATTAGTATGTCACATTGGGGTTTCTTGATTACTCGTATTCTGAATATGAAGCGTTCACTGAACCCTCCCTCGACTTCGACTCAAGTGCTAACTAGAAACTAGTCGCTAAACTCTTGGATTAACCTGACAATTCTAAATGGGCTTAGTTAGAGAGAGAGAGAGGGATAGAGAGAGACCAGAAAGACAGGAGAAGTACAGCGGAAATTGCACACAATACATTTTTACCAATCAACTATTGAGTTTAATATTGAATATTGTTTTAAATTTTTTAATTTCATAATATTTCAATTTTATTTTTATTGATTTTGTTATTCTTAAAAATATATATTAAACAAATTTAAGCAAAAAAAATAAAAATCATTAGAAAAATTGCCTCAAAGATTATAGAGAATTACTTCAACACAACATAAATTATGTACATATATTATATACATATATAATAACAGACAAAATGTGAACAAATATTATAAATGTGAAAATGCAATTCTCAAATTAGCTGCCATAAAATGCAATTTTAACTGATGTGCAATTTGTCATTAGTTGTTCAGATTGCTCAGTGAGCTTAACTTTAATGTCGAATTGCAAGCCATTGAGAACATTAATTTTATTTTAAAGACCACTCAACTGTGTGTGAGAGAGAGAGAGGGAGAGAGAAAAAAACTCAATTATGTGTTAAGGAAAATTGCAGAAAAAAGAAGGCCAACGATTTCAAATGGGTGCGAACAACTTCAAATGGTTATAAAGGGTTGCCAATAGTGGATGTTGGAGTGGGAATGTTGGCATCAGGCAATGAATGGTGAAATGTCGAGCAGTCAATAGTTAACAACTGCTTGGCTGTCTTTCAATAGCATCGCAGCCTATAAAACAGCTCGTAAATGCCGCACTTCGACTTTACGGCCATGTTGTAAACCCCGTTTTTATACCATCAACCCAATGAAAATGTGTCAAATGGGGGTATGATGAAGTTGTGCCAAAGCATGTGACAGGCAGAAGGATGCATAATATATATATATATTCTTGATTAGCATTAACATAAGGCAAGTCTATCATGTATGCATTAAAAAGTCGATCTTGCCCAGCCTTGATTAGGCATTTCAAGTTATCGATACCTACTCACGTTTGCCTAATGTTATCGATTACCGATAGCAATAAAAATGACAGCTTTGAGCTATACATTGCATACATTGCAAACCTGAATAGCAAGAGACTTTGTACAGGGTATCTCGCGGTCGATTTCTATCCAGTAAAGCATTCTGACCTGTTTTGTTTACGTACCGTTGTATATATCCTTAAATTGCAGGCAACACGCAACGCATCAAGCTGGGCTATCGGGTGGCACGCAACAATCCACTCGATCTGTACGTGCTGATGGATCTCACATGGACGATGCGCGACGACAAGGATACACTGGAGCAACTGGGCGCCAGATTGACTCAGACGTTGCACAATCTAACGGATAATTACCGTCTGGGCTTTGGCTCGTTTGCCGACAAACCGGCAATGCCAATGATAATGCCACAGTTGCGTGATAATCCCTGTGCCGCTGAACGAGAACGCTGTGAACCTACCTATGGCTATCGGCATCAGCTGGAACTAACAGATGATATCAAGGCATTCACTGCCGCAGTTGCTGGCAGCAAGATAACTGGAAATCTGGATAATCTAGAGGGTGGTCTCGATGCTCTGATGCAGGTAATCGTCTGTCCGAAGGAGATTGGCTGGAAGCAGCAGGCGCGCAAGGTGGTCATCCTGGTCACCGATGGTTTCATGCACATCGCTGGCGATGGCCTCCTGGCAGGCATTGTGCAGCGCAACGATCGCCAGTGCCACTTGAACCAAGCCGGCGAATATACGGGATCCTTAGTCTATGACTATCCATCGCTGGAGGAGATCTATCGGGAGCTGCTGAGACGCAAGATCAATGTGATATTTGCGGTCACTGAGGAGGTTTTTGACAGCTACAAGGAGCTTAGTGGACTCATGCAGGAGATCAGCAATGTGGAAATTTTGAGCGCCGATTCTTCAAATATTTTGGAATTGATCAAAAAGAGGTGAGTTAATTGAAATTCAAACTTTTCAAAATGGTGCAACAATGGGAAAATAATTAATTTTATTAATTTATAATTAAAATCAATATTTTAAGATTTTAAAAATAAGTTATGATTCTGCAAATGCAAAATCTTTGAATTAAAGTAATCTTAAGTTTACCACTTTTTTTCCAGCTACGAGAGCTTCATTAAGCGCACACAGTTTGGTGACAACAGTCCGGATTTTATTAAAATGGAATATTTTACGGATTGTGCTGGACAATTTCCAAATCTGCGCCAGCTAAACTATTGCAACAATGTGAATCCGGGCAAAGAGATCGAGTTCTATGTGGATGTCACTTTAACAGCTTATCCCAAGAATGGTGCGTTGGTGAGTATTGAAACTTGACTTGTTGGTAATTCCAACTTAAAATCAAACTATTTGAAAGAACCACAAAATCCGGGTGGAGGAGGCTTCGCTGAACGAGTACATGGACATTGATGTGGAACTGCAGCAACCCTGTCCCTGTGTGGAGGAATCCGATCCGATGGATGAATATAGACGCTTCCAGTGCGATAATCAGGGCTATCTGAATTGTGGCATGTGTGTGTGCGATGAGGGGTGGACGGGCACCTTCTGCAACTGCCCCACCGATCCAGCGAATGCAACAACCAATGAGGCACTATTGCGTACATGTCGCCAGCCTTTGAATCACGTGGCCAATACCAACTCCGATTTGGTGTGCTCCAATCATGGCGAATGCGATTGTGGCAGTTGCAACTGTGATCCTGGCTACACGGGCACATATTGTGAGTGCCTCGAATGCTACGATTGCGATGAGAAGCGCGCCGAATGCTATTGTGGCCAGTGTGTCTGCAAGTACGGCTGGTCGGGCACACATTGCAACTGCAAGGAGTCTGTGGAGGAGTGCATTGGACCAACGGGCGAGATATGCTCGAAGCGGGGAACTTGCGATTGTGGCCTCTGCAGCTGTCAGGAGCCGTATTTGGGCAAATTCTGTGAGATCGGTGCGGAGAAGAATAAATTGTGCCAATTCTACGAACCATGCGTCACCTGCCTCATCGAACAGAAGCAGGGAAGCAATGATTGTAAGAATATCGGCGAGATCTGTTCGAGTGCCGAGTCGCAAGAGCGCTTCACCTATTCCTTTGTCGATGAACTGGAAGCGGAAGAGGTTTGCCTGGTGCGTATTGTCAACAAACATGGCATTCAGTGTGATAGCTTCTTTGGCTATACCGTCATCGATCGTGTCAACTACTTGGCCATTCAGGCTGTCGAATGTGAGCCAGTGAATTTATATGCGATATTTGGTTTCATCTCGCTGCTAACCGTCCTGTTTGGCCTGATCATCATTGGGCTGTTCTGGTGGTGCCTCCGCATGAAGGATGCACGCGAATATGCGCGCTTCAAGGAAGAGCAGGCGAACAGTGTCCGACAGGAGAATCCCATCTATAGAGACCCCGTTAGTCGTTTCGAAGTACCGCGAGCATTGAGCGTAAAACCCGATGAGAATCCATTTTCCACTTGAGTGAGAAAGTGTTCCATAAGTTAGATATACATCTATATAATTAGTATTAAGGCGTTATTTTGTGGGAGAAACTGGAGGATCAGCATGTACCAAAACTAAGACAGTTTTTCATATGTCACCTAAGTTGGATAAGCATAGATTTCTACAAATGTTATTTTTTTTAATAAGGAGCGGAAAACTGAATTCCGAATCCAGAAAATCTAGCATGTTACATCACAAATATTAAGCTGGGAAATTAGTTTTTATTGTTGAAGCTCATTTTTTTTACTACTAATAAAATTTTTTTTTTTTTTGTAAAACAATAGAATTATAAATAAATTAAGTAGCTTCCTAAGATCCCAAAGTTTAGAATTGTAACAAAAACAAAAGTTAAAAGTTTGCCAAAAATTTGTGTCCTTTTCTATAGCCTTAAATATTTTGAATAAAATTAAAGTATTGTATAATTATTATGTTATATATTACAAATAAAACGCATCTGTTAAATGTATGTATATTAATATATATTTTGTTATAAATGTATTTTATAAATAAAATGCATAATCGCAAAATGGTATTAGCTAAGAAATATGCAAACTTTCCAAAATGTTTTCGTTGGCCGACTAACTAAGTATTAGTTGAGTTAATATTAAAATAATGCTAACTAGTAGTATTTAAGAAAAAATATATAGATTTCTTGTATGTAAAGATTATTGTTGTTTAACTACGGCAAAAGAAGATTGGAGAAATCACGCGGCCTATGCTAAAAGAAAATCGGGAAATATGCCCAACATAAAGATAAAACATTAACTAATTTATAATTAAGAGAGGGGTTTCTTTAAAAACTATAACCAAAAAGAAATGCATTCAAGACCTGACTGCGCCTGACTCTCTCTCCCTCACTCTCAAACGCGCTCTTTCTCTCTTCTCTCTCTCTTCTCTCTCTCTCTCTTTCTCTCTCTCTCTCTGTTTGTCTCTCTCTAATTAGAACTAATCGTATCCGAGGGCCGCTCGGGGCCCCACATAACTAAATGTAATATCACTAGACTCGTAGCTTAGAATTAGTAAATTGTTCCTTTGTGACAACGAATACAACAAATACAAAAGAAAAAGGCTATCGCTGATGGTTGCCTGACCCAAAAATTTGCAAAAAAAAAAAGGGAAGAAAAACCTAAAGTAAACGAATGCCAAAAACACAAATTCAATTACACAAACACTACACTCGTAAAACTCCAAGAGCGAGGAGCAGGAGTAGCGGCACTCCTCAGAGCACCCGCTCCCCCAATGAGGGAGTCCGCTGGATGAGCATCGAGGGTGATTTGGACGGCATGGCCGTAATGCTGGCGCTGCTCAACTGAGCATCCAGCTCGGCAATATTCGCGGCGGTGGTGGTGGTGGTGGGAATGATGCTGCCATTTACCTTCACCTCGTTGTTGTTGTTGTTGTTGTTAATATTGTTGCTGGTCTTGTTTTTAGCGTTGCAGCTGACACTGGAGCTGGGTAGACTATGGGGCGAGGCATCGGGCACCAGGCGACTCAACAAACCACCCACACAACCCCAAGGGAAAGTCCTGCGAATAGAAAAAAAAAAATAAAATAAAATAGGTAAGCGTTAAAGGTAAATTTTATGCATTATTAAAGTGAAACACATTAGAGCAGGACCATTAGGCATGGGCATTGTGAGAGAGGGGAATGGGAGCAAGTTAGTCCTCCCGTGGCTGTGATTTGGAAATGGTTAATAATTCACAATGTGAGCAGTGAGGGAAATGCCATTGTCATTGTAATAGTTAATTTATTTGGCAATAACTTTTAATTTGCATTTGCATAAAAGTAATTAAATTTATACATTATTCGAGAGTGTGAAAAGAGTGTTGTAAAAACTTAACGACGATATTCAAATAAAACGATAAAAATTTTATATTTTTATTATTTTTTTTTTTTCACAGTCATAACTTTGTAAGAACGGAGACAGATTGTGAAAGTAACATTTTTTAGTTCATGATTTGACCTCTAGAATAAGTTGCAAAACATATGAGTTTTAATTGGCAACATGCCACAGTCATAACTCTGTCCAAAGTTAATCGACCATTAATAGCAATAACTCTTAGCACTAATCAGACAAGAGCCGTGTTCGCTGCTAAAAAATAGCTTTATAGCCAATCTGGGCAGATTATTCATGCAGTCAGTTTTTAATCGATTTGACGCCTCTTCGAGTTGAATTCTTAGTGGTTTTAGTTATTTATTTTAGCTCTCACTCTGTAATAAGCGCATCTCAACAGAGAATGTGGTCATTTAGCTAATTTGTGGGCTATTATAAAGATTTTCAGATGTGTTTGGTTTACTCACCACTTGAAGGACAGCAGGAACTTAATGAAACCGGGAATGACTGCCAGTTTCTCGTTCTTCCTAATGGATGAAATGACGCGATCGGCAACCACGTTCGGATTCAATGTGGGCACCCATCTGTGTGTGAACAGTTAAACTGTCAGTATATTACCGCACGTGGCACGCCCCTAATCGCTTTCAGTGGCTCAACTCACCTGGCATTCACATCGTCAAACATGCCCGTTGCCTGAATGAAGAATGGACAAATGCAGGTGGTATGAATGTTCGTGTGTCCGAGGACTTCCAGCTCCAGACGCAGTGCCTCGTCAAAGCCAACCTGTAATTATTATTATGAACAAGAATGTTGCATGTAGTGAAATACATTTACGCTGACACTGTTATTTGCATACAGTGTGTGTGTGTGTGTGTGTGTGTGTGTGTGACAGAAAGGGTAACAACGAGTGCAAAATACTAACCGCTGCAAATTTACTGGCGCAGTAATCGACCAATTTGCTAATGCCAACATGGCCAGCAAGTGAGGCTATCGTTGCGATGTGTCCTCGTTCTTTTTCAATCATTTTGGGCAGAAACGCTTTTGCGGTCTGTGCAATGGAAACAGGTAATTTTCATCAAATGTATCTATGCATATATATATATATATATATATTTGTGTGTGCAAGTTCAACTAACCCAAAAGTGTGCCATAACATTAACGTGGAATGAACGCTCGATCAGATGGTCTGGCGTTTCCAACAGATGCAGCCCAGACACGACTCCAGCGTTGTTGATCAGCAACGTAACCTGCAAAAGATAAGCACAAAAAAAAATAAACAAAAATCAAGTTTTTATTTAACGAGAACCCATAAGCAGTTTATTGGCTTCTGTTTTTTTTTTTTTTTTTTTTTTTTGAGAACAACTGGCACACAAATGTTGCAATTTATTGGCTTTTGCACAAATTTACATGTCGAGGAAATTGCGCAACTGGCGTTCTACTAACATCAAAATTATTCTTAACTCGTTTGACTAATCGATTGACTGCAACAGCAGCCTGGCTGTGGCTCGAAAGTGGGCGTAGCCCACAAAAGAGCAATTTTTTATTTTATAATAGCTTCAAAAGAGTAAAAAGTGTGTGGCATGTCAAGGTCCTATTGCAAATAATGTGAAATGTTTGATGTGATTTCAACAATTGTAAGCGTTGCTTGAGCTGTGTCTGCTGTTGCCAGTTAACCAAGTTAACAACAAGTGCAACATTTCATTATAAAAATAAATTAAAAACAACATAAAGTGGCTATCATAGCCACAACAACAGCCACAACAAGTACGTACAACAAATTCAGGCCACAACGAGTTCAAGTGCAACGCAGATGGGCGCAAGCGGTCGGATGGCGGGTCACACATTGCGTATGCGCAACTTCAACTACCGAACACGAAAACAAAAAAAAAACAAAACAAGCACAAAACTTTTAACGAGGCGTGCATTAAATTAACAAAAAAAAAAAAAAAATAATAATAATAATAGTAAAAATAAAACAACGCTGGCAAAGCAGCTATTAAAAATATTAATCGTAATATTTTCGAGAGCAGACGACGACATCAGCAACCAAAAAAAAAAAAAAAACAACAACAAACAGAGTTGTAACTATTACTATAAAAATAACAACAGCAACAAAGCCGGCATCTGCATAACGCATGACAAACTAATCAGATAAATGTTTTAGTCTCTCATCCTAACCTATAATCATAAAAGTTGCCAAATATGGATGTTATGTGCCTATATCATTCATAGACACTACAGTCTTTTATAAGACAGAAAATTATTTGCAGAAATTTTGTATTCCTCTAAATAATTCGAGTATTATTATTTATAGTATTATTATTATATATATATATATGATAGAGTATCTTCTCCTCAGGCACATCCAATGCACCATTCCACTTAATTCTAAATGAGTTTTCCCTTTTGTTTCTGTTTTTCTAATTTTCTTTTCCTTTTTTTGTTGTTCTTTGTCTGTTTTTTTTTGATTATATAATTCGTAGAAACTGTTTACGTTTATTTTTTCACCGATTTTTTTTTTCTTTATATTTTTTCCTTAATAGTCAAGCTGCTAGCTCTAAATATTGTTTTTAGCTTTTCGAATATATACATGTATATATATGTATATATATATATATATATATTTGCATTTTCATTTAGTTTTAAACAATGGAAAATACTATATTTTTTATATTTTTGTGCTGTTGTTGAACTTGTCAGAGCGTTAAAATTTCATTTGTAAATTGCCGCTGGCCAAGCGTAAACTATTTTTGGCCCTAATGATGACATATTAAATACTAGTTTGTATCAACTTTGGAACACTTAACCGACCAAAATTGTGGATAATTTTTGGGGAGAACACCAAATATCGTTTTGTATAATTATAGCTTGACTTTGAACCCATTATAATTCGAATATTATAAAGTTCATACAAAGTTCAAATGTCTGACAAAATTTTGTAATTCACTTTTATAATAGCAAGTATTAAATTAATATCACATATTTAAAAATTTAATTGTTCCAAGATATTAAATTTTTTTTATGATATTAACTGCTCATTTAATTTTATGATGATCGCATGTGTGAAAATAAAACATAAAACATGACATAAAGTCAAATATAAGATATAATTTACGTATATATATATATTGAGACAGACAAATCAAAAGAATGGAAGCTCTGCTTCATTAGAGATTTAATAGATATTCAACATTGCGTAACAGATAGTGTGTCAAAATCAAGTAAAGGGTAACGAAAATACTGTGAATGATTTTATTTGATGCGCTTGCCGGACTTTCGACACTTTGGCAAAGCTGTGCTAATCACATTAGCAACTGCAGTCGGTAGTCAGCGACTGTTGGCAGTCGATGTTCACAGTTGCATTTGCCGTGATAATGAATGCCATGACACGATTTGTGGCGGAATACTGCAACCTTATCGCCGTGGCCAGTGTGCGAGAGCTGTAAGATTTATGTGCATACATGTGTGTGGGACAAGAGATGCGTACGAGGCAGTCAAAATAAGTGCCTGCGATTTTTATGCACTTTTAATGCGTGCACTTTTAATGTGCAACAAGTTGGCGTGGCACTGCAACACGTTCGCCTGGCTGCGACTAATTTGAATGCGGTAGCCAGCCTAAGAGACGGGGCAGGAAACAGGTAAAAGTTCGTCTATATGGTGGCAGTAGCTTCGCTCCACATTGTGATTAATCGCCAGATGCAACTCAAGTGGCAACCAGTTTGAAGACCCGTCTGGCCAACTGTTTTTCTCCATCTGTCTCTCTCTCTCTCTCTTTCTTTATTTCTGTTGATGTCTCTCTTTTTATTGTTTCTCAAGGCTGAAGATGCACTCATGCATATTAATTTGCGTCTCCGCGGGCCAGCGGACAAAATTTATGACATAAGTATATGCATCAAAGTGTAGTTTAGGGGCGTGTCCAGTTGAGAGTGTTGGGCCTACATGTGTTCTATTAAAGGGTTCTGGCCATTAAATCGCCCCTCAACAAATAATTACAGACGACTATTTTAAGCGCTCAACTGTGAACAGCAATTAGTACAGTTTAATGCTTCAATTGATGCACGAAAATCCACAAGTGAATTTCCCTTTTCTATTTACTCATTTTTGTTTTTTTTGTTTTTTTTGTTTTTTTTTTTTGTTACTTACATCACCGACTTCGTCCCTGATGACATCGGCCGCCTTGTAGACCTCTTCTTTCTTTGATATGTCCACCACATAGCCCTTGCAATAGCCACCCGCCTCTTCCACGATCTCAATGGTTTCCGCAATGCCTGATTGATTATGAAAATTACATACATTAGTAGCTGTTGCCCTCTCTCTTTCTCCATCAGTTGTCTTACCCTGCTTGTTAATGTCCCAGATGACGACTTTGGTGCCCATCTTGCCGAGTCTTTCGGCCAGCAGACGACCAAGTCCATTGCCGCCGCCAGTAATTAGTGCAATGTCAGTGCTGAGTTCCTTTTCGGGATAGCCAAAGGTAATGTAATAAAGGTCCTGCAGGAAACAAAAAAAAAAAGAGTGGAAAACGTGTTGATAATTATACAGGAAAGATGATTAATTAATTAAAGCTATAAATATCTTATCTCTTGAAGTCATTCATTTACTTTATTGTTATCCTACTAATTGGCTTAGAAGTGGTATTAAAGCAGTGTAATCGTAGTAAAGGGCTTAGTTAAGTTTTTTGTATAGAATGCTTTGCTTATAAAAAATAAAAAGTTTCAAGTGAGTTTAAAATACTTTCTTACACTTTTTTTGTTGTTGCTTAAAAACTTGATATAATTTCATTTGCTTGTTCTAAACAAAACATAAATATTTCTAAGAAATCTCACAACGTTCAATTTCCATTCGTTTTGAAACCAGTCAGCTGTTGTCAAATGTCAATTAGTTCAAGTTCGTTGCCTAAGTCATTTGTTTTCACATTTTTTGCATATTTCCAGCGTGTGTTTGCCAACACTGGCAGACAATATTACTGCATATACAAATATAAGTGGCATATGCAAATTTTTTTCATTTTACAAAAAAAAAAAAAATGAAACGCCGACAAGCTACAACATAAATGGGCAAACAAAGCAGAGATAATGCAAATGACGGTAGCGTGTCAATAAACGTCGATTTTGACGCCTCTGCCCGTGCAAATACTTGAAATATGTGTGACTCCGTTAAGTATTTCGACTCTTTGGACGCTTGTTGATTTAGTGTCAATAAGCTGTCAAAATTTACGACTCGCATTTCACACAAAGAAAACAAAAGGCGCAGGCAACAACATTAACATAACATTTAACATTCTTCAGAAGGGAACAAATATAACAATAGCAACAACAACAACAACAACAACAGCAGCAGCAACTGCAGTAACTAAAAAAAAAACAAAAAAATAATGAACTCAACATAGTAGCACTTTTCATTTCGCTTGCCACCGTAGGCGACTCATAAATTTTCATGCCACACGCGACGCTGCGGCCTGAAGTCGCTGGAATTTGGACCTGTGTGCTGGGGTGCAACATCAGCTTTAGGCCCAACACTGGCAAGCGTGTCCAATTATTTTGACATTAACAATGAATGTGGTGCAAACGGTGCTGCTCTTCCCTGTATCCCAAAATATGTGTGCAAAGGCTAACAAAATATTTTAAAGTAGTTTGTGGCAAAATTATGCCAGCGATATTATTTTTGCTTCATATATTTAGTTTAATTTCCTGCCTAACAAGACCAATTTTCGCTGAACTTTGGTAAAGGGTATCTGCTCGTCCATACATCTCGAGGAAAACATTTTAGCTTGCTATGTTATGAAGTTAGCCCACGAAAAACTCATAAATAATACGAAAACTTTTCAAAAGATAACATGTCTGCAGGTGTCTGAAGATGATAATGATATTAATTATGATGAGTTGCTTCTTTCACTTGTTACCTTGTTGACAGACATTGTGGCACATAATTGAACATGCAATTTTTGTGTTATTCACTTTTTCCCTACTCTGTTACATTAACAAGGACAGGAAGTAAGTTATTATAATTAATGAATAACATGAGAATAAACAAAGTATTTGTTTTCTGCGACTTACGTCATAAGATTGTCGTGTGTCTCACATTTACAACACTGTTGTTATGACTCATCTCAAATGAAATGTATGCAAAATGTTAAAACATCAATCCATTTAAACTCGAGTATTTCTTGTATTTCATTTTTGAAGCTTATGCAAAAAAAAAACGTCCGAATAAAATTCAACACCACGGAAGTTAATTCTTCAATACAAATCGGTTGCTTATTCTGTCAATTCTATGGCTAATAAACTGCGATGATGACGGAGCACATTTGAATGGCGCTTATATATAAATATAAGTCTAATATAGTGGGGTTATATATGCCTTGTCATTTGAACACCAAATAAATAAACAGGAAAAAATTGTTCGTTTTTCACAATGCATCTTTTTTGTAAAGGCGAAAAACCTGCTTCGTCAGCATCAAACTTGTCTAGGGCTTGGGATTTTTATGGGTGGTTAATGGTTTGATAGATTGTTCGTTTGGTTGTCAAGGTGAACGCAGTGACCTTTGTAAAACGAAAAAATTCCAAAAGGCTTAAATGCAATAAACTAGTTACATACAATGCTGAGATATGCTACAGATATGACTGTTAAGTCGAGCGTTTTGATTTCAACACTTCAACATTAATTCTTGTATTTCAAAGTTTGGTGTCGCTATTTTGAGGTGAGCGGAACTTTTGTAAAATCAAATAAGATGATTAACTTTAAAAAATAAATAAATTCAAGAAATGAAGAAGACTTGTTTTATTCAATTTCACGTTCTTTATAAAAATTATTGACTTTTAAGATATGACTTGTTTTAGCTTAGGTTAGGAATGCCGTAGTTTCCTTGACTGATTTTATTTTCTCCATGTATTTCTTGCTAATAACTTAAAGGGAACTCTGTTTTATTTTACCTATAAAAACTACTTCACCAGTCACACGACAGTCATCGCAGATCCAACAACTTCTCATTAGGTCAGCTGCTCATTACGGTGGTGTCGTCTTGAATCAACATTTAAACACAACTTTACAAATTAACCAATATCTCTAACTGTAGTTTATGAATGTCTTAAAACGCTTGAAATTGCTGGCAATCAACAAATGGAGTTACGAATCTTGCGTAATTATGGAAATTCAAGCAAACACAGCAAACATTGTAAACATTGCATTAAAACCGCAAACAAATTTGAATCTTGGAAGTTTTTCTAAATGTTAACTTCTAAAGGCGACATTTGCAACATTGCAGGAGCGAGTGGCAATCAAATGTGTTGTTGTGTTGATGTTTTGTTGCTGCTGTTGTGCTTGGGCAAAGCAAATGGTTATACGGTGGCAAAGCCAAAACTTGTTTGGGCCGTCCATTCAGGAGAATTGCGAAAATTGAAAATCTAATGAATACGGCAACGTCGGACCAGGTGAATTCTAAGCCAGCTAGCTGAAAGTGAAACTGCCAGCCGGCGGGGCAAGCCACAAAGCCACCAAGCCACCAAGCCACCAAGCCACCAGCCAGATAGCAAAACCAACGCCAATACAAGTGTCTTGCCCAACAACAGCACACAAGCGACGTTGCAGCGATCGTTTAGCTCCAAGCTTGAGACGCCACAATTCGACTCGACTCGGCTCGACTCAACATTAGGCCACTCGAATCGGCAGCTGGCCGTAATTGGCTCGGTTTTAAGTTGTCTATAAGAAGCCTAATTTGAGTGTTAAGTGTTGAGCGCTTTTCATTGAGCTGCTGTTATACGAAAGACTTAAGGCACGAACTTGCAATGCGTTGCACTGTTGCAATTTTCAGTTTTGCTGCCACACTCGACTTCGCTTACTCTACTCACAACTAAATTATGACCTTCTGTGCAAATTGCTTAAATATATATATATATATATAAATATATATATGAAAACTATGCACAGTGAGCGAAACGATGCGAGAGTGCGAAAGCGTCTCTTGCATAAAGAAAAACACACTAAAACCTGAAATTGAACCTAATAAAAAAGTGCACTGCGAGGGTGTTTTAAGCTGTTTAAAAATTGAGAATAATAAAAAATAAATTGCTAACATTTAACAACAACAACTTTTATTCGTTATAAGTCATGAGAGTCGCAAAGAATAATCAACACTTTATCACAGTTCGCTTGATCATCAAACAATATTGAAATCTGTACAGTTTTCAATGCTATTCATTATAATCTGATTAAATTAGTGCCAATCACTTTGACAGAAAGATTATCTCTTTAAGAAATATTTGTTCAATTTCAATGACGTTAAATTTGAATAACTTGTGTTTTATTTAAACAACCCATGCTTCGCTCTAAACATGACACGAATTTAGATGGTTTCGTTTCGTAGTTTCGTTGAACTTTGAGGCATCATCGGAGTAAATGCCACGTCAGCTTGAAAATCTTAGCTCTCCGAACTCAGAACTGGTCAGCGAATTCATCTTTGTTTTTCTTGTTGTTGTTGTTGGTCGGTTGTTTGGCCAACGGCCTTCAAAATCAAATTTCATTTATAACCATGCCAAAATTAGCACTTACACAATTGTAAATATGCAGACAATGCATTTAATGTATGACTAGAGGAGCTCATAAATGTGGCAATCAAATTCTGTGCTGCATCAAGGTTGCAATGCCGATATTTGCAAATTGAAGCGAGCATTCAGCGGATATGCGATGTGTGAAATTGATATAAGGACTAATGACACACTGCAAAAAATAACGTATATGTTATTAACTTATGTTTGGATATTTGTATAGTTTTTGTTTCGCAATAATATTAGAAATTTATTCAAAAAGCTAACCAGCTTCTAATTACGGAATTGCTCATAAAATAAAAATAAGATATTTAAGTATATATTCATAGTTTATCTATTGAATCAGTTTTGATATTTTGAATTATATTATATCTATTATCTTGTTCTTTTCGCTGCTTTTATTTTGTTTTACTCGATTTTAATTAAAGCAAAATTCGACACTTTATTTATTATATTTGTAGCTTATTTCTTAGTAAAATATGGCCTAATGCGTAAGACTTATAAACCGCTTCATCAAACATTTGCAGCCCATTTACAACCCTTGAGTGACACGCTGTCCTAAACCACTTTGGATGAAAGATAATCCAAACAAGTGAGCCAAGGCCGTTATGGGTAGTGAGCCTGCGCTTCAAATAACCTCCATCCAGCATCGACAACTCTAAACAAAAGCCAACATTATGCGCACATATGCAATACCAGGCAGTAGTTATACGACTTTTGTTGTTGTTGTTGTTGTTGTTTGACCAACACTTTCGATTTCAATTGCGTTTATTTCTTTTATTTTTCTTCTGTTTCACACATACTTGCGCTTAAAAAAAAAAACAATCTGGCATCCAAACGGGCAGGTTGCCCGCGAAAAATATGTGTGGCTTGCTGGTATTGTTGATGTTTTCTTTGTTGCCACAGCGGCAGCCGCAGTGGCAGCAACAGTTAAAGCCGAACCCACAACTAGCCAAGCTAATAAAAACAGGCTTCAAAGCGCGGCTGCAAAGCCGGCAAAATGCAAAAGTTGAACTGGGTCAACAAGCCAAAACGCAGCAGCGACGCCGACAGCGAGGCAAGCGTTACTGTCAACGTCTTGTGGTTGGGACTGAGTTTGTTTGGTATTTAATTTTTTTTTTTTTTTTTTGTTATTGCTTCCCAATGTTGTGTTACAAGAGCCTGCGCGACAATTCTAGAAGCGGCAACCGAGTTTGTTGCCTAAGTCTTTTGATCAGAATTAGAAATTCAACGACATAATCCAGGTTAATATCGGGTTCGGATTGAGATGCAGCCAAAGTCCATAATTGTCGCCATCAATCAATATGCAATTGCAGCAGACAACATCATTCAACACCAACAATAGCAACAACAAGTCGCCAGTCATTGTTGGAGCGTCTCGCATGAATCTTTAAGTAAATATATATGCAAATCGATTTTGGATCGCGCATGACTCGTTGATATTGCACTCAGCATGCAAATGTCAACATTTTTCAATGGGCAACGCCTCCAATCCAACCACCCAATTCCCCACCACCCGCCCCCCTATCTATCAGCCAGTCACTATGCAGTTGGCATCATTGCCGCTAGTTAAGCATTCAGGCAAAGAGAGTTACCTCGGCAATTTAATGGCACTCATGCGTAATAAGACACAGACAAATACATGATATACATGCTATACTTAACCACACACACACACACACACACACACACACACATACACATAACAAAGCCGAGCAATGCCGCAAACTAAAAAGGTTTTTTTATTTTATCTTGGTTGCCAAAGTGAAATTAATATAATTATGTGGCCCAACAAAAAAAAAAAATAAAACCTACAAAATTGTTGCCTTTTATGTAATGCTGCGCAATTTGTTTATAAAGCAAAGCATGTTAATTTGGCTGACCACAGAAAAAAAAGTAAATAGCAAATATTTCCCTTACGGCCTGATATCGAAATTCTTTTTTAACTAACAATAAATTTCAATCCGGCACTTTACAGCAATTAAGCAACTTTTTTCATTACAGCCATTTTGACGTCTCTCGTCTTAAAATCTTAAAAGTGTTTATCGTCCATGGGTGATTTTTAAATTTGTACAAAAAAACTGAAATGACAGTGTTGATTAATGTTTTTTTTCAGCAACAATAAAAATAAATTAACGTTTAATAGGATTGCATTAGGTTGAATCTTTAGTAGAAGTTCGTGCAAATTACATGTTTAAACACTACATTATTGCTATGGTGAGAATTTGTTTTCTTTAAAGAAATGAAAGAATTTTTGCAATCTCATAAACGAATCGCTTAAATTAATAATACTTGACGGTATAATTGGCCATTCTGCAGGTGCCGATAAGTATGTATAACGAATAATGGCTAAAGATCGAAGTGCGCGTGTCCTTAATTGTATATGCACGACGAGGGCACGATGAAATTGCCGTGTTATTGATAAACTGCGAAGAGTTTTTATTGACAAGAGCAGACAAGAGCAAGGGCAAATTTTACGAAAACAGTGAGTGAAAATCAGTTGACCGAAACGAGTTTTGCAAATGATTTTATTAAGTTTATCTAGTGAATCTTTCGCATAGCAGCTCACTGTAATTGTTCTTTTCCAGAAAATACGTCTCGTTTACTTTCTAAATAAATGTTTTGTCAAGTCAATCAAAAAACTTGATTAATTATGGGAGTTTCTGATTCTGATTCTGATTTCAATGCAGGACAAGAAAAAGACTGTAAATTTAGATTGATTCCGTAAGCTACTTAAAGTATAAAAAAATTTCTAACACAAATTAAAGATTATTAATTACAGTTTTAATCTAGGCAAGTACCTGTTTAAAATATTAAATTGTAATATCTGAACTTATGATTGTAAAATCCAAAGGAATGCAATAATATCTTACTAAATCAATAATTTACAAAAAAATTTATATTTTAATGGATTCAGACAAGCCTTTTTGCATTTTTCTAAAGTAAAATATTGCATGCATTTGCAAATTGAAGATTTTGGGTCAACAATTAAACAATTAACTCGTTAGGCATACGGAAGCAAACAAAAAAGCAATTCAAATATGTTTAATAATTGTAAACAAAGGCCCAGCATGGTTTGCATTGGTGTGGCAAATAATACTATATATATATATTTGTTCATTTGCTACACAATATATTTGACATTGAATAGTTCAAATGTTATAACTTACCTGAAATATATAACCTAAGCAGCAGATGATGAACCACGCGACATCAGCGAATGCATCCCAAGTATTCCAAATGGTTTCACGCCAGCCGTTTGGGGTAGCTTTGGGGGTGGACGCTGCCACGCCCAAAGTGGCACCATTGCCATTTTGGATCGGGTGTCCGCCGTTGGCAATCGTTTTCACATCTGCCTCCAGATTGTTATTGTTTTTCACCATTTTGACACTCGTAATTTGCACTTTAGATTGTAAAAATTTGAATATTTATTTATTTATCTTGTTCAAGTCCGGCCACATTGAGTAATTTTCGTGTAATTTGTTAAGCTGTAATTCTTCGATGCAAACGAAACACAAGCAACTAAAACAATAACAATTGTAATAACAACAAACAGGCAATACAACGAAATTTTTGAATATTTTGTTGCTGTTTGTTTTACAGTTGGCGTTTATTTTGTTGTTTCTTTTTGCGCTTTTGGCTTTTGTATCTGATTTTCCGCACACGTCCGCTCTCGTGAGCGTAGCAAACGAATTTGAACGAAAGGAATGAAATTCGACTTCTTATTTTGGGGCGCTATTGGATACTGCTGCTAACGTCGCTGTCGCTGTCGCTGACGACGTCGACGATGTCGCTCGCTCAGCGCTGACTGAAGCTTAGCGCCGCTGTGACGTCACGAAGCTTCAGCTGCTTCTGCTGCTACGACTTTTAACTGTTTGTTTTTGTTTTTATTTTTATTTTCATTTTTGTTTTTGTTTTGGACACGACACGCGCAATAACAAGCAAACTCAAAAGTTAAACACAGAGCTTCAGGCTGCGACTACTGCGTTCTTTTGTCGGTTTTGGCTAATTGCTTATTTCGTGTTCGCCTGTGTAACTTAATCAAAGCTTTAATTTTAACATTGCTGTTGTTGCTATGTTGTTGCTCATGCTTTGGCTAATTGCTGCGCACTGTGCATGCAAATTAATTGCATTTGCTGTCAAATAAAAGCTTTATTCATTTTATAGCCAACTGCATTAGATGCACGCCATAAGGTGCTTCATTTATGCAAGCTAATTGGCTACTTGTAATCATAAACAATTATGTTACGGGCTCAAAACCTTTCATTAGCTTTGTTAAGTAATGTTGCACATGATATTATGTATGATCTTAATATTTAGTTATAAGATCATAAAAAGTAACTTTAGCATGTCTATAAAGTATTTTCTTAGAGATGCAATTTTTCTTAAGCCTAAATAATGGCTTAAGATAATAGCAGTTTGTCTTTCTATTTTTTCTCGTTTTACACTAATTGCATATTTTAACATTAACTTTAATGCTTTTGCTCTTACTTTGCCTAATTGCTGACCACTGTGCCCTCTGCAAATAAATTGCATTTTATGTCAAAGAAAATGTTTATCATAGACAATTACATCAAACGCCCCTTTAATCCTTAAAAACCTCTCATTAGGTATATACTAATGTTGCACACCATACAATCAATAATGGTTTCCGCAAAATAACAAATAAACGTTTACATATATATTTCTACATGTTTAACTCTTCACAAATTAATTCACTTTCCATGTAACTCTTACATACTTCCATTGCTTAACACTTATTAAGAGCCTGCGCAAAGTTTCAGTTCCTCATTACTTATTGATTAGTAATGGATATGTTAATCAACGGGTAACTTTCCCGACTTATTTATTCCAAAATTGACATACCAAACTGTAAATGACTTTACTTTCCTTCAATACAATTCTGAATTATGTTTAATTTCGATATTTGCGTCAGTCGAACGAATCAAAAAAGATGCCAAATGAAAGTAAAATGAAAAACATGTGTTAATTCTCTTGGTTGTTGGTGTCTTGTTTGCCTTCTCTTTTGTGTTGCTTCTTCTCCGCCGGCTGTTAGCATCGCATTCTTATCTGCATTTAGAATGTATTCACATGAGTGCTGATTCCCCTTGGACTGTTCACGACAGGGAAGTTTGTTTCTACTCTAATGCGTTTTAAGAACATTCTCAAGTCGATTTATTATTTTATTAGCCGTGACAAAACATTTAGTAGTTCACAGATAAGACAGAATTCATTCAGGAGCATGCTTGATTTAACTATAACTATAATATATATTTAATACATCTGTCTGAAGAATAATGGGTAAAGGGTATTTTTTAGTTAAGCTCTTTCAAAAACAGATCTTTCTTTAGTTATTTTTACCCACATTTGATGTCTTTTGGAGGATATATTCAAGTCGACCACTTTAACAGAGTTGTTCTTGTAACCACACCACGAATTTCATAAAGTAAAAACAAGTTATGCAAATAGTGAGTATTTCTGCTTGTTAGTTGCAATTCTTGTCGATTTCGTCACATATTTTGTTTTGAATTTTATTCCATAATTATAAATTCATTTGCATTTTAAACAAGAATTTGCAGTGTCTGCTGGGGTCAAAAAACCCCAAAAATTTAAAGGCCGTCTAGTCTTTGGTCAGATGCATATAAGACCGACAAGACAACGGGTGGGCGAATATAAGCCGCATAGTGAATTGCATAAATGTGAAGAGGTTTTAATGTCGATAGTTTTGTGAGACTGTTGAGACTGCTGAGGACACTTCTAAGCTTCAACGAATTTTTGTTTGCGCAATATTATGAACTTAATTTACATATCGGCATTTGACAGCACTTGCTTTCAATTTCACAATGTTCACAGGGCACAGGCACAATTCCTAAAATGTCCAATTTTTAATGCCGATAACCGGCTTTAGAGTAGTTGCTTCGATTTATAAATTAAATATTTAGTTTACTTGCTTTTGACTTTTATTATATTAATATTATTTTCAACGTCTTCTTCTTTCCACTTTACATCGAGATTGACATTCGCGACGCACGCGCAGAAAGCAGATTAAAACCAATACCTAGTGAGAGCGAGAGAGCTGCATACGAAAGCCGCGAGAGAGCAGGCAATGAGAAAAGGTCAGCTGTAATTTCTGTTAATTTGTGTGCTATTCGGAAGAACGGGAGAGCGGCATGGCAAAAGGGAGTACAAAACAGCTGGTGGCAGTGTTGTGAATCAGCCAAATATTGAATAATCAAGCGAAGCGTTGTTGTTTCAAATAAATTGGGCATCAAATCAAATAAAACTTACAAACATTTAAGGCCAAGTCACCTGACTAACTACTTTAATTATGTTATTTAATAATTTCCGCTTAATTAGCTATAGAAACAAAACAACATTCTCTGTATTCAAAAATTTATTTCCTTTTTCTAAATATTGCTTAAATAAATTTGACCTCGTGCCCTGTTGACCGCGCGCTAAAAATATGTTAATCCATGATAATAATAAAAGAAAAAAGAAACATACTCAAACATATTGGTTGACCTTGCTGGGCGCGCAAAAACCCGTTAGAACCTCAGATCGAAATTAGCGTAAATTGCTGAACACATCCATTTGTCAAAGTTTGAGGCAGTGGCGTCAATCGAAGAACTTTAACCCATTTTACTTCCTCACACGCGCGCACACACAGACACAGAACTTCAATAAACATATTCGTAAAAACATATGTATTCATCTCTAAAACTAAGAATTCTCGTTTGTGCTACGTGAAGTTTGCAAAAACTTCCGGCTAAGGTTCCATAGAACGTGTTTTCTGCCATGTGCGTCGCTATCAATTGTTTGATTTCTTGATGACTTGGAACTCGTCTCGGACTCTGGCTAATGTGTATTAATGTGTAGACATTTTAATGTCGTCACTTTTTAATTGCATGATGATGGCCCATTTAATTAGAACTACGTAGCCTTGATGTTTTTAAAAATAATTATTAAGCAAATATAATAAATAAATATTTATATATGGCATGCCAATAATTATAAGCTCGCTAATTGTTGCCGCACTAATATACAATTTCTTAGCGCTTTTTCTTGAAATCATCAAGGCCATTTCGATGCTGGACATACGATAGATATTTATCTTATTCGATTTCAAGTTTTTGACATATTCTTATATCTAGTTTGCAATTTATCAATTATTTCGGGTGAACTTTTCAAAAAAGAACCAGTTTTACAATTGCCTTTTAAATTAGAAAAAATATATATACGCCTTTAAGCATAAAATATTTCAAACTTCAGCATTTTTAGATTATTTATGGTGCTGGTTCGTTAAGCATAAAAGTAAACAGAAATAACAAACAATAGAATAGAATAAGTAATAAAAAAGTAGAAAAATAATACTACAATGATTGAAAGAATACTAACAAAGATAAAATCTTTCAACAAATTTTTCTGCTTAAGCTGAGATTTATAAGCTTAAGTAGTCTACCAATATATTCCGGTCGTAGATAGCCTTAACTTCCGTCGAAATTGACCTAGTTAATTTGAGATAGATCTAAAACATGATGCAAACGACATTGATTGATATTGATTATAATTATGGCTTTTCTTTGAGGTCATATTGATTAGCTTTCAAACACCCAGTGGTTTGTAACAACAACTTCAAATATGAGCGACTGAACCGAAATGACCAAAGTTTAGGCAAACAAGAAACTTAAGACGTCAAAACGCAGAATTCAAACAGGCTCTGTAAAAATTTCCGTCGATAAATATGTAAATGAAATAGATGTAAATGCTTTTGACACGCGAAAAATATATATATGTAAATGATAATTAATAAATATTTAATAGATCAGTGCTGTGATATAACAAATTAGATACTTTTAAATTTGAGATATAGGTGTGAATACTTAAAAAATGATTGAGGAGCATTAATGACTTTTTAAATGCGTAAATTATGCAAAAGAATACCTCAATTCGATGGACAAGTAAAGCACGTTGGTAAATATTAATTAAATGCCCCGAGTGTTGAGCATTATTTATTGGGCCCAGCAAATGGCTTTAGCTCGATAAAAAGTCCACTTTAAAATGCATAACAATCACTCAGCGCAACTTCAGACAGCTGCTCATTAAATGTGCTTTTAATTAAATTACTGAGCAAATCATAAGTAATAAGGCCAAACAGACAATTGAGGCTGAATTACCAAAAGACATAAAATCTATATATAGCAAATGGTGAGCTGAGCGAATAACTATATATTGCCCACATATCACATATATGACCGGTAACAAAGTGTAACGAAAATAAAAATGACTTAAAAGTTGGATGGGAAGGTCGATTGCTGATGAGTGCTAAATGACCGCAGCCTCTAAAACTCAAAGTTCAGTTTAGCTAGAAGTATATAAGCCGATAAATACAAAAAGATTTTAAAGAAGCGGGGATTTTGTTTTTGAATTAAAAATGTAAAAAATTTGTATACGCAATTATATGTCGAGACATGTCTAGCATTCTCCTAGAACTTGTTTCCATCTGGACCGGTCAGCCCATCCAGTTTTATCTCCACTGAATGAAATCGTAAAACATTTTAAATAGAACTTCGCATTTTTTAAAATGCCTTCGATTAGCACATTGTTTAATTTGTTTGGACTGAAGTTTTAATTTAGCGAGTGGGTGTCAGTTGATGCTCGAATAATATTATTATTGTCATTAGCGCATTCCAAGTTATTGATGTCACTCTTAATAATATACGAATGATATAAATCGTTATAAGCCCGCTAAGTTATTTACTATTTAAGAGGTCTAATTAGTTTACAATTAACTATTTGAGTTGGGTTATTGATTGTAAGTAAGCTCTCAATAATTGCTTGTAATTCTTAATGATTTATAAACTTATTATGGTATAATTGCTATTGCTTTTTTTTAATTTTTGACATTATACTTCCCGTATTATAAATATTCTTAAACATTTGCAAACATTAAAGAACACGTCACAAATGTGTATACTATATAAGACATTATCTGCTTCTATTTTTATACAAACAAGTAATTTTAATGCAATCTTTTTTTAAATTCTTTGAGTCCGGTTCGAACAGATTGAACGAGACCTTTTTATTTTTAAACATATGTAAATTAAAAAGATCTGATTCACATTTATAACTTTGAAGATTTGCATATATTTTAATTTTAATTGTCATACTTAAATTGATATAACTCCAATCTATCAACAATGTTAGGAAAATGGCGCGTAAATGAGGGCTAAAATGAATGACACTTAAACCCGGCCCTCGAGGCACATGAAAGGTAACGAATCATGTTACCTGTTTTCCCCTTTCCCGCTCTCTCCACCTTTCACCTTAATGAAGAGGCAGAAAGCAAAAAGCGGTGCAATCAACTGCAAACATAAACGTAAACAATCGCTTGTGCGCAGGACCTGAATTTGGCTCTCGGAAAGCGTTAGTGAAAAGCTTTCGCTTTCGCTGTTCCCCAAAATGTATGTTGGAAAGCTTTAAATGAGCATTCAGTCAATTGCGGCCAATTTGAGTGAGCGCTACGTACTTGCAACATTACGTCCGATATTTATACGCAATTGAGTGCGTAACCTAACGATATAGTTATTGCCTATTGTACGAGCTATTACGCTTCAAGGCATCACATGCCACGTCGACGTGGCTAATTAAAGGCAATGCCAAGCCACAAGTGACACAAAATCAAATACAATAATTATTCTAAGCATTATATAAAAGAGCCTAAAATGCATTGACCGAAATAAAAATATGCAATCAACACCAAATGCCAAACACAAATAAAATTCAGAACATAGACTGCTGGTTGGCAGGAAGCCAGAAAACTTAGCCAAAAGCTAACAAAAGTCTGTCAAAACAGCCCAGAAGAATACAACAATGTCGAGCGCCAGGTAAGCTTACTACCAACAACCAACAACCAACAGCCGAAACCCAAACAGATTGCTCATGTTGTTGCCAACTGTTTATATGCAATGCATTCATGGTCAAGCCTTTTAGCCAGCATGCATTTAACGTTGATATTATGATCTGGCCACATGCCACATGATATATGTGTATTTGTCGTGTAATCAATAAATTGATTTTTGATTGTTGGATTGCTGGACTGGATTTTCCCAACAACACCCATTACCACCCACATGCCCACTGACTGTGCACACAGCCTTTGTTTTTATCTATTTTACTATTTTCTATATATTTTCTTTTTTTTCTTTTGCTGCCATTTTTCATGTGGCGGCGTCGCACTGACTGGCGCTGTTTGCGTCTCGTTGTGCTTTGTTATTTGTTGTTTTCGCCACTCTTTCATTTAACTTTTGAGTGCTCTACACATTTTGTGGCAACCAGCAGTTCGTATGTAACTAACTTTTTGAATATAAATATTTATAAATACAAATATTTATAAATATTTCCTTATACCGACAGTAATTTGTGCAAATGCATTTAAATTTTATACATTTGATGACCACAGATTCAGTAGTTTCAATTTGTATCTTTATCATTTTTGTGATTTATACGAACATTCGATATCTAAAATTATAATAATATATGTATCTTTTTAATTAAGCTAAGATTTTACTCAATTATTAACATTTTTACTATAGCCCATCATCTTTAAAAAAAACATACTTAGTACAAAAAATGGAACTATAATAAATTACATTTATAATTATTTAAAAAGCAAATATTAATAATATGAAATGACTTAACAAGCTAACATTAGTAGGTAACATTTAGTCGTTTAGTTCGAAGCTTATTTTTGGCGAGTCACGCACTTTTCCAATCTAAACAGCAGACAGACATGACTTTGATATTTATGGGAGCCAGCAAGGATGGATGTGTTCTATTTACATATTAATATATTTTTTTTTTATTTGTCTGTGGTAGATTATCTACCTGACAAAAAAGTGAAGAGTTAAGAAAGAATATAGCTGTGCATAACATTCTTATAAATATCAAGGATTTTGGTAAATAGAAAGCATTACGTAAGCCAGACACAGAATGGCTTGACTATTCTTAATTCAGTCAGTCGGTTAGAAAACTCAAATAATTTGCCCACTTAACTCTGACGCCATCAAAAGGTTAACAATTAGCCTCAGGCTAGAAAGACAATTGCTATGTAATTAAGGATAATCGAGCGTCTAAAATATGCATGAATCGTGCATACAATTACCATAAGCGGCAAATTGGCCAAAAGGCAGAGGGCAAAAAGTTCTTGTGGATTTGAATTACGAAGCAGGAAACAATGCACCAAAGGACACACAACCAAACGAGCGAATGTTAAATGAGTCACGAGGAGCAAACAAATTAGAAACCCAATGGAACCCACAGAGTAGACAGCTTGTCCGGTTGGCGCCAATAAGTATCCGGTTTGATCTTAATTGTGTGTGGGCGGATACACAAACACTTAATTAAGTTTTAATTAGATATTAAATTTATCAGACGACTTGATTTGTGACCAGATTTTATTTTTATATATTTGCAGCTTGCTTGACGCGCTCTGCTGTGGCAGCGGCGCTCGCCTGGCGCTGGGCACCTCAGTGATTGCCTATTTGATAGCTTATAATGAGGCTGCTGCACCGGGTCTAATATTTGCCACCATACTTGCCACAATCTATGGCGCCATAGCAGGTGAGTAGATACGTGAAATTACCTGTTTTTTTTTATGGAGCCTTTAAAAGCAGGTATGAAAAAGAATACAGGAAAAATATCAGATAAATCTTTTTAAATTAAGTTAATGAAAATTGATGAATGATTAACAAGTTCTGCATCTATGTATAATTGGTTAAGTGGATAAGGTCCTAGAATCGCCATTTATCCTCTAGAATAGTTCATTATCTAAATTTCTTATTCTATCAAAAATCAAATAAAAGTATTGATTATTTATAATTTTAATGCACTTACAGCACGCTGCAAGTCGAGTCTGCGTAGCCTGCAAATGCCTTATGTGCGTGCCACAAACAAATTTGACTTTGGCTGCCTCTTCTTGGCCACCTGGATGGATGCATTGGCAGCCATGTGCGCCTGTGCTGCTCTCTCGCGCACCCTGAGCGCCTGTCTGGATGCCATGACTGGTGGCCTGGCCCGTATTCTTATACTGGGTGGGTGCCTAATATTTCTGGACTTGACTGTAGTGATTTTAATTATTTTTGTTGCCTACTTTTAGGCCGCAATTCACCGGCAAATGAGCCCTGGCCGGATGTGCTGGGTGTAGCCGTTGTCTTTTTGGTAACTGGAATGTTTATGTTGGGTCTCGAGGTTCGTAAATTGACTTCAGACTTCATTTAAAGTGCTTGTAAATATTTATATAAATTTAATGTTTTCATTTATATTTAAGTGCACAGGTTAATTTTATGTTGATAATATATAATCGTATGTGATCCACGTAAAGCCAAATATTTGTTGAAGTTCTTTTTAAATAACAAAAATTAAATTTTTCAAATTAATTCTGTTCTTTTTGTAGCACTCGAAGGCCTTCAGTTTCATAATGACACTCGGCATGTTCGGGCTGAATGCAATTCTCAGCGCTGTGGGTTGGTGGCGTGGCGATTTTGTGGCCTGGTCGGACAACTACTTTCAGCCAAATGGCATTAGCAGCGTAAGTGGATCATCCCCTTCCCCCCACTCATTGCCTCACTGACCCTTTCAGATAGTGTGCTAATGGGCGTGTTTTTAGGTCAGTGCACTATGCGCCTTTTCTTCAGTTTTTTTTTGTTTTTTTTTTTTTGTATTATTGATTTTTTGGCGCATTACTGGGTTTCGTGACTACCGACAATTGAAGCCACAGGATGTGAGCTTTTGGTTATGACACGTGAAGCCAACTTTTTGCTTTGCAAATTTGATTTTTGTGCCTAATGTAAAGCATTGGTTGCATTCACTAGATAACTTTTCCCATGCCGACTTCAGCGTTAAAATTGCCTTTTTTTCATAATGAGAAGTCAGCGAACGGTCTTTGATTAATGTTGGTAACGTTCAAACTCAGTTTATTTCAGTTGACTTAAACTAAATATCGTTTAAATGCTATTAGGGTTTATTAAGAAAAGAATACAACTTATTTCAGTTACTCTTTCAAACTATAAGATATGACTTTTTTTCCTTACTACTTTGATTGATTTATTTCCTATCCTTGCAGTTCCTTTTGACGACCGCATTGCTAACTTATGCGTTTCCCAATGTTTGGTCTCAGCAGCATCGCAGTGGTAGAATCACAGCGGTACTTCTTATTGCCCTGGTGATGATCTCACTTCTCCTCACGTCCATCTGTCTTTCGACTGTGGTGCATTTTAAGTAGGTAACCCCAACAATAACTCATTTAACACGCTAATAGAACAGCTCTAATCAAATAGGTCAAGGGAAGATTATGTGGCCGTACCGCTCTTCAATATACTGGATGACAGTGGATTCCATAAGTTGGTGCCTGCCTCCGCTTGCATGTTGCTTTTGACCAGTTCGGCAGCGTTTCTGGAGATCTTTCCCGAGCTGTATGGCATTGTGGTGCGTCTGGCCACCTCCGAGTGGCGCATTCTAAGCAAACAAATCAGCTATGAGAGCTCCGACAGTGGCAATCCCGTACTTGCCGTCTTCATTGCGGGCAGCCTGTGTGCCATGTTGGCCTTCGCCTGTCCGCTGCAGCATCTCAGCTACTGTCTGGCCGCCAGTCACATAACAGGCGCCCTTCTCCGTGCCTTCTACTTGCTGTATGTGCCATATCGGCCCAAATTTATGCAGCCCAGCAGCAGTGAGTCATCGTTGTCCTACAGTCGCCTCTCCACAGCCCCCATTGCCAAGAGCAGCAGCAGCTGCAGCGCCGCCACATCCACATCCAGTCGCATGAAGCGCACTCTCTGGAACATTGGCTTGTCCAAGCAGAGTGGCCTAAAGAAAAAGCCAAAGAACAAAACAAGAACTAAGCCAGAGGTGGAAAAGGAGTGGCTCCTGCTAGGCGAACCCACATCCCCCTTGCCGCAGCGCGAAGGCGGAGATGTCGAGTCCACCATTTTATCTGACAGCGAGCCACCGGTGAGTGATTTGTAGATGACTTTCAAATCTGTTTTTTTAATTAATGTCAATCGTGTTTTTAATTACTGCAGCCATCTGACTTTGAGTATCCCGATAAGTTTGACAAAAGTGATTCGGACACCTCAACGGACATCGATGCCATAGTTGATGAGTATCGTCAGAAGATTAAGGTAACTGGATTATATATATAGTTTTCCATTTCATAAGGCTCAGCAAGACTCTGCTTTGATCCACAGGTCACCACAGCTGGTCCGCTGGAGCGCAGTGTGCGAGTGCCGACTCTCAGCTCATGGAGGGTGACCATATTTTCGATTGTCGTCATCGGATTGGGGATTGCGCTGTGTGTGGCGGGTCTGGTGTTGCGTTGGGCACCCGCTGCTTTCACTGGCGCCATTGGAGTCTTGATTGTGGCCATGATGATGGGCGTTATACCCCAGTACACCGGCAGCGTCATCAATGTGAGTCCCGTGCTGTGCGGAATGTGCCTGCTGCTCAGCGTTGTCCTCTTCTCAGCCTGTGCGGTCTACTCGTGGCCGGGTGTGCTCGTCTGGCTGCTGGGTGGCCTCGTTTTGCTGATGCGATGCGATAAATATTGCTGCAGCTGCTTCGATCAGACAACCATATTGAATGCCCAGCTGATTCCCAGTGTTTCCGGCAAGGCATCCAGCTCAACGTCAGCGACAATGGCTGCATCCACAAGCATTCGGATGCCCCGGCCCCCGAAGGGTGTGATTAGTCTGCCGCAACGGGTCAGCGGCATTAGATGACAGTCGGAGTCCTCCGAGGAGGAGGGCGAGGATCTTTTTCATGAGGACTTCAATGTGCGCGACTTTGATGACGACGATGCTAACGAGGATTGCTGGACTGATTAGATAGCAGTCAATTGGAGTGGGGTCTTTTAAATGTAGCTAGCCTTTTAACAATTGCAATGCGGATCTTAACCCAAAGAATCCAGCTTGAAGTTAGTATTATACAACTATATATATTTATGAAACCATGTGTATGCCAGCAAAACTAGTTAGTTTATATCTATGACGAAATCTATTTGTTGCTAGTTCCAACTATTAGGTCATTTAATAAACATTGTATGTCCAAAATTACGTTTATTATTATAAAGTTCGATATTTCAGAAACTCAGAAATATAAGACTTTTTAACTATATATTATCGTGATCCATGAGATAGTCAACTAGCTCCTCAATGGGCGCCATTATCTCTTGCTCGTAACCAGGCTGCAATTCCATGATCCTTAGATACATTTCACTTCGGTCAACATTTAGATAATAGTCAAATTTCTCAGGCTCCTCGGAACGCATCTTTTTGGTTATAATTGGTGACATTTTTGTCTGTGATTCGGTTACGGCCCTCATTACCAATGCGGCTAAGCGAGTGCGTTGACAGTGCTCCAAAAAATTGTCTCTTGTAATCAGATTTGTCGGCAACTGAAGTCGAACAAATTCCGAATGAAGGCAATCGTAATAATGCTCCAGACATTGATCATATATAGCAAGTCTGTCACTGGTTGAAGCTACTATGTAGAGCACATATAGAACATCCAATGTCGGGGAGCAATATTTGGTCAACTGAAAATCCACAAGACAACACGAGTTGGGCACTTTGGCAGTCTGACTGGGGAAACCAAAAAGTATATTGCGATCCCAACTGTCGCGATGACACAGCACATTCTTTATGGTCTTTGAGGGCTTGACCATCTCTTCCGTTTTGACCAGGAGCTGATAAAGTTTATCCTTAATGAAAGCTTGAGCGGATTCCGTCTGGTATTTGTCATGTCGTGCGGCCAAGAAAACGATGCCCTGTTGAGGATGTACAGTTAAGGAAAATTAATTGTATATAGAATTTTTTCAGGATGTGCGAACCTTTAGGCCTGTGGTAAACCACTCATTTTGCGTGTCCAGCATTAGTTCGATGTTCACCGCCTTGTAGCGATCACCAATATTAAATTGCTCAGCCTGTTCCCAAGCAATGCTTGCCGCATGCAGCGCAGCCAAATGCTGCAACACCAACTTGTAATGCTCCGGGGTATAACCCTCCATCGGCTTAAGGTGGCGATAGTTCAGCGTGAGATCCTCCAGCACAATTACATCATCTCGACTGTAGTAGCATTGCGGAAAGAGCTTGTGGCTTGCTAAAGTAGATAAATTAGGTTATTGGCAAATCTGAGTTTTTTTTAGATCTGTACAAATATTATTAAATCATTCAATTAGACATATTCGACTCATACTAAAATTAGGCAAATAATATTTTTTGTAACAAACTCTTTAATTTCTGTGATCCTGCATTCTTCTTTATAATAATATATGTAATACCATAGCTACCCACCATATCTCTGCACATTGGGCAATATTTGACTATAGATTGTCGATTCCTTGACAAAAACTCCTTTACGTTCACATTCAGCTCTCTGCGGCTCATTTTTATAGGGTATACTTTTGACAAAGTATTTTAAGTGATGCTTCGATTTTGTCTCTGTATTTTCCACGTCCAAACTCAGCTTGTAGTATTCGCCCATGTATCCTTGTAAATCATTGGAGCCCACATCCAGTTGACGATTTAATATAACCAAATTTTCCTTTTCAATTTGTAGCGTACGTAACGCAATCAGATGACATTCCTCAGAGCTGAGCAGTTCCATTGGTGCCGACAGTTTGATATGTACTAAAGAGAAGATCTCGTAGCTGGTAAAATGTATCTTCAAAGAGTTTGCAAAGTAAACATTCAAAAATCCATTTATCTCTGTGCAATACTAATCATCTCAGCTCTTTAATATACAATTTTTGCGATAAGATAATGCTTGAGTAAAATAACCAAAAGTGATAAGTTTGTGTCACTAGGCAGAATTGAGATTACACAGAAAATAAATAAAACAAAATTATTACATTTTGTATTAAATGTTGTTGTTCAGTTCTTTATATATATTTTTAGAAAGTGTACTTTTCGGATTTTTCGTTTATCAGAATATTTAGTTAAGCATAAATCACAATAAATATTTATGGTATTTATTTGAATTGCTACAAATGTTGAATTTTGATAAACAGACATTTAGTTTCAGTTTAAAGATAAGACCGTTTTATTTGGCTTGTTTATAGTATGTTAGTTCCAATAAATCCTCAATACAGGCATATAAATAAGATCGGAAATCCTCATGCTTGGCCATTAAACCCAATACACTTTTAGTGCGATCCACATTGCAGAAACTATGAAACTCCCCCGGCTGTTCATCCTTCAGCTTCTTCAGATAGTTGCCGGGTAATCTGAGTATGGTGGCTGCAATGCAATTATATGTGGCACCAAAAAGCGAAAAGTCCTCCAGCGATTGCTCAAAATCAGTGCGACTAAGTTGCTCCCGCTGTGCATCGACTCCCATGGCAACCAGCTCCGACACGAGGTGCTCATAGTAGTCAGATGTGATGCGCTCCATCATTTCCTTGCGCTGCACTGGCTCCACATTCAAATAGCTGGCCATTAGAAAGTCAACAGCTGGCGGCGCATAGCGGCACAGCTGAAAGTCAACTAGGACACAGCCCACATTCTCCGACTGTTCGTTGGGATGGAAGACATTGCCACCCCAGGCGTCGCGATGCAGAAATACATTGCGATGCACAGGCGAGGGATTTGCCATGTAGTAGACCCGATCTAGGTAACGTGGCAGCTCATTTGCTATATACGCCTGAGCAGCTGCATCATTAACCACTCGGGGATGTGTAGCAGTCACGGCCAGAATAGCCTGCAAGAGTAGAAATCTCCTGAATAGTCTACAATTGTATGCAATCAAATCTTAGTCGAACCTTTATGCCCGTCGTCCACCATTCGACATCGGGATCAATGGACTTCTCCAGCAGCCACTGCCTGAATTCCACGCCGATTGTCACACGATGACTCCGCTCGTAAGCCACGCTGCTGGCATGGAGAGTAGCCAGTGCCCTCAACATCGGTCGAAGCTGTTCCTCGCTTAGAAATTGCGTCCCTGAGGATAGGGATTTGTAGCCCAAATCCTCAATATTTTGCATTACGAACAGATCGTCCCGGGTGAAATAGCACTTGGCACACCACACATGAGCAGCTGTTGAAATGTTTTGGTAAATAATCTTTAATAATAATTTTAATAACACGGCTTCATCGACATATTTAAGCCCATGCTGATTATAATAATCCCAGTTCTCTCTTTAGTTAACCCTCACTTACAGAACTTTTTCAGCTCATTGAGCAGTAATTCATATAGTTTGGCCTCCTTTTTAATAATGCCCGACTTTTCGTCGTAGTAGGACATATCCGCATTCTCGTATACCACAGATTTGACAAAGAGGCGCGTTGTGCGTTCCACTGGCTCATTTTCCAATTGATAGCTGAGCACGAGGTGGTAATATTCACCCAGGAATCCCACATGCTCAATGGCCGGCAATATTTGGAACTCCTTAAGTATTCCCATTTGATTTTGATCATCGAGCACAGCTTTTAATATCTGCTCGCATTCATCAAGTGAAAACAGTTCGAACCGATTGGTTCGCGTTAACACCGGTTTATAGCCTTGTTTACTCATGATGTTAACGGTTCAATAGTAAATCTTAATAAATAACCTATGTGTACCGTCCGCAGCGAATAAAAAATAACAAACGCACTCTGCGAGAGTCTGAATCAAACTACTATTTACAATATCGAGCCTTTTCCTATACGAATTCGTTGTTTCCCATACCCTTACTTAAAAAAGTATTTACGACTTGCTGTCTCGTAAGATAGAAAAAAATCAATATTCAATGCACTCAAAAAACCACGATTCCTAGAAATGTTATGAATTATTCATATAAAAACAACCTGTTTGTCGTGTTTTTAAATTTACTTATGTTTTTTTTCAATGCGATAATTTTGATATCTTAAGTTTTATTTCACATTGTTTAAAGTATAAACTTATGCCAAATTCCTTTAGATTGATTAACTTAAACCAATTTTACAGCCTTATAAGTGTTTATTTAATGTAGTGTATTAAAACCTCGCTGTGCTATTTGTTTTTGAAATATGATTTATGGGCACAGCTTATCGCTCTCACAGCTCAACCGAGTAGTGAATTCTATCTTATCGGTCTATGGAAGAGAGTGAGAGTCACTTGGGAAGCGCAATTTCTATGACTTCCAAGCAGCACTTTTCCATGACGTCTCTAAACTCTTGATTCTCTCTCATATGATCGAGAATAACGGCCCTTCGATCCACATATTTGAATTCGTTCGTAACAAATTCTTTGGGAACTTTGACTACAGTGGCTACCACGGCATTGTAAAGAGCCCCAAAAAGGCGAAATTCTTCGTAGGATTGCAACAGTTCCGACTTGGGTATCAGTTCAGCGCACTCCAAACCAAAGTCCTGTAAGTCCTTCTTCAGCCATTCATAATATAAATCAATGCAATTAACTTCCACTCGTCGTCGCTCTGCACTTGTCAGATTCAAATAGAGGCCGAAACATAAGTCGATGGCTGGTGGGGAATAGCGACAGGTCTGGAAGTCAATAAGTAACGCCGCATCCTTTTGATTAGCAGGAAAGAAAACATTGCCCGCCCATAGATCCCGATGGCAGACAACATTCCTATATTTGCTGGAGGGTGATACCTGTTCATAAACCCGCTGCACGGCATCAGCTAGCTGAGAGTCCATGCTTGGGTGGTACTGAGGCAGTGTTTTCATTACGGCCAAGACAGCCGAGATTCCTGTGGTGTACCAGTCTATATTGGCAGCCACTGTTATCTCATGCAAGCGTTCACCAAATTGTTTTCCAATATTCAGACACTCTCGCTGCTCATAGACCAAACTTGAGGCATGGAAAGCCGCCAAGCCTCGCAACAATTGATGCAGCTGATTGTTGCTTAACACCGTATTTCCTGCCCCACAATAGCCAATGAGTTTGATGTTCTCGAGCACAATAAGATCGGAGCGTGTATAAAAACATTTGGGGCTCCATTTGATCTTGGCTGTGAAATGGCATTATTTTAATATTAGCTGCATTAGTTTTGCAGATAATTTTCATTTTACACACAGTATTTTTGCATCTCAGTCAGCAATGTGTCGTACAACAATGCCTCCTTCCGGAAAATAGACTCTTTTTCAGCCTCATCGCTTTGCTGCGGCAGCGCCTTGACAAAAAGTTGCTCAACTTTAGTTTTTGAAGCTGCCTGAAAGTATGCAACGATATTTTTGCTCTTATTTATGGATCAATGCGATAAAGAAAACAAATTTTGCACTGATACAATGTGTTTGATAAGATAATGAAATTACTTAAAAATTTATATATATATATAAATTAAATTTGTAGTAAGAAGTTATCCCAAATATTCTCTTTTCTGTCACTTAAAGAGTTTTGAATGTTAGAGAAAAATAAACGTTAAGACTTCGAAAGCGTTTGGTCGAGAGACAGTAAAATAAAAATAATAATAATAACTTAGTGAATTAACTGAATAACTAAGGTAAGAGAGAGTTCAGAGGAGAATAAGAAAAATACATTAAAATTACAATTTCATTATCAATCAGATCAATATGTCACTAAGACACTAATCAGAGGAGAATAAGAAAAAATACATTAAAATTACAATTTCATTATCAATCAGATCAATATGTCACTAAGACACTAATCTAAGCGATCACACGTTTGTTCAACTTACAAAGCAGTACTTTATTGTCAACGCATAATAATCGCCCAAATAACCAACGGCTTCTTTTTCCCTCTCCAGTTCATAATCCATAAGATGCAATTGTCCGTTTTCCACATTTAATAACTTACTTAGGATTTGCTCACATTCCACGCGCGTTAAGAGCATATTTCGGATACTCTGTATTTTTATCGTTTTCCGTTTTTGTAATTTTCTGTTTTTAGAATTTTCTTTGTACGTTTTCCTCACTACAATTTTACCGTGCGCTAACGCTGCTGAACGCGATTAAACTGAGCGAATATTAAAATTCGTTTTCACAGTTTACTCAGTTTCCGAGACTCTGAGAATTGCTCGGTTGGTTTTTTATTAGACTTCGTGGAAATCAGCAAAATGCAGTTGAGAGAGTGCCAAATATATATAATTCTATAGGAGAAAACTAAAAACTGTTGATAACATTTCACATACGATTCATAGGTGGCAATTAAGATAAAAGCAAATTTATTTTGCGATTGTCCGAACTGTTCAAATAATTTATAATAAATATAATCTATAAGGTTTTCGAAAGCGAACTAATAATATTTATTTTTTTATTTTAAACATTTTTTAGTTTAATGAAATTTCCAGCAACAAAAAATTTTCAAATTTTTTTTGTATTAATGAAGCATCGATTTTAGTGTTAGTTTTTTAGCTGACTGAGTCGCCTTAGCCGTTGTTTCTCGTGCATGTAGGTGGTATAGGGTCTAATGGTCATGTAGTATACAATCTCCACAAAACTCAGCAAGCTGGCGCCCACAAACAGACCCGTTGTGCCACCAATAGATACTGAAAAGGAATATCTAGTGACATAGTCGATAAACATACATTTTCAAGTTCCACTTACCCACCAGATCCAATTTGCCTCTTACCAAGTTACGTTTGTAACGCTCCGTAGGCAGATCAATGAGGGCCACTTCGATTTTGGAGACTGGATTCTGATGTCCATAAATAGTATCCTTGCTGTCAAAGACGGTTGTGATGTCCACCTCCGTGCAGGAGGGCAGACAATCGCAGACAAGTCCCTTGCGGCCACGTCGACGTGACCATTTGGCAATGATCACCGAGAGATCCTCGTAATTGCGATTTAAACACTCCAGGCCATCCATGTTGCATAGCTGCCAGTCGGGTGAGTTGGGTGTCAGGTGGCTGGAGCAATTGCACAACTCCATTTGCCTATCCTTGCGGCACTGCACCGTGCAGGCGCTATAACTGTAATAGTGATGCACATCCAGAATATTCTCATCCGGAAAGCGACAGTTGCGCTGATGGACGCTCGTCTGCCGGATCTCCTCATCGTTCTCAATATCACGCTTGGACACATACCGACTGATCGATAAATGCACAACTATAAAAAATATATAGGGTATCGTGGAACTAAGAGTACTTACACAAACGATATGTAGGGACCCACAATGAAGAAATCTGTTTTTGGTGTTACCAAAGTGGGCACCTCCTCAGTACCCAGAATGAAAACCTTTCCAAAGTGAAAATTAAATAGCTATTCTATTATATATATTTAAATTTAGCTCACTTACCGTTGCCTCTGTGTGTAGCTCCATTGTCAAAGATCCCGGGCCCGTATAGCGATTGGAGTACATATTTAATTTTGGAGCTTTGTGTTTTCTGTGTAAATTGAAAATAGTTAAAAAACCGTAGATAAATCTTAATTATGATTGTTTAACTAACCCCGCCTGCATTGAGTTGATGGCATAGCAAATACCCAGTTCCGTTTCCATGCGTTGAAAATATTTGCAGCACTCAAAGGGAGATTTATTCCACTCACAGCTCTTAATGGAGTCGACACAGCTGCTCCTAACCAGTTGGGCGTAATACGAGAAATTGGAGTAGAAACACGAAGCTGTGGATTCCTCCCCACTACATTCGTGCACTGTGTGATAGGACTCGCCACGAAAGAAGGCGATCTCGCTGAGTACTTCCTCCAAGGTAAAATCATGATCGGCTCCCCAGAGCCTAAAATATATCACAATCAGATAGCGATAAGATGATATATAATTGCATGCTTACTGTTCGGCTACTTCTTGTATGCGATCCATATTCTTCGATTCACAGACTATAATGGCGGGGAAATTGGAATCCCAATCGCGATAAGAACTCTCCACCACAAAGCTAATGGCGTTGTTCTCAAAAGCAGCTGCCCAATTTAGATAACAAATGAGCAGTTCTCAAATCGTGAAAAAAATGAACTCACCCAACGATGCTTTGATAAGCAGCCAGGAGGCATACCATGAGACCACCAGACAAATGATCCAAAATATGCGCTCCAACCAGCTGGCATCTTCATCTACTATAAAGCGTGCTCCATGCAGCGTAGAATTCTTCAGATATTCCTCAACGCTTCCTCGCAAGCGCATTTTGTTACTATTTGCTCAAGCTTCATTCAGTAACTGAATTGTATTTCATAATAATCAATGGTTAAATAGTTCATGATTTTTACCAAACCATCTCGATAAGGTTGTGCTACAGTTGTTCATTTTCCCAGTAATCCAAACACGCGCCAAACACACTTCGCAGCTGTTGGAAATGATTTATCAAGAGATCAACTAAATTACCCAGCTGAATTTGCTTTGGTCTGAATTATCTGATGAATTAGTTGTGCTTACCAAAACTACACAATACAACTAGTTTACTATGCCACATAATAAAGATGTGACTGAAGTGCTCGACAAGAGCCTCTGATCCACGCAACAATATTTGACTAGACGGCATGTGGTATTAAATAGTAGTAACTTTTTAACTTTTTTTTGTCGCATGACAACTGCTATTTCATAACTAGAATAATATTAATTTCTTTGCCAAAATATCGTAAAGTGGTTTGCTTTGCTAAATATAGATTTTTCTGAATATTAATTAAACACTGATTCAGACTGAAATGCAAATAGTAATTTATAAGAACGCTTTCTAAAATGTTGTCAATGGACTTAAGAACGTGTTGCTCGGAATGTTTGTTTTGATTAAATTAAAGACTGTATCGTAAATTGTATTGAGTAAACAAGCTTTCAGAGTTGTTCTGTTTTATTAAAACAAAAATACGGATATCTTGCCATGAATGAAGTAGCGGTAACTGCATGACAATACCCTTTCTTAAGCTTAATAATTTTGTTAATAAATTTGCTTTCAATATTACAAAATATATGCATAAAAGAAGGAATTATAGAATCCACAAAATGTGCTTCTAGTGTCTTATTCTCAACACTAAATTACTACAATAGTAATAATAAAGATAAATACTTCATGATATCTGTATTTGGATTAGAGAAAATTATTTGAATTATTTGTACACTTTGAAATGATCTTCATCGTATTCCTTATATATCGATAATTCATCCAGAAGAGTATTCTATATTCGATAGCCGAAAAAAAGATTGTCTTAGTCTAAATGATAAAATGACGTAAACGTCTTGGAGGTGCTAAGATATAAAGTAAGAGCCACCTCAATCAGCCAAATCAGTCGGAATCAAGATGGCAACGGCATTGGAGTTGAGCAACACCGAAATACGGGGCATGTGTCAGAGTTATCTGCATCAGAATGATCTGACTGCTAGCTTTGAGATCATCAGCTATCAGCTGCAGCCGATGTCGGAGGCGCCAGCAGGATTTCTAGGCAGTCACTTCTATCTGCAGGTTGCATTGCGACTGCAGGAAACGGGAGAATTGAAACAATTGCGCTTATTTTGCAAATCGGCGCCGGTGGGGAATGCAGCCCGTATGGAATATGTCGAGGATTTTTTCGTGTTCCGGAAGGAGATTTCCGTCTATCAGCATGTGCTGCCGGACCTGCAGGCAGCCTGCACAGAGATCGCACCCAAATGCTACTATGCGGATAAGAATCTGTTGGTCTTTGAGAATCTCATAGATCAGGGCTATCGCATGGGCGCTGATCGCGATGGTCTTTTAAATTATGAGCAGCTGCACTGCTGTCTGAAGGCGTTGGCCGCACTGCACGCAGGATCTATTATAAATGATCAGAAGAAAAAACCACGAGTCCCTTTGAAGGAGAACGCATATCCGTCGAATGTGCCGCCGGAGCATCTGCGTCTGGTCAACTTTAATCAAGCCTGCGCAGTGCTAAAGGAGTTTATAAAGCTCATGCCTAAATATCAGAACCAGCTGGATTATATATTGGCCAACTTTACGCAACGCATGTCAAGAATCTTTGAGCTGGTCAAAACTTCGAAGACGCGACTGAATACGCTTCTCCATGGTGATCTCTGGGCTAATAATATACTCTTCCAGTATGGCAAGTATGGCGAAAATCCGCTCCAATGCCGCTTCGTCGACTTCCAGCTGGCCAGGTATGCCCCGCCAGTTATAGATCTGATCACAGTGCTCACCATACCCACAACAAGCCAATTTCGGAAGGCGCATCTCAAAGAATTACTGGCGGAATATTATCGCTTTATGGCCGAATTTTTGAAACGTGCCGGCTTAAATATAGCTGACTTCATGACTGAGACTGAATACTATGACTCAGTGGAAGAGTATCGCATTGTCGGCCTTATAGAGAGTTGTCTTTTCTGTCATCTAGTCATCCTGCCAACCACAAGCACCCAGGAGCTAACAGGCACAGCTGATGGTTTCAGCGATTTCTTCAGTCGCAAACGCATTGAAATCTGCACGAAAGCGTTCAACACCGATGAAATATACAGGAGTCGCTTGCAGGACATGCTACAGGAATTTATCGATAATTTTGTATTACAATCAACATAAATAAATATTATAAATTAAACTTGTACAAAGCATATTAATTTATTATAAATGAACTCAAATAATTTCAAGTCTTCCATTTAATGCACTCTGCTGCTTTTTGACATAGCTTTCGAGGCTTCGTCAAGGTTTCGTTGAGTTTTTCGGTTTTGCTTTAGCGATTCAAAAACTTTAAAGCTGCATTCAACCGGCTCTTTGCTGGTGTCGCTGTTGGCTCGAAGCGTACAATTCAGTTACCAACTGGCCGCGTTTATTTCAACAACATATTGCGGCTTTAAGTCAACGCCAATTAATCGAGAAACCTAACGGCTTTTGTGCTCCACAGGATTACGCTGCAAAAAAAGAATAATAATAATAACAATCGAACGGAAAAGTACGCGTGAAATTATCAAATCAAAATATAATTAATAATAATAATAAAACGAAAATGTGAGTTTTGCATGCTATTAATAAGTGAAATTGAATTTATATGTGAGCATACAAAATTTGTTAATTCTCTATTTTAATTGTAAATCACTAACTGACACTATGGGAAATACACAAATTAACTGTTTATTTTTAAATTCCATATGAAACCTTGCAAAATTCCCCAACATCAATTTTTTTGTGACCCATTCACCAAAAAGTTTGCCAACACTTAATAAAATTCAAAATATTTGCGTTTGTCCGCCAAAAAGCCAAGCAGTTGCAAGCAACTGTAACAACAACAACAACAAAGATAGAGCAGCTGAAGGCGCAATGCAAATAACCATAAACAATTTGACCTACCACAATATAAACAAAAACAGCAACAACAACACAAACATTGGCAAAGTCTTAAAGACAGACAAACAATCACAGTTGACAGTTGCTCACGGCACATAATTCAATTTAACGGTCGTGTTTTTTCACAACAAATGTTCCAAGAAAAAATTAAAAAAAACTCTACCACTTTAATTAGACTACAGTTTTATTTGTGGGCCTGGCTATTATTAATATTGACTATATTTGTCGCCTACTTTCAATCAATAGCAAGTAAGAAAACATCAATCTAATTGACAACAATCAGAACATTGATTGACTATTAAATACCCATTTAAGAAAATCTTCAAACAAAAAACTATTTACATAATTAAAAATTATTTATAAAATTACTTATAAACTTCAAAATTGTGAATATCTATATTTATCGCATTGAGGTGATTACAAACTCTTACCATAATTTATGATATAATATACCTGGGTATAAAAAGAAAACGTTTAACTGCCTGGTTAGTTATAATGGATGTAAGCAATCCATTGTCATGTTTAAGTGGCATTACCAGAAGTGAATATTAATATTGACCATAAATTGACGACAGTTTGACCATGATGTAATCGCCTCTATTTTTTGGGCAATAATTCGTGATTTTATTAATTAATCATTTAGGTCAGTATAGTTTGCTTAAGCATTTAGTAATTTTATTATGTAAAATGTGAAAATTCAAAATAAAGAAAATAATATTATTATTATATATCTTCTGTGAAACCTTCTATCAACAATTTTCGGTATCCAATCCACATTTGGCTTAAATGTGCATTTCTAATAGTACTTTATTAATAACAATAGATAAAAGCTCAAAAGAAATGGATACAGGAAATGATTTTTATTTTCCTTATGCACTATATTTTTAAAATTAGTTTACATTAAGCCGTATTATATTATTATTATTGCTTCACATTTGTCTGCACATTATTTACAAGTTCTTAAGTGCTTCATTCACAACTCATTCACAAAAGTATTTACCCAATCCACAACTGATATTATGATCATCTTTACGTGTACTTCATGATTGTTGTCACTGACATTCCTTGCTTCTCCTCCTCGTTGCACTCACATACGTGCTGTTGTTGTTGTTGTTGTTGGTGCTTTTGCGTTATGCAACTCAACTTGGCAAACTCTCAATGCCCCCAAATGTGCTGGCATTTTTTCAGGTTTTGGAAGTGTACTTTTTTTTCGTGTCATGTGATGTGCCTCAGACTGTGACTGTGACTGTGATTGTGACTATGACTATGACTGTGACTCTGCCTCAGAGTCGGAATCGGAATAATACTTACACTCGGTCTTTGACTTGGATACGGACTCTGTCTGCGACTTAGTTACATGTGGAAACAACGCAAGTTGCTGTTGTTGTTGTTATTTTTTTAGATTGGGTCAATGGAATCCAATTGGCGTACTCGTCCGTTGCAGTTTAGTTTTTACGTTCATTCCGAAAATTTGGGTCATGTGGTTAATTGACAAAGATTGACGTATTGTTATTCTACGTGCCCACAAATTTGTTTACACTACTCACTTGAATTTTGCATACAATGAGGAAATACAACTGGAAAATAACTGGAACTCAAAATGCATCTGCAATTTGGGCTACCTACTTATATGGGAGCATCCGAGAGTGAATGCTCGAAAGTGGTAGACCTTGATTTTAGCCATGGCTTAAGGACAGACCCAACAACGGCTCATTACACATTTGTTTTTTTTTTTTTTGGCAATTACTTAGCTCGTAAACCGTTAAAGAGTGTAAACTTTTGTTTCCACTCTCCGCGATGCGGATTGTTTTTTTTTTTTGTAATAACTGTTGTTTTTTAATTAGTCGCTGATTAACGATTGCTTAACGTGGTTTTGCATAAAAGTATGATTTAGTAATGGCATCAATTAATTAAATTTGTACATTGAAATGTACATAGTTATTGCGCATCTTGTTGTGTGTCTTTAAAATTGCTTAAGTTTGTCATTCTTAAAATATGAATGACAAACATAGCAATGTGGAAACTTACCACCCAGCCTGAATAAATGTTTCCTTTTTAACTCTTTCATTATTTTTTCAGACATAAAATCTAACACTATTTATCCCAAACAAATATTCAGTTTGCAAATACAGCTTTAATATTTATTTTTTAAATTCTTCGTTTGCTGTTTTCGTGTGGCCAACTTTTTAACTAAAGGCAGAGTTAAAATAAAAAAAATCGCAAAAATCACGTATTACCAAAGTGAAACTTGAGCTAACTAAGCTTCTTCTTATCAGAAGTCAAACTTAAATTGAATTTTTATAAAATGAATAAATAATAATTAAAATTATTATAAAGACTCCTGTCAATTAATAAATTATTTGTTACTACTTCTGTCCTATAAATCTCAAGTGGACATGTGATGATGCAGCCCTGATCACGTAATCACCACGTCATTGATCTCTGCATGGTTGATGAATTGCTGAATAAAGGGCACACAAGAAGGCATGTGCAAAATGCAATATGCAACATATGCCTCAAGAGGCAATATCAAGTTTAAAACTTACATCATCATCATCAAGAGTGTGGTGCATCAAGCCAAGACGAGGCTGAGACACTGCACTGCACTGCACTTCACTGCCGGTTATCCAATTAAAACCAAAGATCAGGGATAGTTTGGCTGCAACAAAAGTGGGCCGTTCACAGTTGCAAACTGTGATTATTGTTTTATTTTATTTTATTTTATTTTTACGCACGCGACATCTAGGAAATGAGAGCCGTCTGCTAGTCGACATGACGACAACTATTAGCCAACCAGGCAAAAATAGTGTATGGTGCATATAAATACTCGTATTGAGGCAACAACCAAGTCAGCTGACGAGTAAGTTGTCCAGTGTGTCTCTCTGCCTGCAGTGAAAAGCGGTCATTTTGGTATTTAGGCGTGTACCAGGCCTGGCTAAGCCAGCGGACGGTCGGACGGGCTGGCGGTATGGGTTAGTGGTATGTTTTTGGGTTGACGGGGTGTACGTGTGTGTTTGTGTGTGTGTGTGGTTAAACACATGCGTGCATATGCGTGACAGGCGGAAACTTGTCGTATCATATGCACGCCACAATTATGTAATGATCATAATAATAATGCCATGCAAGTAAAGTTTTCATTTCGCCTCGCGATCTGGTTACGCACCCATCCTTAAACATTTTATATCATCAGTTTAATTAAATGACTTCATTATTTACATTTAGTAGCACAAAGATTAAGATTAAAATGGAAATTGAAGGAAATACAAATTTTCACACACTCTTCTCTGAAATCGCATTGCATCTTACAATCTTAAATTCATTGACAAAAATATTTCAGGATTATATTTGCTACATTCCAAAATGTCGTTCAACTCAATTTCGCTTACATTTAAATTTTGTATCAATTTAAATGTATTATAATTTGTATAAGCAGCAATGAAGATTAATTTTCAACTAAAATTGCATACACCACATTCATTCTTCAGGTGCCCGGACTATCGCTATATGATCTTAGCGATTATGTGTATTGCTTACGTCCAGGCACGTCCACAGCGCACCACTTTGCAGCATGTTGCCGTCTTGGAGAATGCTGCCTGGGAGCAAACATTGCCGCAACAATTACAGAATCCCTTTTATAAGACGCCGCGTGTGAGGGATGCATTGGCTAGATCCAGTTGGTTTGGTCCCGGCGAAGAGGTGGTAAGTGTGTGCTTGACATTACCTTAGTGAAGTTGCGTTAATTTAATGTCCTTTGTAGGTCCTTGAGCGGCAGGCGGAGAAAATACCCCGCATGGAAATCTATAATGTGCTCTCGCATGCTGGTCTCATACCGCGTCGCAAGTATTTTTAATCTTATCGAATTTGTTGCAATTGCATTTCTTACATTTTGTATAAAATATCAGAGAAAACATTAAAACTACAGTCATTAATTTAAGTTTAAAAGAAATAAACAGTGTTTCAATTTTACTTAATAGTTTTAAATTTCAAAAAGGTAATAATTCGCAAATATCTTGTATATAAAAAGTCATTTGTTTGTAAAAATAACTGCATTTAATTTATATTTAATAGATATTTTCGCTTAAGTGGGCACATATTTATACAAAGAAACTAAAAAAATGTGCTTCAACAACTATAGTCAATGTTATGTAAGTAATTACGATAGCTGGAACTGTCTGATTGCTTGATTATTTTCTCTCATCTAAAATAGTATGTAAGTCTGTAATAATTCTACATTTAAAACTCCAGGTGTACATCGAGTTGAGTAACACTCTGCAATCGAGCGTCCAGCGATAGGTGTTCATCCTCCTGGCTGCTGCTCTGCTGTTCCAGTTCTGTATTCTGCTCCAGTAATGTTTTGCGCACCTCTTCTTTTGGCACCGTGTCGTACACCACCCCCTCCTCCTTGTGCTCCTCCTCTTCATCCAAATCGCTGTCCTCGTGAGCGATCCCATTGCCATTTATTCTACCATTGCTGAGCGTCTGTTCGCCATCTGCGTTGTGTCTGATTGTGCTCTCAGCTGGTGTTAGGAGCGATTTGATGAATTCGCCGCAGATCAGGCTCATCGCAGGCATCGTATGGGCGGACAAATTGACCAACTGTAATTGTGAAATAAAATTCGAGAACATTAATTGGCAATGACCTTGACAAAGTTCACACAAAAAAGGCAATCCAAAAATTACTGACTATATACCACCCTGTATTCAATTCCGAACTTCCGCCAGCTACATTTTTTTTTCGGTGGGTCGCTAGTCGAGATTATGGTTCAAGTTCGCTGCTTGAAATATGAATATGAATTCACTTGCCACGGATTTCTTTGAGTTGTTGTCGTCATTTTTATGAGTTTGTCATTGCTGTCAAACTGAATTTGAAGTGTCTTTTAAAAACAGTTAACCTTCGCGCATGCGTACATGTACAGCTACATTTTATTTTTGCGCGTTTTCGACTCATATTCAAAAATGTTTCAAGAGATTTTCGAAACATTGGTCACTCATTCGTTGCGCTTTTGTGATGAAACATTAATTAAGATTAACAATTTAATTGTCAGAAGACGCGACAGAAGGCAATGTGAATCAACGAATATAAACACAATTTACATCCGTAAATTGCAGTTAAGTAAAACTGACTGTAATTAGTATAAAAGGTGCAGACGTAAGTATATTTGTAATTACATTATATGAGTAAGCCAATAAGCGACAAGTGCTCCCATTTAATTCATTGGCAACCCACGCCAATCGGCTGGCTCTCAGGGGAAATTTACAGTGGTGAGAAGAACTCAACTCAACATAAAGTAGCCACAACAAATGTTCGTTTATATTTATTTATTGAACAGCATAATGAGCTGAAAGGCACACGGCGACACAGTCGCAGCTCGACGCATAAACAAAGCTTAATTGAACAACAACAACAGAGTCAAAGAGCAAACGCCGAGTGTCGCGTGTCGAGAGAGCAAATTCGACAGAGAGCGAATTTGAGAGCACAATCTCTTTCATTAGAGTGTGTGTGTGGGTGGAGGTGGGAGATTCGACTGCAGCAAATGCAGCGGCCGCATTTGAAATGTATTCATGTGGGAGTACGACAGAGAAAGCGCCATGCAGAGAGAGAGAGCGAGCGAGCGGTCGCGTACGCGACAATAACAAACCGAACTTAACGAGCAAAGGCTTCGTGTATTAGAATAATGAGAGCGAGTCACGCACGAAGCTGCTGCTGCTGCTGCGACTATCGTTGGCGCCGCTGTCGCAGCAGTGCGGCGGCATATAAATTGCATTGAACGACAGCAGCCGCTCAACATTCTGCTTTTGTATATTGCACAAACAACAACCGCAACAGCCAGCAGCAACGCAGACAGAGCCGGAGAGAGCGTGACTGAACAACTGAGCAGTGTGGGCAGGCAAACGGAAGCGCGTGCCGCAAAAGTTTACGGAAATAAAATAACAAGCAAAAAAGTTCAGGGCACATCAGAGCTACTTGAACCCCAGCAACTGACAATAAAACATACAATTGTTATTTAACAATTGAAGAAAGAAAAAATCAAAGAATAAGAAGTGCATTTAAAGTGAATTGGAACAAATAAAATACCAAAATGTGGCCCAACTTTGTTGTTGTCATTTCGCTGATGTGCCTGGCACTGTTTTGTGCCTGGGCCCAAGCTGGACCCGTGCCAATTGTCAATGAGGTGAGTTTTTGGGGGCGGAGTGTGAAGAAACACGGAAGTGTGCAAGAAGTTATGAGCCGGGGCAATTGCGTTTTACTTTTCTTTTTTTTTCTTCCTTTTTGTATAGAATGACATTTCCTTATTAAGGGTGTGAAATTTTGTGGAATTGAAATTAAATTGGACTGCAAGAAAATGCAATTGTTAATTAAAAGATTACTTTCTAATTGACAGCATTAATAATAAGACCGTGAACACGACTTGAGCGGCTGTTAATCAGCACGACTATTTATAGGCCTTAACGGTTTATATATATTTATATATACATGTATGATGATGATGATCAGAATATTCCATTTGCTTTTATAATATTTAAAGTGAGTGTTTCCTTATCAAATTTTCTGTGAAGAATTCGAGGTGTTTTCACAAATTTCGAAAATAACAAGGCAATTAAAATTTCGTAGCCTTTAATGATCTTTGATCGCAGCTCAAGGATATCAACTTAAATGTCAATCAACTCTTTTCGCAACTATCCAAAGTGGACCTATGACAATTTAGAAAGCACTGTTGCTATGCTGATATATCTATATAATACTATAAGCGTAAATCCATGTAAAATCCAATTGAAAGGCATCCAAAAATAAGCACCACAATTGCGGTCTTTGACTTTAAGAGAATGGCGTTATTAATATGAATTGAAATTATTCAAATTTTCTCTGAAAATAGCGGACACAAAAGCATGGCGAAACAGAATTGAACAAAAAGATTGCTAGATTAAAAAAAAAATGCAAGTTGGTTCAAAAAATGGGAAACGGAGTCTAGAAACTACATAAATATAAATAGTTGTTGTATATTGCAAATATCACATTTTGAAAGTATCTTTTACAAAATATTTTGCTACATGAATAAATATTTTCTGAATCTATATATGTATATATATAAATATATATATAAATATATGTATATATAATATTTAATCATATTATATTAATATTTTTTTCTTAATATTTTTTTTTGCCTAAAACAGCACCAGCAACTGATGCCCAAGGTGCCCCAATGGCACTGCTTGCGTTACTTTAAGCACGATGTGCTGATGATGCGTCGCTGTCGTCACTTGCGTGTTCCAACGGCGCCACGTCTTGGGGATGTTCTCATACGCAAGAGGAAGAAATAGAAATGGGGGCAATCGGTCGTCGAGTCGACACAACAAAAACAACAACAACAGCATCCAAATCAACAAGAACAACAGCAACAACAGCACATGACTGAGCAACAAGACGAATTACAATTGCAAATAGAATTTCAACAGGATTTATAACAAGACCAAAGTTTAACCAAAATAATAATTAATCAATAATTTACTATATGTATAATTTAAGTTAATCTTAAGCCTAACCACTTGTACTTCATAGCACGTAAGGTTTCAATAAAATTACAAAAACCAAGAAGGTAAACATATCAAATCTAGTAGACAAGTAATTTTCATTTTATACATGATATGGTATTATATTAAAATTGCGTTTTTTCTTTATCAATATTGAGTCTTGATTAATTAAAATTTGTTGTTGCAATTTGCGAGAGGGTTCTGTTGAGTATTCTAATAACTGTTGAAAGCCGGAGTGGAATATACGAAAATTGTACAAAAAAATTACTTCATAAACAATTTTACAAACGTTAATTAAATGGTAGAAAATTGAAGAAATCCTTAAAATGGTAGAAAATTTATGAGAAGCCTATAAGGAAACAACTAAATTAGTTTTTGAAATAGTCGACATAAGCGATTTGCGAATTTTATTCTAGAGGCAAATTTTGAAGTTGAAGAAAACAGCCACCTGCATTTCAAATCTATAAACTTCAATCGTTGAAATTAGTTGGATTTCGAGTCAACATATTTACAACGCTCGAGGCAAATACTCTTGCATCAAAATATTGTAAGTAAAATCATTACAGAAATCGTATTTCTATATATTAAACTAGTACTTACCGCATTCACCGAACTATGCACTCCACGCCCCACAATCAGTGGTCCGCTGGTCTTGGCAATCTCTATTGTCTCGCCCGACTTCTGCTTGGCCACAAAACTGCCAAATGTTGCATATTGCAACTGCTGTTCCGCGATTGGTGGCTGGGCAAAGGAAATGGGCGCAAGCGCATCATCCATTGTGCTGTGACCGGGTTGGGCCAGGCGGACAATCTCCTTGTCGTGGGTGAGCATGTGCAGCGTCGACTGCGCCTGCCAATCCACATTGATGGAGCTCTGTTTGGGCTGGCGTCGTGGCAGCCACACCAGGCCGTGCAACTTGGGCAAATTGCAGCGCTGATAGATAGGCAGCGGCACATTTGGCTGGAAGACATGCACTGCAAAAGGGAAACCGAGATGAGAATGGAATCGTTGAAGGAACACGAATGCAGTTACTCACGTTCATCGTTGCGTGTGACGGCAGCTATCAGATTAGTGAGCGGATCAAAGGCCAACTGGCGCACGGAGAGCTTGAGGCCCGCCTGCAGACGCAACGTCATCAGATTCCAGATTAGCACACGCGTCTCGGTGCAGACAGCCACCAGATGCGCCTGCTCTCCGGCACCAAATTGCACCTGTGAAATTTGTGCACAGCTTTGAAGAGGTGCTGACTCCATTTGCGCCGCTTTCGCTGGTTTAATTTCACGGCGTTTACGTTTCGTTGCTGTTGCTGTTGCCACTGCCGGTTTGGTCGTCTCATCCAGCTGGAGTACACTGAACAGCGGCAGCAGCTCCTGTCTGACTAGTTGCTCATAGTTTTTCCGCCGATTGCTGAGGCGTGCCAGACGCTGTTTCGCCTTGAAGCGTTGTCGCGGTTGCAACCGATGCAGACGTACCTCAAGCGTTTTCAGGCGATGCTGCACCGCCATTTGATCCACCACACAATTTTGCAGATGCATCCGTAGTCGTCGGTGGCAGGCCTCGTGAACGGTGCACTCAATGCCAAAGCGACGCATTAGCTGCAGCTTCTGATGCAAACCCAACTCGGACATTTGCATAATATGCTTGTACACTTTCTCCTTGATATCATCCTTGGGCGGCTGCTCGTTGCTGGATTTGCACTGACTGCTCGGCGCACTGGCAATCAGTTGTCGAGCCTGCTGCACCAGCTTCTGATCGTTGCTGTCGAGCAGCGTTTGCAGCAGTCCGTACAGCTGCTGGCGTTGCTGCTGCAGTTCCGTCCGCGTGCCATTCACTGGCATCTGGGCTAGACGCAACTGAGCCTTGGCCACAACACCATCATAGCCAGCGGATGTGCTCAACGCATGCAGCTGCCGCAAAGTAAGGGCATCGTACAACACCAGCGTGCTGCCATAGCCAGCGGCTAGCAGTGATCCGTCCTGTGAGAAGCAAATAGAGCCCAGAGTCTGTCGCTTGTAGCTCGCCTGCGCTGCACAGCTCCACATTGTGCCGCGCTTGTAAATGTTCTCCGAATCGCCAACTGTCCACAGTTTGATCACATTATCCTTGCCGGCCGTTGCACAGCGCAAATTGCTCACCTGAAACTGATTGGAGAAGATGATGGCCTGGAAGCCATGCTCATGCGGCAGCTCAATGTTTGTGTTGAGCGTGTAACTGCAATGGAATTGTTGAGAAGGGTGCTCTTCAATTATCATGTCTCAACGCTCACCTTTGTAGTTTCTCCTGATATTGCCAAAATTTGAGACGCAACTCGGCAAAGTTGCGCTGATCATTGTACACCTCACCCGTGGCCATCCAGTCAATGTTGAAGGCAGCCCGTGTGACGCACGTATTATAAATAATGCGATTCGCCTCCTGGGAGTTCACATTGCTCTCCACCACACGCAGCTGCAAAGAGTAACACAATTAGACCAAATATAAATTTAAGTAAGGGCGCTTAATTTACATTATAAAGCAAACTCTTCGTGTAGGCCGAGTAGAACTGCAAATGTCCGATGCGTCCATTGAGCACGAGTGTGTTTGTGCGTGGATTAAGATTCAATCCGATGGGAAACAAGCTTTTGCCGGTCTTGTCCGGCAAAGCATAGGTGAAATGTTGCAGCGCCGATTGTAGCTTCATTTCGCTGGGGCTGATAAAATGCAGCGCATTGTCGTCGGTGCAGGCGAGCACATGCTCATTGCCATCGCTGATCAGTACGTGCCGGATAATGCTCGACATGCGCGGCACAAAATTTCTCTCGTCCGAATTGGCCAGCGTCCATTTGACCAGCACAGCCTCATGGCCAGCACTATAGAAACTTATGCCCGTCGGCGTAAACGCAATACTCGTCACACCCGTGTTATGCCAGTGATGTTCGGTACATAAAACTCGTTCCTTATTGTCAAACTGTCGCCAGATGATGACCCGGCCCGTCTCATCGCCAGTGGCGGCCATTTCCTCGCAGGGACTCATCCGTACACACGTTATGATTGCTGTGGTCGTGTTTTTATAGCGCCAGAATTTCCATGTCTCATAGTTGAGAAAGTAAACGTAATAACCCTGTGATATTACTATATATTTGAAGGTTCCCTTGCCAACATCCACCAAGGGGACCCGAACTCTGTAAATAAGAAGAGCAAAACGTTGACAAATTAAATCTTAAATGAAAATCAGTTGGAGTTCTTACAAAGATTTGGTGTTATAAATATGCAGATAAATAAGAGAAAGTTAAAAATGTTATACAAAATTAATAAAATGTGTTTTAATCTCATAACACAGGTAGCTTTATGACTATATTCAAATAGATTTATATTATGCTGGAGTTTCACATATAAATAATAAACAAACATATAATCATATTTCACTAATAGTTTTAAATATCAAACAATACTAACGTAAATTGAGCGAGATTACTCACTTTAGTTTGAGGCCACAGTTGATGGGGATGACGTTACCGGTGCTGGTGTTGATCACAAAATAGAGAACCTGTTCGCCACTCTTGCGTTTAGCCGTGACAAAGGCGCACGCGGTGTCCCCCTCTTTGTATAGATTGAGCAGATTACACGTGAGGATTTGCAAACCCTGTTCACCCAGTTTCACGTTGATGTTCTTCTGCAGCACACCGGTTCGCCAATGCCAACGGAGCAGTTGACCTGTGCTTGTGCAGCCCAGTAGCAGCTCTGGCTGTTGGACATCCAGCTCCAAGCTGATTAGCGGCGATGTTGCATCGTTTAGTTCACGTGTCAGTTCTCCGGTGCTGGTAACAAACACCTGCACCTTCAGCCCACATCGCACAAAGATGAATCTATGCAGGGGCATGAAATATTTAATTTATGACAAAAATAAATAATAAAATATGGTTATAACTAACCTTCCTTGGGCGGAGAAAACAGGCGCATGCTTCACAATATTGCCGCCCGCCAAATGCTGCAGCTCCAGTCCGTCATCATCGTCGAAATTCATGGCTGTCTCTTTCGTACAGATCTGTGGTGCAGTTTCGACTGCCTGTACACTGCAAATCCTTCTGAATTAAGCAATAACAACTAGTTTTATGCACGTACTTCTCCCATACAAAATTATAAACCGCACGTGTAGCTGCTTTTTGTGGTGTTGCTCAACGCATTGCATGCTAAACACAGTGTTGTTAAACAACAACTTGCTTGTAATTCTGGCGCAGCCAGCTTCACTTCGACAGCAACAGTTTAGCGGAAAAATATCAAGTGATTGAAAATTAATCAAACTTACAATTGTTTTGAAATATTTAAAATAGTAATGCATATAAAAGACAACTGCTTATAAATACTAATCGCAAGTGCTGGTTGCTTAATGTTAGGGAACAAGAACTTAATTAACCAGTATAAAAAGAATTTACCATAAGCTTGCTATTAATATTTATGTTCTTTGAATAATTTTTGGTTGTATTCTTGAAAAAAACCATGAACAACCTTTTTCTTATTATAATTTTTCGTTTCCAACTTTTGCAATTCAAATATGTCGCACCAGATGTCAGTGCTGCAAAATTATGCACAGGGCACTTGTGCAATCGATAAGCGATAGTTTTTTGGTATTTTGTCAATATCGCAAAGCAGCCAATCTTAGAATAAAATATTGTTCAATAAATGGATAAACTAATGGTCAGCAAAAAGTAGGCGGCACTGGTTCAAACGCTGCCACGTGTCCGGATAGATTTCGAGATGGCTATAAAATACACATGCCAAATAGCACCAACAACAAGAAAAAAAACACCAGCAACGACACCAACAAGAATAACAACAAACAACATGTGCAACGTTTCATGCAAGAGCAATGTAAACAACTTGCTGGCAAGTTGTTCGTTGCCATTGTTATCAATGCTCTTCCTGGCCATTGTCCTTCCATTGTCCTGCCTACTGACGCCTGTGGCTGCAACGGAGCCGCTTAAGGTGATATACGCTGTGAATGCCGGCGGCGATAGGCATACGGATCAGAATGGCATACACTATACGGCGGACACGTTGAAAGTGGGCATAGCCTCTGACTATGGCAAACATTTGCTGATGATCGGCCGGGTGCAGGAGCAGGACGAGCTGCTCTATCGCACCGAACGCTATCACACCACAACTTTTGGCTATGATTTTCCCGCCGATGGCGATGGTGACTATGCGCTCATCATGAAATTCTGCGAGGTGTATTTCGATGCACCCAATAGCAAGGTGTTCGATGTGCTGCTGAATCGAAGGCATACTGTGGTCAAGCAGCTGGACATCTACAATCAAGTGGGACGCGGCTCTGCTCACGATGAGATCGTTTACTTTAAGATCAGCAATGGACGGCTGCACTATGAAGCTGATGGTGAGATTGAGACATCAGATGTGCGCAACGGGCAGCTGCGTTTGGACTTCATCAAGGGTGCGTTGGATAATCCGAAGATTAATGCATTTGCCCTGCTCAAGGGCGATGTTTCGCAATTGCCGCGTCTGCACGGCACCGAGGCCAGTGAGCGTCGTGTGGAGACCGAGGAGGAGGAGAAGCCGCGTCAGTTGCATCAAGAGCGCATTGTGCGCTACAACGAGAAACAGGCGCAACGAGGCTATGACGATGATGCGGACGAGGATGAATATGACTACGATAAGGAGGAGCAAACACAACAACAACAACAACATCCACAGCAGCAGAAGCGTCAATCGCAGCAGCAACAACAGCAACAGCAGCATCAACAACAGCAACAACAATCGACTACGCAGAACTCAAAGCGTATTCGAAGCGGACCACGTCAACCAAACCCGTATTCGATGGATGATTCATCGATCCTGATGCCCGTATTTGTTGCCATCTGCGCATTTATACCGTTGCTGTTTTGCCTGTGCAAGCTGTGATGCCCATGGGATCCCCATTTTAGCTATCGTGTTGAGTTTTGTGATTATTATAAAAGACTTAATTGTATAATTATGGTTTAGTTTAGTAGCGACAAACATGTACACGTTTTTTTGCCAACACACAAAAACAACGCACAAATCTCTCTAATTACAATTTTATATATATATATATATATATATATATATATATATATATATATATATATATATATAGTCTTATTATGTGTTCCTTCTTTGGATTCAGACACGCCTCCAAATTGCCAGGCTCGTTTACTTAAGCTTACAAAAACGCATTGAAAATTAGCTCTTCCTCTCATGAGAAATGCAGTTATATATGATATCTATATATATATTTAAGATATGACATATATGAAATGCAGTTTTGGTTTTTTTTAGCAATTGCTTAAAACTAATTCAATGGAAAATAAAACTTGTTTGTTATCAACAAATTGTTTAATGATATTGCATAATATATACCTGATACAAATTTAGTGGATTCGTTGAACTGTATCTTAATGGGGGGATTTGAGTTATTGAACGATTCGAGTTGGGTGTCATAACTGATTAAGCAATCTCAACTATTTAATCATTTATTAATCCAGAGCTATTTATAAAAATAAGCTGAAACAACGCATAAATTAAATAGTAATTTGAAAGTTGAAGAGTTTAACTTGATTATAAATAAAATTACAATATGATTATAAATGTATTTTCAGAAGCTTTCCGAACTAACTGATTATTTTCCAATCGTTTTGCGTCCGTATTCATAAAAGAGGCTGTTACGAGTGAGATCAATTTATTAAAAAAAAATAATGTACAAATAATTGAATTTCAAAATCATTTTTTTCTTCTTTTGTATTTTAGCTGTTATTTATTAAATTCAAGTGATTACAGATAAGAATCTAAAACTAGGAAAAGTTGGTGAAAACGTCACAGCTAATGTATTGAAAAAGTGCAATCAGCTAAAGTTCAACAAATTAACTAATAGCTGGAAGTGAATACAAAATTGTTTAAACTATGTATTTAAAGATGCTCAGCTCGACTCAATATTAGATTGTCATACATAAATATTGTTAAGATTATTATAATTTTTAATTCATATTTGTTCATGCAGTGAAAGTTACAAAAATATATTTCTATTCTTAATTCACCTACTTAAGCGCCAATAAAATCGAATTCCTAATCCTAAATCGACATACTTGTTTTTATCACATTCCATACTCCAATATTTATTTTTAAATTTTAAAAATCCTCTCCATTTATAATTTATTAAGTAAGCTCATTCAATGTTTAATTTGTTGTTTAATATATTTAAAACTCTTTTGATGCTTGTATAATTGATATTTAGGTGAATTTTTATGCACAGCGAAAGCTTAAATTTAATTCAAGAGATAAGTTTTCCATAAGTTATTATAACAGTTTTTGAATCCATTCTACAATTAACAGAATTTGTTGTGCAATAAAATACCATTTATTATTGTTGTTGCTAGGCATGCGCTTAAAGTTCAAAGTTGAAACTAGTTTTAATGTAATATCGTCTATTTTCAATGGAATCATAAATGTCCATATATTCTTGCTAAAATCTTGAATATGTTTATAATAGGCTTGAATATATATTTAACAATAGATTATAGATTTGACTATTGCTCATTAAATCATGTTTATATCATTATCAATGCAACATTTTTCCAAGTACAACTTATGGTTCAAGTTCACTACTGCAGTTTGAAATCGGTACACAGACAACCCATAGACGAGTGCTCCAAGCACACACGCGATTACGTGCTCGAGTCCGGAATATGGCAACTTCGGGGCTGGTGCGACTGGTTTCATTTGTATGCAGCAGCAACGTGTGCCCAAATGTCAGCGTGACGCACATAACACATGGTTTTTTTTTTCAATAATAATAGAAATAATCAATGTAGAACTTTATTGGATTGATAAGCGGCGAGTGGGGGGAGGGCTTGATAGGATTGACAGAAACCAAATGGCTGCTCAAATATATACAGGCTAATAATAATAAAATAATGCAGGTCATACATAAAAAATTGTATACAAAATATATAGCTGCTACTAAATGACTAACAATAAGATTCACACACACGCACACACACAGAAACAGATATTCATTCACACACACACAAATAAAGCTCACACGTACAAATTGCACTTAGCAATAGTTTTGCGTCTCCTACAAAACTATTCAAAGTGCGATTTAAACCAACAAAAATGCACTAATTAACTACATATACTAAATACAAAAATATTTATATATCATAAGAAAGTGCATAACTCGAATGTGTGCAAATTGGATAGGCGCTTACAAATTAATTAACAGGAGAGGAAGAGAGGTGAAGGAAACCACGTGAAACACCAATTACAAAATGGGAAAGCGCGTCATGTCCGTTAAGAGTCCTTAAAATCGAATTTCGTTGCTCTGCAGCTGCTCATAGGCCTTGGGCGTAAGCTGTTCGTAGCGTCCCTTGCCCGTTTGATAGTAGAGCGCATCGTGCACCACGTTCGGATCGTAGCCCTCCTTTTGCAGATCCACTTTGCGCAGCTTGAATGTGCCTGTCAGATCCACTTTGGTGAGCAGTCGCAGTATCTGTGGACGCGCATAGGCAGGCAGCACTTTGGCAAGATTGGCGGCAAACACATCTAGATCGAGTTCTCGATCCGGATCGTAGATGGCGGCCATGCCGGCACGTCCTTCGGTGTGCGGAATGGTTACACCGTACACCACGGTATCCTTGTAGCCGGCGACATTGCTGACCTGTGCCTCAACCTCGCTGGTGGACACATTTTCACCCTTCCAGCGGAATGTGTCGCCGGTGCGATCCTTAAAGTACAAATAGCCCTTTTCATCGGCAACGAGCAAATCGCCGGAAAGGAAGGCCATATCGCCATGCTTAAACACATCCCTAACAATCTTCTTGGCCGATGCCTTGGCATCCACATAGCCCAGAAATTCACGCGATGGATTTCCCTTGACAATCTTGCCAATAAATACGCCCGGCTCATTTGGCTCGCACAGCTCACAAAGGCCGTCCTTGTTGCGGATGGGCTCTCCGGTGTCCTGGTCGGCGCGTATTATCGATATGGGATAGACCTTGGGCAATATGCGGGAAACAAAGCCAATGGCGCCAACTGTATTGTCATGATTCATAATATTCGCATTGCCCTCCGTTGCGCCATAGAATTCACCCACTTTGGCAATGTTGAAACGCTCAACAAACTGCGGCCAAATCTGTGGACGCAATCCGTTGCCATAGACCAAACGGACGCGATGTGCCTGATCATGTTCCGAGGGTTTCGTGGCCAGAATATAGCGAGCCATTTCGCCAATGTATTGACCGACCTGTAAAGTGTTTAGAGATTGTTAACTTGTCTCAAATGAATGCAATAAAAACTTACAGTTGCATTAAATTTGGCACAATCCACGAAATAGTTGGAAGCCGAAAACTTCTTGCGTATAGAGACCGTGGAGCCAAAGAGAACCGATTGACCCATGCACATAATGCCACCAGCGGTGTGGTACAGCGGCAACGGTGTATAAAACACATCGTCATCCTTGAAGCCCATGGTATAGTGGATGCCGGAAGCAATAAACAAGTAGCTGAAGGAAACAAATTGATTTGATGTTGAAATTTATGATAATAGAATAAACGAATGAATATTAAATTTACATTTAATTATAAATAATCAGAAGATCAACAGAGTAATTATTTTATATTTGTATTTAAATTATGTTATGAATGAATTCAACTATCGTTACTTGTTTTTATTAAAAATTACACAAACAAAAATAAATAATATTAAAGGGATTGAATACTATAAAAATAGTTGCAAAATGATTGAATAAATATTACTCATTTATAATTTACATGAGTTGTAACCTTATCGGATTTACAAATCAAATCAATAGATTATGAAAGCGTACTTGCGATAACAAAGTTGATAAATTAAATACTTTATTTTTTACTGACAATTCCTATTCAAATTGATAACTGAAATAACACTACTTAGTTATATATATTTTGCAATGACTCACCGCGAATGGGAGATAACAGCTGCTTTGGGCAGGCCAGTTGTGCCCGATGTGTAGATATAGACAAGTTTGTCATGATGGGCCACCTGGGTTTTGCCGGGTTTCTCAACGCTGGCCGCTGAGAGGAGCGTATTCAAATTGCGGGAGTGTTTAACTGCTTCCGATTGGCTGTTGTTGTTCTCGTTGTTGTACTGGAAGAGCGTGAGATCTGTGGGCAGATCTTTGCTGACATCGACGATGGCCTCAATGAAATCCTCGCCATAGATGAGCGCAGCACAGTGTGCCACCGTTATGCTGTGCAACAGAGACGGTCCACGCAGATTCGTATTGATCAGTGGCGTAATGATGCCAATTTTGGACAGACCCAACCAGGTAGCCATGTATTCGGCACGATTTTCCAGCAGCAGCCCGACAACGTCACCTTTTTTGTAGCCCTGTGCCTGGAAGACGTTGGCAACACGATTCGCATGCTCGTTTATCTGCCGGAATGTCCATTTCTGGGTGTCGCTCATGACAGCCACCTTTTCCGGATGCGCCCGCACATTCTCCTCGAAGACATCGGCAACGGTATTGTTGAGGCGTTCACATCGCTTCGTATAACGCAGCAGCTTAGCATAGGCAATCAAGGCGCTGCAGGGGAGGGATAACAAGGAGTGCGATTAGCGATCAGCGATAAGCGTTATAAATAAGTGTTCTAGTATTTATACTATATATAAAAGATTAATATCAATCCAACTGCTGCTGGAGTTATGTGTTGTTTATGAGCCGATTAATTGTGAAAACGATCCAAAAATAACTGTTACCGTTGGACAAGCGCCACACACGGTACAACCGTGTTCCAGATAAGCCAAAGGCAATTAAATGTGCCTGGGAAAGTAGCTTGAAGTGTTTTCAAACATCGATAGCTGCTTATATAATTTATGTGTATTTAACAGCGAAAGTATTTAACAATCTTAACTGGATTGGTAATTGTAAAGTGAAATGTAATTAAATTTGACTATATAAAGTCAGATCACGGGTCGCTGCATTTCCAAAATAAAACTTGAGACAATTTCAAACATTATCTTTGAGTAAGTATCGAATTTATTGATAAATTTAGAGCGCACTTTAATTAGTCTATTATTATAAATATATCTATTTATCTATATATTCATTGTAATAAAATTTACACATTTCAAAATGCAATATGCAAGCTGAGATATAGATATGTAGGTAAATATAACCCAAAAAATTTATTTTTAAATCAATACAACAAAGTATTGTAAATGTTTTTAATGTTTGAATAACAATGGAAAGCTTTCGAAAGCAACATTTTGGAAATATCAAAAGATAATCAAATACAGATTAAACACGCGTTGATCTAATTACAACTGAAACAAAGCTACTTATTCCGTATGAAAGGTTAATTTGTTGCATTTTGAAAAAAAAACTAGTTTTTCAGGTCAGTCTTGAAATTAATTAATTATTTCAAAAGAAAGCGAATTTTTATATGTATGTATGTATGTATGTACGTATGTATGTATAAAGAGCATATGGCATTCAATGACTTTTGTTTACGAGTCCATTATCGAGTCTTGTACAAATCCCAATCTATAGAATATTTGAACAGCACTTAATTTGATTTGCACTTGAGAGTACTTTGTACTCAATGGAAAGTGTAGCATAGCTGATAAGATAGCTAGCTTAAGCATTCCGGGATTATAATTTCAAGAGTGACATGCTTACATTTATTTTTCTATTGTTGTATAATCAGAGTTTGTACGTTTGAAAAACTTATGTGAGCGTTTCACGCGATGTAAAATGAAAAATAATTAAGTACTTGAAAATAAAAATACAAATTTGTATCTAATCATGTATGTTAGTATCTCGTCGAATTTTCTAAGCTCTTGTACTTTGTATCAAGTATGCAGAGCCGAGTCTTTTCCAAGGCTGTCAAGAAACAACTTGCGGCAGCAAACGACCGATTTAAAGAATATTGTTCGGAACAAAAAATACGATTGGCCTTGTTGCTTGGAACTCGATCTTGCGTGTTTTGCTGTTTTTACTGACATAAAAATGTTTTAGCTGATTCCATGCAATTTTTCGTCCGAGTATATTTTTGAGTCAGTCTCAATGGCAAATAGCCATTACCATAATATGACATTGATCTCCTAATTACATAAAAATGTTATAATTGAAAGCGATTGTTTGAGGAAAAACTAGTTGCGAGTCTAAACGATTGCATATCTATCCCCAAATATATTTATACAAATTTATATATTTATATTTCAAGCAACTTATTTGCTACACCAACAAATAAATACATAAATGAGTGAACTTTTAACAATTGAATTGAAAAAATAAGATAACAAATTTAATTATGCCAAAAGATAGTGTCAAACACTTGTCGTTTAGTTTGGAATATGTGTCAAATGGAATATTCCAGAGATCAACGCTTTTACAAAGCCGCTTGTAATTGTCCATTTTTTATTGAGAATTATTGTTGTTTGAGCTCTGCTCTGTGAGGCAACCCTAGCTAAGCAGAGCGACAGAGGCAACACCAACAAATATGTGTTACTTCCGCAATTTTAAATTGAATACGAATACGAAGACAAAAGCAATTATGAAACCCCCCACTTACGATGTTTTTCAAGAACAGTTCGTGCGCCGATCGACAACTAACTGTGCCAAGCAACAGTGGCTACAACTGTGCTTCTTCTTCCGCCTGACACACACACTCGGACAGAGAGGGAGAGATATAAAATTAGTATGCATTGCAGAAGCTCTTCTTCTCCATGCATTATCGCATGGTTTTTGGAGCCAATCAATGGTGTATGAAAAGTGAAATTGTTTTTTCAGTTTTGTTGTGGTTTGCTTCGTTTTTTTTTTTTTTATCAACCACCTACTGGCGTTGTTTGCTGGCGACCTTGAACCTGAATAAGTCAATGACTGACAATAAAAATAACTACGATAAAAAAAGAGCGACATATGCGTAACTGATAAATAAACCGGACACAAAATAAATGACACATTTTCACGCATATGCTTTATTTACATTGGCAAAAATTACTATGTACAGATAAGTCTGGCAAAAGAGAAAACTTCAGCTGTAGCTTTTCCCTCAAGTCTAAAGATAGCTGCTGCTGCGCACAAGCGACCCAAATAGATGCACAAAACGAGTTTTTATAATTATCTTCTCATTTTTTTTACTAGTCATACGACTGAGCACAGAGTATATCTTTTTGCGGTTGAAAAGCAGACACTAGGTAGGAGCGAGTCGGGTGGATGGAGGGGTGTTGTTGGGGTCGTCAAATGATTTTATTAAGGAAAATGTAAATTGTATTGAAATGCACACCACTTGTGGTATTGTAAACTAATCAACATTGTGGCGCAAACCAAACACACCACACCAAACACACTCAGCGGCACACACAGAACACACACACATACAAGCGAGCGTAACTCACGTTAAATCTCGTTTGGCTGTTGCTCCCGCGATGTAGAGCCAGCGCCAAGACCTTGTTAGGAGCAGTGCGATGAGCGCAACGATCACCGCAAAAAACCAACCCATTGTGTTTAGCGTGTAGTTGACGCAGGCGACAGTCAATGCAAATGCGACCGTCGCGCAAAAATAACGAAATATGACTAAAAAGCGGTTGCGCCGTTGGCGCTTGCGTTGCTGCAGCGATCGATAGCTGAGCGATAACGATTGCCGATATTGTTGTTGATCAGCTGTTGTGACAGCACTGCGCAACTGTGGACCCATGATCATTTACGTTGCCAGATAGTAAAAAATTTCGAAATTATTATAAATCTTTTGGATTTATAGAAATTTTACTTACATTGGTGCTGTAAAGCGCACAGTTGTCGATATTTATAATCACGTTGTTGTTCACATTGTTGTCCAGTAAGCTGTTGTGCTGTTGATAAAATAGGCATTTAAAAAGGTCAACTAAATTATTCATTGTTTTTTTTTGAGCATATGGTAGATTTCAAACGCTCCTCTATTAAACTTGTTTTGACTTGTTATTTTCTGCTTCGCGAAATAAAACAAATGAAGTTTACTAACCATTAGTTCGCGCCTTTGTTGGCTGTTGCAATTGTTGTAACGCAAGCGTTCATAACGCGTCTCGTTGCGTTGTCACAAGAATCCATTGAACATGTAAAACGGAAGAAATTGTCGACGAAAGCGTACAACTTTACGAAATAGCATTTTTCTACACTTATGGTGCTGTGTAGGCAAGCCCGTGACTCTTTGTAAAATATTAGAAAAATATTACGGTAAAATATCAATGTTTTGCTTTGTTTTGTAACTATTTTAGCTTTGGTCGCAAATCCTAACTAAGCTTTTCGGCTGCAGGTGAGCTTTCAATTGAACTGGTTCTTTGTGTGAGCGGCTTGCAGCCAATATAGAAGTGAAGTTAATTAAGGATACGACAGTAAAAAAATAAATAATATGGAAGAAAAGCCATGCATATTATTTATTTTGTTTATATAATTCTCTCTTAGGGGATTAATAACAGCTCAACAATTTGACACGCGCATCACGATAACTATCGACTGACGACTATCGCATGTCGTCAGCTGTTCACTGGTTCAACTAGATGGCAACGTTGACAGTAAATAAAAGCGGCACTAAAAACGTTAGGCATAATCAGATTGCTATTAATAATATTAAGTGCTTTCCTCAATTGAAGCAGCCACGCAATGAAAATATTATGCGAGGTGCAAGTGGTGAATCGCACAACGCAGGCAAATCGAACGCCACGCCCTGTAAAATCCACCTTGGCCATTGGCTACAAGCAAAGCGCGCGCGACTCCAATGGGAATGCGACCAACAAAAAGGAGCTAGAAATGGTTTTGTTTACGCCGCAAGTGAAGAGCGGCACACGGTACAAGGTTCGCGATAATGTACACTGTGTGCACACCAAGTTCGTGCTGGATGGCAAGGTGACCATCGGCTTTAAGCAGCCAGCAGAGAATCTGCTCATCAAATGTGATCCCATACAGCTGAAGGGTTTCCTCCAAACCATGAAGCTGGGCATGGAGGGCAAGGATGCCATCAATTTGAGACTGAACATATCCGCAGCGACAGCCATTGCACAGAAGGCGCAGCCGCAGCAGCGCATGACAATCAACAAGCGCAGCGAATATCCTATTAAAGGCTTTCCGCGCACTCTCAAATCCCTGACCATCAACAATATCCAGTTGATGAAGCTCAGCTTTGAGATTTGCACACTGCGCAATCTAACCACTCTGGATGTTAGTGGCAATAAGCTAACAAAGGTAAAAAGGTCTTCGGGTATTACCGACTTACAATTTGAAATAACAATAATTTATTAACTTCGCACAGATTCCCATGGAATTGGGCCGTCTGCCTTTGACCACGCTCCGATTGAGTGGGAATTCGCTGGGCGAACTCAACGATTGGTGCTGGCTGCGTGGCAGTAAACTGCGCGAGTCCCTCTGTGAGCTAGACTTGTCCGCGAATGGATTGAGCCACTTCCCATCGCCACTGGTGCGCTTTGAGCGTCTGGTGACGCTTAATCTGAATCATAATAGACTGAATCATCTGCCCTTTGGCATACGTCGGCTCCAGAAGCTACGCGCACTGCATGTGTCTACCAATAAGCTGGAATCACTGCCTGCTGCCATTGAGGATCTGCATATTGATCTGCTGGATGTGTGGGGCAATTGCTTTAAAGGTTTTAATGTGGAGGCGGCACAAACTCAAGTCAGGAGACCTACAGCACCAAACAACACACCCACACCACTCTGGCTGCAGGCAGCCCGCGTTGTCACCAACCAGAAGTTGCCGTATTCGGCAAGCACATTGCCCGCCATCCTCATTGAACTGATATCAGAGGCACCTAAGTGCCTCTGCGGCAAACTGTGCTTTGCTCTCAATCCAGGCGATGTCTTGAAGCGGGTGACGCAGCCCATGTTTACGAATATTAAGAATCTAACCTATAGTCGCGAGCATCAGATCTACTTAGATGTTATAATCTGTGGTGCTGATTGCTGTGTCTTTCAGCAGCTGAAGCTTCTTTGTAACATAATGTTCCCTTGAGAGCTGAACCGAATTCATCGATTTACATTTGATTTGTTTTGTTGCCCATCCTTTAACTTTTAAGTATTTTACTTTTTCTTGGTATTTATTGTGTATTTTGAAAAATCTCATTCCAATCATGTTTTGTTATTTCAGTTTTCAAATTCACTGCATATTTAATTTATACATATTTATGCAACGTGTTATTTTAAACACCTGTTAAGCTAAGCAACCAATTAAAACGAATTTAATTAGAAAATTAATTTATAAAATAAATGCTAAAGAGTGTTTGAAAATTCTCAAACAAAACAATTAATTGTTACTAAATTTAAAAGGGTACTTTATAATTGATAAAAATACCAATATGCATTTATATTGTAGAAAAAAATTAAAGCCCGTAAGTGCCTGCTTTTTAGATGAATAATAATTATCCATAGAAATATTTAGAGCAGGCCAAAAAAGGAGTTATATTTGTATATATTTGTATTGCCAATAAGCAACCAAATAGGTCTAAATGTTTGTTTGCAATGATTACTCTTCATTTCGTTAGACATTTGTCTAATATTTTGTATGATCTCATTTTGATGATAACAAAAAAGTCTTGGTTCAAGTTTAATCTTGTATTTTGGGTGTGGGTTAAGCGTACTTTGTGGCTGCAGTGAAAGCAGCTGTGAAAAGGACTCTCAATTTCACTGCGGCGGCTGCTCGGGACGAATGAAGACATTTACACGCACAACAGGCTCTCTCTCCCTTCCCCCCTCCCGGCTTCACCCATGTGTTTTCCCCCGGCAGAACTTTTACTTTGTTTTCATATAACAGTCGCTCGTTGTTTTTATTATTAAAAGCATCGTGCGTATGTGACTTGCATAAATGCTCTGAGCATGAGCATGAGTTTTTATCAGCCTTAAACTGCCACCTAAACACAGCAGTACACACACACACACACACACACACACACACACATAGGGAAAAGTGCTTGGTGCTATCATTTTCTTGGCATTTTCTTTTCAAGCTTTATCAAATCAAAACTCTCGAAGCGCTGCCACTTTTTTAAATAAGCATAAACACTGGGACAGACTTCAGACTCGCAACGCAATGCAAAAAAAAGGAAGAAGAAAAAAACTTAATGTGCAGCTGGGGAATAGGCTGGCAAAGAGAGTAGACAGAAATTGGTAGGAGGATGAGCCATGACTTGTGGCAAACAGAGGCCAGCACGGGCCTAACTATAAAAATGTTTATCGGCATGCGAGCGAAAGGGAAATTGGGCTGTTGGGCCAAAAGACAGACAGAGAGAGAGAGAGAGAGAGATAGAGAAAGAGAGAGAGAGAAGAGAATGTCGAATGGGTATGTTGGGGTCTGCCCCAATCGCTGCTGCTTAAGCAGCACAAATCCAATTTTGAGCAGTATTTAAGTGTCCTGCCAGCGTCTGTGCTACTTCCTGTGATAACACCCTCAACCCCAACAGGAAAAAAAGAAGAAAGTTGGTTTCCGCTTTTGTTTGCTATGCAGATACACACACATACATGGGGTTTGTGTGTGTGTGTGTGTGTTTGCTTAAGCTTTCCCGGTATAACTTTTTGTGACGTGGTCCCCATCAAAATCTACTTAATTTCGCCTACACATGGAAAACGCTCAGTCATTGTCTTAGGATACAATATACATATATATATCTAAACAGGATAACAAAAAAAATTTGCCTAATAGCGAAATGCATTCCAGTCCTACTAACTTCGTAAGGCGCGAAATGTGTTAAGTGTGAAAAAATCCGTTAGGGGTTTTTTTTAGGAAGAAGCTATCGAAAGCGTAAATCCAATATCGATATGCATTACTCAAAATAATTGTGGGGTTTCGATTTATATACATATATCATTTATAAATAAATAATAAGCCTGCTGAGCCAGTTACGCATTCCCAAACAATACTGATAATTTCACAATAATACGACATGGACAATATTACTTGATGCCAGGATAAATGCTTTTTAGGCTGTGGTTAGACAAATAAAAAATACACGTTCACCTAGTCTTCAATAAAATAAAAAACAAATTATCAAAGACGGCAACAATGAATAAATATAATAATAATAATAAATAATATAAATATTTAAGTAAACAGCAAATTCAGAAAGATTTACCACATTAATGGATCTAAAACATTTTTTTTTTATTATTAAAAGCGTGAATGTCTGTCTGGCGATAAAACCCATAAAATTCCTTTTTTTCTACGGCCGTGACTTTGCAATTTTTCCATGCGTGCTTGTGTGTGTGTGTGTGTCTCGGTGTGTGCGTCTGTGTTTTGTGTGTGCTTCACAAATATTTGCCTTGAATTTAAGTTTGCTTTGGTGACATGCAGCCCGTTTTTTAATGGGCGCCTAAAAGGCGACACTTCGTTTTTTAACAGGTCCTGAGAACATTGCTTAACAAGTTTACTTATTGCAAGTTTACCATATTTGCATTTTTAACAATCTTAGTATATTTGCAGTTGGGATTTGTATTATTTAAAGAGTTGTGTTTCAATTAAAAACTATTTTTACAACTAAAAATAAATATATATATTATGTGGAATGTATTATAATAACTATACTTGCTGTAACAGTCTACAAGTTTACAACATTTGATACATATTGATATAGTATACTGATAAGTTTATTGCATTTATTAATTATCCTCACTCAATTCAATCAACTACACAAAAACAGCATTTTAAAAAAAGTTTCCAAAAACAAGACAAATAAATATCTTCTAAAAGATATAGAAATTTTAACTTATAAAAACAGTAAAGTAATCGTAACAGCATCCCAAATTATTTTATGGTCTCTAAGTACCGCACTCCCTTTCTCCAAAAAAGTAACCAAAAACTGACTGCCTTTAAATAAAATAAGCTAACCCTCTATAATTTGCTCAACACAACTTCATGGTCTCTCTGTCCCTCTACACCCCGTGACCCGTAAAACAAAAAGATGCCAAGTCAGCGAAGGCAGGGGAAGGGGCTGGTGGCGAGGGGACTGTTCTGTGCTGTGCTGTTCTGTTCTGACTCCCATAAAGTGCGCTTCAAAGGCAGTAAAAACTCCATTAACTGTCATCAAAAATGCATTTCGCATGCAGCAAATGGCCAAGAGAGCAAAGCCAGGGCAGGGAGGGGGAAACCATCAAATAGAATAGAATGAAATGGCGCAAATCAAAACACATCGAATAAATCAAAGAGCGAGAGAGTACATGACGAGAGAAAAAAAACCCGTCGAAATACATTTTTATGGCTAATGAACGCAACAGCCAGGATGAAAAAGAATCGCTAGAGATTGCCTCGTATGTCCTGGCCACACAAATTTTATGCATGCCCCGGGCACAAATTAACTTTCCAATTGATGGGAATGGTGAAGGGGGGCGGGGGGCATTCGGATTGGGGGTGGCATTGGCATTGTCACTCCTCCCCACAAATAACACGCCAGTCGCAGTCGCAGTGGCATTAAATTTATCCCCAATTTGCGTGCAGCGGGGCAACATTTTATGCTCGGCTGGGTGGCGTCTGGTGCTCCACTTGGCTTATCAAATTTTATTAGTCGGCCAGCAAATTGTTGCAAGACGACAAATAACTTCAGTGGGGCGAACGCTCTTGCCACAAGTTATGAGCCATCTCCCCCCTAAAAGGAAAAAAAATGAATGCAGTCGACTACGCTAAGCTCAGACAAGGTACGCGTATGATTTGTCGCCGCTATCAATTTCAAAGCATTTTGGCCAAGAAAACCAACCCTCTTTTCTCGGGCCGGGCCAAGACACAAAGCGTCTCAAAGCTAGAAAAACGACCGGAAAAGTGCAAACACACGCGAAACTGTCGTCGACTTTCTGTTTTCAGGCCTATAGTTACTCAACCACCCTCCACCCTCAATCCATCCAACCACTCAGTTTTCCTTTTTGGGGGCTTGGCCGCGTGCGCGAATCCAATAAAACGTTTTGATAGGCTTATGACCGGGTTTTCTTCTTCTTTTTTCATGTTGGCACACCAGTTAGAATCACCAGGAGACTCTGTTCTGATATTATTTCGAATTCACTCGCTAACGGTTACAGCAAATTGTGATAAGAATTGCTGTCTGGGCAGGCAGGAGATCGATAAAACTCAACATAAATTTACTAAAAAAAATATTTGACTTTAATGTAGTTAAGGATTGGCTTAAATAGCAAAGCGCACTGTTAAAAGTGACACAAGTTAATTAAACAAAATATTTGAATTTAATCAGTGTGAATAAAAAATAATGAAATTCTTCTTCTGATATTCAGCCAAATTGTTAAAGATAAAAGATCAAAAGAATATCAGGATAACTATGACCAAATCAGTAAAGGAATCAAATCATCCAAGCATTTCTCGCACAGTGGTGCTTATCGACAGGTGGAAGGTGGTAGTGTTGGAGATATGGGCTTTTTAGGCTAAGAAAATAAGAAATTGGATTAGAAATGTGAAAATTATATAAACGTAAATTTAAATATTTTTATAAACTAAAAAACACCACCGTTCAAATCACAGAATATGTAAAAATGCTATCAGAATTTGTAGAAAAAAAGTTAACAATATTTATTACTCAAATAATTTTGAAAACCAAAATTATACATTGTTTGGAATGTCAAGAAAGTGTTTTGACAATTTCTTTTTATGATTTTCCCTTCCGAACCGATTACTTTCAAAATTGACGATTTTCTGTTTTCCATAAAAATAATATATGTATTATTCTATTTTCGTCTAATATTTTGCGATGTCCACGATATGCAGAATAGATTAATCAATACTTCATACATTCAACAATCCCTCAAAGAAAATATTATTTTGAAGTGCGTATTTCATTTGTATAACATTAAATTTAAAAGCTTGATTGGGTAATTTTCATTTGTTTAAAAAGCATGCCTTAGAAAACATGAAATGAGTGCGTTTTGAAAGTAAACAGCAATTTAGTGAGGCGCACTGATAAACTTCAATTTTTGTGCTTGAGTATTATGTCTTTTCCCTTACCTAATCTATCTTCAATCCTGCCTGCGGCCAGAAGGCGTATTCAATCGCAAAGACTTTGACCGAATAGCCAAGAAGCAGCAAATCAAACAGAAATGCGAAAAAGGAAATGTGAATAAATTGACAGAAATCAATTTTCAATTTAAAATTCAGATGCCACGCCAGTGTGCCCCTTTCCCCTTCCCGTTCCCATTCCCGTTCCCATTCCTCAAACTCTAAGCCCCAACCACAGCAGATTCGCTCAAGCTAAAGATAAAAAGTGCGCTGATGCGCAAAATGTAAATAGTAGAATCGAAAGTTTACCCAAAAACCCAATGAAAATCCTACAGGTTGTGCGTTACTCCAGGGCAGAGTGGCTGAGCTGGGCAGGTTATGGGGAACCTTGGATGTCGGAGATTTCAAAGCAAAATATTGCCGGAATAAAAAACCTTGCTTTGCGGTCAGTGGAAAGGCGAATTTTGATTTTCTTTTTTGGCTCTGATGATGTTTATTGAATTGTTGGCTCTTTTCCGGGTTCCTTGATTTTTATCGCCATGCCGAGTTTTTTACGAGCTCTGTGCCATTCTTGAGACAACATTACTCGTCCTCCCACCACTACCACCCTCTACTCCAGAAAACAAAAACCCGCTGTTTGTTTACTTAGCCGTCGAGTGCAAGCATTTCATTAGCATTATCCAAAAATTGATGTATCTTTGAAATACACGCAACCAACTCGCAATTCGTTTATTTTGCAAAAATCAAAATTAAATTATGAGAAATTGCGATTGTGTAAAAACTGCTGGAATTTTTGTTTAGATTGATGTGCGATAGAATTGTATCTCAAAGTCGAAGTTACTTCGATGTTTTATAGCCTCTCAATAAGTGTTTCCATAAACATAAACATAAATATTTATAGAAAATACTTTTTTGAAATCTAAAGACTTTTTGAAATTATAATAAATGTGTGCGTTCCTTTGTAATTTACTTTGATGCTTCGACAGGCGAGTTTAATAATCAATTTATGCCTAATTCATTTGCATGTTTAAATTTAATAACACTTCATTAAATTTAATGCAGCTCACCACCTGCGATTCCTCGAGCCGCCAATGTGGCATGTTTAGCAACTGAAGACTGCCATTTGTGGCAGCTCGAATTTTCATTTTATTGCGAAGAACTTCGCGAGAATTAATTCATTAGATTACTTTGACGCAGCAGCCACCGTAAGAGACTCAACTCTCCTCGTACACCTCCAATCCCCCCTCTCTATATCGTTCTCTCGCATTTCATTACACTCTTGCAATATCTGTGTCTTTGTTCTCCTTTGCCATCACTTTGATGTGTAATTAAATCAATAATCACATTCAAGCGAATGCCGCACTCTGCACCTTCCCCAAGTTTATTGGCATCAGCAGGTGAGGCCAATTGAATTTTCCACAGAGCATACAGCAAGAGTCAATGGGGTATAGGAATGCATGACTGAAGTGCAGAAAATTTAGTTTAATTTTGTACCACTTGATAAATTTAGGTATGCAACGTTTTCCATGTAGTATTTTAATTTATAATATGCCATGAAAATAAATTCTTAGTTCGAGATAATATATTTCATGTAACATTTATATTCTCGTGTGCCGTGATATCCATTTCGCATATCCGTGTACCGCAGCACCTGGAGTGTATCCTGTGTGCCACATATCCGGTTAGCAGCTGTTGATTCTGCCATTCTATTGCCCCTTGGTCTTATCGGCTGCTTATCATTGCCAACATGCAACATAAAACAATAAATATTTTATAGCCTCTTTGCAGAGCGCATAAATCTCTTGAAATTGATACTCGTACGCGCGCAAGTGTGTGTGTGTGTGTGTGTGTGTGTGTGTGTGTGTATGGGTGTGTGTGTGTGTGTGTAGTTACGGTATTAAGAGGGTTCGGGTAACAAGAATCATGCAGCTCGTTGATACATTGATACAATGTGAATATTCTATCGAACTGCGTAAAAGGATGCTTTTACATTTAATACCCAAATAACATATTCGTAAATAAAGAAGCCAGTAAAATGTTTTTTTAAACTAAAAGAAAATAAATATAAAATTTTGGGTACTCATTCAACAAAAAAAGACTACTTTTACATTAAAAGTAAACAGCGTTCTAATAAAAAAGCAAGAGAGAACGTTGCTGTCGGACGTAACCGATAGCGAAATACTATGATACAATAATTTGCGTTCTGCCAAGAAATACTGTCCAAGTTTGCCTTTCAGGTTGAGGTAGATATAAGATAGTAACCCTATGGGCATAGGTCGAACCTTGAAAATACCATAACTTCGTCAAAACTCAACGCATTTTCAAAAGTAAGGGCGTTTTAATCACAGTTTGGCCCCTAGATCAATCGTACATTTAAAGTTGAAAACGTGATTTTGGGTTGGAACATAAGTCAAAATTATAGTCCGAAAATCGGCATATCGGCATATGGGCATAGGTCGAACCTTCAAAATGCCATAACTTCGTCAAAACTCAACGCATTTTCAAAAGCAAGGGCTTTTTAATCATAGTTTTGCCTCTAGATCAATCGTACATTTAAAGTTGAAAACGTGATTTTGGGTCGGAACATAAGTCAAAATTATAGTCCGAAAATCGGCATATCGGCATATGGGCATAGGTCGAACCTTCAAAATGCCATAACTTCGTCAAAACTCAACGCATTTTCAAAAGCAAGGGCTTTTTAATCATAGTTTTGCCTCTAGATCAATCCTAAATTTAAAGTTGAAAACGTGATTTTGGGTCGGAACATAAGTCAAAATTATAGTCCGAAAATCGGCACATGGGCATAGGTCGAACCTTCAAAATGCCATAACTTCGTCAAAACTCAACGCATTTTCAAAAGCAATGGCGTTTTAATCATAGTTTGGCCTCTAGATCAATCGTACATTTAAAGTTGAAAACGTGATTTTGGGTCGGAACATAAGTAAAATTATAGTCTGAAAATCGGCATATCGGCATATGGGCATAGGTCGAACCTTCAAAATGCCATAACTTCGTCAAAACTCAACGCATTTTCAAAAGCAATGGCGTTTTAATCATAGTTTGGCCTCTAGATCAATCGTACATTTAAAGTTGAAAACGTGATTTTGGGTCGGAACATAAGTCAAAATTATAGTCCGAAAATCGGCATATCGGCATATCGGCATATGGGCATAGGTCGAACCTTCAAAATGCCATAACTTCGTCAAAACTCAACTCATTTTCAAAAGCAAGGGCTTTTTAATCATAGTTTGGCCTCTAAATCAATCCTACATTTAAAGTTGAAAACGTGATTTTGGGTCGGAACATAAGTCAAAATTATAGTCCGAAAATCGGCATATTGGCATATGGGCATAGGTCGAACCTTCAAAATGCCATAACTTCGTCAAAACTCAACGCATTTTCAAAAGCAAGGGCTTTTTAATCATAGTTTTGCCTCTAGATCAATCCTACATTTAAAGTTGAAAACGTGATTTTGGGTCGGAACATAAGTCAAAATTATAGTCCGAAAATCGGCATATCGGCATATGGGCATAGGTCGAACCTTCAAAATGCCATAACTTCGTCAAAACTCAACTCATTTTCAAAAGCAAGGGCTTTTTAATCATAGTTTGGCCTCTAGATCAATCCTACATTTAAAGTTGAAAACGTGATTTTGGGTCGGAACATAAGTCAAAATTATAGTCCGAAAATCGGCATATTGGCATATGGGCATAGGTCGAACCTTCAAAATGCCATAACTTCGTCAAAACTCAACGCATTTTCAAAAGCAAGGGCTTTTTAACCATAGTTTGGCCTCTAGATCAATCCTACATTTAAAGTTGAAAACGTGATTTTGGGTCGGAACATAAGTAAAAATTATAGTCCGAAAATCGGCATATCGGCATATGGGCATAGGTCGAACCTTCAAAATGCCATAACTTCGTCAAAACTCAACTCATTTTCAAAAGCAAGGGCTTTTTAATCATAGTTTGGCCTCTAGATCAATCCTACATTTAAAGTTGAAAACGTGATTTTGGGTCGGAACATAAGTCAAAATTATAGTCCGAAAATCGGCATATCGGCATATGGGCATAGGTCGAACCTTCAAAATGCCATAACTTCGTCAAAACTCAACTCATTTTCAAAAGCAAGGGCTTTTTAATCATAGTTTGGCCTCTAGATCAATCCTACATTTAAAGTTGAAAACGTGATTTTGGGTCGGAACATAAGTCAAAATTATAGTCCGAAAATCGGCATATTGGCATATGGGCATAGGTCGAACCTTCAAAATGCCATAACTTCGTCAAAACTCAACGCATTTTCAAAAGCAAGGGCTTTTTAACCATAGTTTGGCCTCTAGATCAATCGTACATTTAAAGTTGAAAACGTGATTTTGGGTCGGAACATAAGTCAAAATTATAGTCCGAAAATCGGCATATCGGCCATATGGGCATAGGTCGAACCTTCAAAATGCCATAACTTCGTCAAAATTCAACGCATTTTCAAAAGCAAGGGCTTTTTAATCATAGTTTGGCCTCTAGATCAATCCTACATTTAAAGTTGAAAACGTGATTTTGGGTCGGAACATAAGTCAAAATTATAGTCCGAAAATCGCCATATTGGCATATGGGCATAGGTCGAACCTTTAAAATGCCATAACTTCGTCAAAATTCAACGCATTTTCAAAAGCAAGGGCTTTTTAATCATAGTTTGGCCTCTAAATCAATCCTACATTTAAAGTTGAAAACGTGATTTTGGGTCGGAACATAAAAAATTAAATTCTGAAAATCAGCGTATGTCGATTTTTGAAGGACAAACTATCAACCAAAATTGGTGTAAAAATTATCATAGTATAAAAATTATCATAGTATAAAAGTTATACATGACGGAAAAAAACTTTGCAAAAACCTAATATACTATATACCTTCGGTGTCATAGTATAAACATTATATTGCTTAACTCAAAGCACATTAACTGCATAAAATGGCAGAAAAGAAGAGAATAGAAAAAAATACCCATTGTTACATTTGATGCCCAATTAACGTATTTGCCACTTCAAATTCAGCCGAGCACAAAATTTGTATACCTTATAGAGGGCGAGAGGGAGCCAGACGTGCAGCAAGCCAAAGGCGAAACGTGCCACAAAAGCTTGCAGAACTATGCTCTCCCTTTCAATCCCGCAGCACAAAGTGCTCAGCGACAAGAAACATTTGTCGTTCTATTGCGGTGGCTGAACAAAGACAGAGAATGAGAGCGGGTGGCAGCAGCTCAGAGAAGCTGCACTTCATTAAAAATAGGGAGAGAGAAAGGGAGAGAGAGAGAGATTGTGCGAGTTGAGCGAAGCGGTAACTTTGCCGTTAGTCGTCTTATGACTCCTGCAATTACAAACACAAACTCGCAAGCAAAATAAAAATACAACTCCAAACGAGTGATGTAATGCGCATAACGGGATTCCCGCTCTCCTCTCAGTTTGGCTGGCTGTCGCTCATTGTTGCTTGTTGACATAACGAATGCCTTAACATTAAGATGTTTTTTTTTTTTTTTGCGAGTCGTTCTCCGTCGTCCTCTTCCGCTTCACTTACACGCATAACTCGCATTGCGATGCTGTCGAGCGGTTTGTCGAGTTAATGACACTGGCAGCTGTAGTCGTCACTCCACCATCCCGTCACCCTTCGCTACGTGGCCTTCCCCTGACCCTGTCCCTGTCCCAACGTGTCAACATCGTCGAGGCGTGCAAAAATCATTTTTCTCGCACATTTTTTACAGCCCCTCTTCAGAAACATTTTTATTTATATTTTTCATTTTTCATTTTTCACATTTCTCGTAGCGCCTGTAAAAATTGCCTATAATTGTGTGTGTGTGTGTGTAGCGTGTGTGCTGGTTGTGAAAATGTATTATTTGTGTGTTGTGATCGTTTTGAGGACTTGAGGTGCGTCGCTTGGTGGGCAGGAGGCAAATTCAATTTTTTTTTTGCGGCTCAGCTTCTGCAGTTGACAGTTAATTATTTGTATAAATAGGAGCAGATGTTGCATTGTTGAAGGGTTCAACCGATTATCTGACAACTGCGGCATATCAGCTATTGTGGAGTTTTAATGTAACGATTTCAATGTTATTATATAATTTTTGATTTCACTATACTTCAGTCTCTATGTAGGATTAAAAAAAAATACTCAAAAATAAAATGAAATAAAATGTTTAAGGAAATTAAATGTATCAAATAAAAGGGTTAATAAATATGCAAAAGATACTTTACCCTGTACAGCTTTTAAACTGCCTTACCTCAGGTTACCTTGAGTCCTTCACAATCTATTTTGTAGCATGTATCCAGCCAATCTCCAGTTAAAGAAACAACTGTTTTACAGAACCCCATCAGGTGCATTTTGCAGATATCTGTTGCCGAAAGGAGCGAAAAGTTTAACAACTTAAGCAAAGCTGTTAGTTGAACTTTTGTTTAACCAGGTCAACAATACGTTTAGACTATTTGATAAACTGGACAAGTTTTGAGTCCATTTCCAAAAACTTTCGTTGACAAATAAAATGACAAAGACTTTTTCCAAGTCAAATATCGGGAATATAATCTTCCACTGTCCCTCTCAACTCAACTTGCAGTTTGTCAACAAAAACAAAAACTTCGTAACTAAGTCAATTTCTCTTAAGTATTTCTAGCTGCACTTGTTTGTCGGGGTTGAAATTACAACATTTGCCATCAACTCTATTTACCCACAATTGTTTGTGGTCTGCGGCAAACTGCAGCCGTCAATCCCATGAGCCAAATTAAAAATGCAAAATGCCACGATATCAAGTGGCTTTCACTGCGCTTTGATTTGTTCGTCCATGTTTGAAAATTCGGATGCTCAACCACACTGTAAATATCGCGAAAGGGACACCAAATTCAAATTTGATAAAATAAAGCAAATTTAGCTCTAAAATTGCGTTCAAAATTTGTGGGAATGCGCTTTAACAACATTCGAGTTCAGCAACATGTTGTCATAGCAATAAATATGTTTTTTTTTGGCACATTCCGATGATGAAAACGTTTAAATTTAAAATTATATCGAAAAGAATATCAATTAAATAAGCCAGCCATGGCCAAGTGTGGCAAAGAATTTCATGAAATAAATATAACTGATATTAAATATTGAACTTAGAAAATTCGTAAAGATTTGCAACATTTTGGCTTGGCAACATTTTGGTTTGGCAACATTTTCTATTGGAAACCAGATATGCGCTTGCTGCTCTTGAATAGCAAATCGAAAATGTTCAAGAATTTATAATGGGTATTTAAATATACTTATATATTAATATATGTATGCATATAAAATAGGTCTGACATTGCATGGTGAACTGAAAACAGAACCCGAGTGGAAGCATAACAATAACAACCAACAATAAGCATAAATTTATGTGCTGCTTGAGTTAATGAACTGCACATTGTCTTGTCAGATATTTGCATTTTATTGCTGTGTTTCTGTGAGATACTCGGTTAACATGTGGGCAGCTGAGTAGCGGCGAGCGCATATATTCAAATTCAGCTACATTTCATAATTGAATAACACCCAAATGTGTGCGTGAGTGTTCGCTTCGATAAGCAGGCATTCAGCAGTGTTTTGGGTGTTTCATTCAATTCCCTCGCTCTCATATTGAACGTATAATAATAGTCATTTGAGTGCTGTAAATAGACAACTTTAAATTTAGTGTGGTTCATTAAAAGCTCTCAAATCGCATTCTCTGATAATTTGATACTAACTTATCATCAATTTGTGACCAATTGAAAATCGATATTTGTATTAGCAATATGAGTAGACTTAGTTGTACTTTGACATTATAAAGTGGCACGTAATTTGTTTTTACTGAGTTGCGTTTTTTTGTTTATTGAGCGAGAAGTATATTTATGTATTTATTATATTTACTATGATTCATATTTAATCACCAATTTTATATCGTGACTTCTCAAGTATAAATACAGATGTTCGTATTCTAAAAGTAAGTACGCACATCTTATAATTCCGTTATTAGGATAGTATTCGAAACGAGAAACGAATACTTATATCGAATACTTATAATGAAAAATATGATCTTTTACATTCAATGACACAAAGACAATAAATAAATACAAAAATAGGTTGTGAGCTTGATTTATAGCACTATATTTTACTTTTAACAAGCTTATTTATTTAATAAAAATAAAAATTTTGAAAATTTGTCTATGCCTAATTGAGTTGAATTTCATTGAAACTGATTAAGATTAATAAACGTTGCTTAATCATATTTATTTAAAATGTATATTGACATTGCAGTGCATTCAGAGATCAACAAGAATTTTGTTTAAATATTTAATTTTTCTTTGCTTTTGCAATTGTGTTCAATGTGCACTTTGTGTTCACAACAAACTAAAATATGAACGAGAAAATAATAAAATGCCTTATCGCATAAAAATGAAGATTCCAAAACACATAATATGATTATTAGGTCAAGTTTTGGAAACCTGTCTTGATAGCACTGAGGGCCGCAGTGCAAACGTCATAGTTATGACGTTGAGCTCAGTATGTTAATAGATAACGATATATATTTGAAAAAAATAAGACAACCATCATTAAGTCGCCACGATCGATTCGAGTTTCAAGTTAATCTCATACAAATGATGTTTTTTTGTTTTTTTTTTTTTTTTTTTTTTTGGGACTGGTTGTGTGTGATTGTTATAGGAAACTAGTAATTAATGGTCATATTAGTGCCCAGACAAAGTTCAATTCGAGGCACGAACACAAAAACTGCGAGTCAGTCAGCAATTGTCGTCGGAGCGAATCGCACTAGCAACCAATTCGTAGTAAAACAAATAAACAAACTATTTGTTGTTATTTATACAAAAGTGAACGCGGGAGTGCACACAGAGGTAGCTAGTTAAATGTATTTATTTATTAAGGCTACACGTCGTCAATTGGCCTGGCAACATTTGGCAAGTTGCTGTATGCCTCTTTTTGAATGACGCAGTTGCGATTTGGGTTCCATTGATTGACGAGCTCAGAGTTCAGGACCCCGAACTCAGTTTGTAGATAAACCGGCTAAAATGTCTCGTGCGTAAAACTATTCAAAATTGAGACTATATATAGTTTTTCCATAAGCAGCTCAAGAACCGGACCCAATTGCTTATCAGTCGGTGACGAAGGCATTGCCGGGGAGGGTTATCATTGCACTTGACCAATATTGGTGGTTTTGTTATTGTTGTGCGTTCCGGTGATTCAATTTCATTGAGTGTATTACACACAGACAACAACGAAAACCAGCCGTAATCAGCATTCTCCCATATGTTCCACAGTTTTAAATAACGTGACAAAGTTTCATTCTCGCAGCACAATCAACGCATCGCCAGTCAGCATTTGTCCGTCGCAGCGATCACAATTAATATAGAAATCATACAGTTCCAGTACTATATACCCCATATATACCCCGAGAGCTAAAAATGTCATTAAAATTGTGCTGGAGGCAGCTACTGCCCTTTACTCTGTGCCTCTGTCTTGTTCCACTGGAGAGCAATGCGGACTTGTCATTTCTGCTCGGGAATATTACGCTTTTCAATGTGAACTTCAAGACTCCCAAGTTGCTGGGTCGCTCCCTATCTGTGCAGAGCAATTTACGTATTGATACTGAGGTCGATCCCAATATTCAGGAGGACTCACACTTAAGCACAGTAAGTAATTATTTATTATTTTTTGCTTTCACATTCATAAACATACATGTTTGTATGAGATATATGTATGATTCAGTGCGCCAAAGTTTATTTGCGAGATGTGAAAAATTGATTGTCATATAATTATATGATAAATAAACGGCAATTGTTGTTGACTAGTTCGTGTTGACAATGAAACTGTAAGACAATACATTTTATATAATGTTTAATTTATTTAGGGTTTAAATGAATGTAACAATATACATATATAAAGATTCAGATTTGTTTTAGTACATTTATTCCTGCCTAGTATACGTTGAATTAATACAAAAGAGTTTTTTGTATTCGTTACATTTAATTAACAATTTTGGAAAAAACTAATGTTATACAATAAAGAAGAAAAAGTGTAAATTATTTTTATAATTAACAATTATAATTTAATTGCTCTTTTTTTTTCATTTACAAACACAGTATCAACTAATTCATAAATACGGCTATCCAGCGGAGAATCACACGGTGACAACAGACGATGGTTATATACTCACCCTTCACAGGATTGCACGACCTGGAGCAACTCCTGTTCTGCTGGTGCACGGACTATTGGATAGCTCAGCCACGTGGGTAATGATGGGTCCCAATAAGGGTCTAGGTATGTACTACAATTTCATTATAAAATCAGATACAGTTAATTTAATGTTTCCCCTTTTCTAAAGGTTACTTATAAAATCAGATACAGTTAATTTAATGTTTCCTCTTTTCTAAAGGTTACTTGCTCTATGAGCAAGGCTACGATGTGTGGATGGCCAACGTGCGCGGAAATACGTATTCCAGGAAGCACATTAAGTATACGCATAATCATGCCAAGTACTGGGATTTCACGTTTCACGAAATGGGCGTATACGATATACCGAAAACAATCGATTATATTATCGATAAAACGGGTTTCCCACAGCTGCACTACGTTGGGCACTCACAGGGCACCGTTGTCTTCTGGATAATGGGCAGTGAGCGACCCGAGTATATGGATAAGATCATATTCATGCAGGCCCTGGCCCCGGTTGCCTATTTAAACCACTGCAAGAGTCCTGTCGTCAATTTCCTGGCCGAATTTCAGCTGCCGGTTAGTGTAAGTACTTCTATGAAATGCCCATAAGTGTTACCAAGTTGACTTTTGACCCACTTACAGATTGTGCTCAAGCTGATAGGCGTTCATGAATTTTTACCCAAAAATGAGTTCATAGTGATGTTCAATCAGCTAATTTGTGACGAAACAACTATTACTAAAGAGATCTGCTCGAACGTGATTTTCCTGACTACGGGCTTTGATAAGTCGCAGCTGAATGAGACAATGCTGCCTGTTGTGGTGGGACATGCCCCAGCTGGCGCTTCCACCAAGCAGATGCAGCACTTCGCCCAGGTGCGCAGATCTGGCGACTTTCGTCAGTTCGACTATGGCTGGTTGAGGAATCACTGGCGTTATAACAGTCTCAATCCGCCCGAGTATAAGCTGGAGAATGTTAAGGCCAAGGTCGCACTGTATTATGGCCAAAACGATTGGCTAGCACAGCCGACAGATGTTGACGCATTACGCCGTAGACTGCCCAATGTGGTGTCGCATTATCTGGTCGACTATCCGGAGTTTAATCATCTGGACTTCATTTGGGGTGTGGATGCACGGGAGCTGCTCTGGGATCGCATGATTGAGAATATGCGTTTGCATGATTCCGATAATACTATTGATACTTCTAACTGATTAATATAAGTTTTTGACATAGGCTTAAGTTCTATACTCACAGTATGAGCTCGGTATAATCGATTGGCCATTTATGGATACAATATTTATTATTTACTAAAATCTTAGAATATTCTTCCATGTGATAATAATTGATATATATATCCCGCAAAGGGCTTTATTATTTTGCTATGACATTTTTAATTTGTAATAATAATACTACATTTAAATTAGAAAACACTAATTAATAATTATATGAATGCCGAGACAAAGTTTAATCGTAGCATAAAAACAAAAGCTGTAAGTTTATTTACCTATTTTCATCGACACAAATCGCAATCTAGAGACAAATTCAAGGTAAACAAGCAATTTGTTATGTTTAAGAAATGCAGTTTGTTAAATATGTTTATTTATTAAGGCCACACGCTCGTCAAATACTGTCAATATTTGAAAGGTTGCTGTGGCAAATGTAGGTGAAATGCAATCCAAAATCAAGGCAACATACAGAGGAGGTCTGTGTATTAAATAACATAAGACTAGAGTCTTAATGTAGGAATAGAAGTGGCATTACCTATTGAGGGAATATTTTTATTATCAGTACAGCTGGAATATAAGATCCGAAATGGGTTATGGTTAGCATAGCTCGCATTACAAGCTGGAAGAGAAACAGTTAGAAAATTTCTAATGCTTATGATGTGAACTGCAAAATTAATTTGTCTGATTCATTTTAGAATTTGAATACTGCTTCTCTAGTCATCCTTATAATATTTGTTTTAATTATTAATTAAACTGAACTGAATGAACTGAGCTATACACAGACGACAGAAAAACCCGCCGTAATCAGCATTCTCGCATATGTTCCACAATTTAAAATAACGTGAAAAGGTCTCCTTCTCACAACACAATCAACGGATCGCCAGTCATCATTTGTCCGTCGCAGCGATCACAATTAATATAGAAATCATACAGTTCCAGTTCTATATACCCTATACTAAAAGGAACTAAAAATGTTAGTTAACTTGCGCTTGAAGCAGCTGTTGCTTTTTACTCTGTGCCTCTGTCTTGTTCCACTGGAAAGCAATGCGGATTTGTCACATCTGCTCGGGAATATTACGCTTTTCAATATGAATTTCAAGACTCCCAAGTTTCTGGGTCGCTCCCTATCTGTGCAGACCAATTTGCGCATTGATGCGGACGTTGATCCGAATATTCTGGAGGACTCACATATGAGTACAGTAAGTGAAAAATATTGAAATATATTTTTTTTGAGCGACATCCGTAAACAATGCAGGTCAAGAAAAATTGTAATTATTACTGAATTACATTAATAATATTGTTAGAAACAATGAAAATACAAATTAAACATACATCATTTTAGTTATAAGTAAGCTGTGGCAACTGTGCTCTTCAGCTAATTTTTTCAAATATATTTGGATGCACATAAAGGTATTTTTAGTTTAAAATTTTCGAAATAAAAGATTGCACTTTTTGCAATATATGACACAGGCTTCCGTTTCCTATTTAATTCGTTTTAATGCATTATTTAGAAAACTTGATAGATTGCACACAATATTCCCATTGATAATTTCTTATCAGTGTAAATATTAAATAAATAAATATTATATATTATTATTTATTGCTTATACATACATAAATATATATGTGTTAAATGACTCGGTACGCAAAAGTTTAAAGGTGCATTTAATTTCTTGTGAAATATAATCGCGTGATGGAAAAAATTGATTGTCATATAATTAAGAAATAATTCAGAAACACCAGCTTGATCCAATATAGGGCACAAGTTAAGTATATTTATTCTAGTTTAAATAATACACAACAAATTGTGCACACTTGATACATTTAATTTATTACTTTGAATTTATTTAATTTGATGTCATGATTTAAACTAATAATCTTTAAGCCAAGTAAAGAGAGTAAAGAGCTTTTAATTTACAAACTAATTTGGTTTCACACACAGTATCAACTAATTCATAAATACGGTTATCCAGCGGAGAGTCACACGGTGACAACAGACGATGGTTATATACTCACCCTTCACAGGATTGCACGACCTGGAGCAACTCCTGTTCTGCTGGTGCACGGTGTATTGGATAGCTCAGCCACGTGGGTAATGATGGGTCCCAACAAGGGTCTAGGTATGTACTACAATTTCATTATAAAATCAGATACAGTTAATTTAATGTTTCCCATTTTCTAAAGGTTACTTGCTCTATGAGCAGGGCTACGATGTGTGGATGGCCAACGTGCGTGGAAATACGTATTCCAGGAAGCACATTAAGTATACGGATAATCATGCCAAGTTCTGGGATTTCACTTTTCACGAAATGGGCGTATACGATATACCGAAAACAATCGATTATATTATCGATAAGTCGGGTTTCCCACAGCTGCACTACGTTGGGCACTCACAGGGCACCGTTGTCTTCTGGGTAATGGGCAGTGAGCGACCCGAGTATATGGATAAGATCATATTCATGCAGGCCCTGGCCCCGGTTGCCTATTTAAACCACTGCAAGAGTCCTGTCGTCAACTTCTTGGCCAAATTTCAACTGTCGGTTAGCGTAAGTTCTTTTATGCGGTTTTTACAAATTTTACTTTGTTTCATAGTTGTCCCTTGACCCACTTACAGATTATGCTCAAGCTGTTTGGCGTTCATGAATTTTTACCCAAAAATCAGTTCATAGTGATGTTCAATCAGCTAATTTGCGACGAGTCGACCACAACTAAAGGGATCTGCTCGAATGTGCTTTTCCAGACTTCAGGCTTTGATAAGTCGCAGCTGAATGAGACAATGCTGCCTGTTGTGGTGGGGCATGTCCCAGCTGGTGCTGCCACTAAACAGATGCAACACTTTGGCCAGGTGCGCAGATCGGGCAACTTTCGTCAGTTCGACTATGGCTTTTTGAGGAATCGCTGGCGCTACAGTAGTTTCAGTCCGCCCGAGTATAAGCTGGAGAATGTTAAGGTCAAGGTCGCAATGTATTATAGCCAAAACGATTGGCTAGCACAGCCGACAGATGTTGACGCGTTACGCCGTAGACTGCCCAATGTGGTATCGCATTATCTGGTCGACTATCCGGAGTTTAATCATCTGGACTTCATTTGGGGTGTGGATGCACGGGAGCTGCTCTGGGATCGCATGATTGAGAATATGCGCTTGCATAATATAGATAATACTATTGATTCTTCTAACTGATTAATATATGTATGTTTATACTATGATATCGACGGTGTATAGTATATTGAGTTTTTGCAATATCCGTCATGCTGTCCGTCCGTCTGTCCGTCTTCCGACACCCTTAGAAATAGAGACTTGAAATTTGGAACATATACTGGAAAGTACCCTCAAAAGTGTCAAGGTTTTGGTCCTACTAGGGAGCTAGAAAATCGATAAATTCGATTTTCGCAAATCGATAAAGGCACATATCTCTCACAATTTTATGGATACAGTCACCAATTTTGGTTGTTAGGTTGTTGGCGATGTCCTTCAAAGATCGGCATGTGCCACGCCCACCTCCGCCCGTAAAATTTTTAAATGGCTATATTTTCCGCAATGTTTGAGTAGGGAACGTCAAATTTGGTAGGTATATTACTGGTAGTCGCCTTTAAGAACCGATAACAAATTTGTGTTGCCAAAATAAATCAAATATTCATTAATTACTATGCATAGGCAATTAAATACTTTTGTATACAGGAGTTAATCTGATAAGTCTTTGTTGTCGATGTTTTAATCTCAAATTTCGTTTGAAAGTTATATTAACCAAAAGGGCATTTAGTACAAATTCTTCACTGCCATAAATTGTTAAAATTTAACTTGTGATTTGAAGCAAATTGGACTGGCGATTGGAGAGTCGGAATCATAGAAATTAAATTTTGAAAAGAAGAGTTAATAGAGTAAAGAATACTTTCGTCTTAAATTAAAATCGTTAGTGAGTCGCAGTTGTATTCATAAAATATTATTACGTGTTTCTAAAATAATGTGCATTATTGTATAAAAAGTCGTGATGTTTTTATTTTCATTAACAGTTTATTTATTGCTAAATAAGGCATAGCATAATTGACCCTGTCTAGATTTTCAGAGTTTCAACTTTTATTTGATTTTTATGATATCTTGTTAACCTAGCGACTTTTATACATATTTATATATTTGTATAATTCGACGATGAAAATACCCTTAAAACTAGAGACTTAGAGAGTTAATACATCTGTGCTCGCTTTAGATAAAATTTAAAAATTGTAAGTCGATAATACAATTTATCTGTTTGAAATGTATATAAATTATAGATAGTAGATAGATTTCAATAATTTAGATATATAGGTATAGATTTCAATAATCTGTTCCGGATTTTGGTTAACAAACATTTTCAACTATCAGAGTATATCTCCAAAAATGTGAGAGCTAAACTTATTAAATTTAAAGAGCGAATTGATTATTAAATAGGAAGATTTTTTGACACCTGTTACGCTGTTATCAAAGTATTTTGCAGTCGGTTACGCTAGATCTCTCCCAATGTTCTCTCGTATTGCATGAATGACACATCCAAATTGCATTCGAGTTAGTTCCCAACTGGCATTGGGATCGATCAGTTAATAAGCTGTGTCAAGCAGTTTAGTTGGTTAACAGATCAGTGAGTACGGATCGCGTGTCGAGCTAAGTTCGAATTGGCTAACTCGGATATTAGTTGTTCTAAGGAAATAAATCGGCTTTAAAGAGCACCATATTTTCCAAAGTGGAAGTTTTAAGAAATAAAACCAAACACAAACTATAAAATCACTTTGATAAAGTAGAGAATGTTTTTAGTGAAAATAATTCCACGGACTTGTTTAACTGAGTTCTACTTGCGTCTTGGAGCAGACCAGAATTGTTAATCAGGAAGTTCTTTCGTTATAATCTTGGAAATTCTTAGCTGTAGAAAATGCAGAACATTTTTCATTTGTCTTTGTACATTTTTGTGAAAGATTTTTATTGAATAATTGTTTTCTTTACTGAGTATTACCTTGAAAACTGAATTAAATTATTAAAAACAGGGCAATTTAGATTCACTTACAAGTTCCCTTCAACTTGACAACTAACATGGCAAATAAAAATACGATCTAATTGATTGCTTCGAGCTTGTTTATATTCACTGGGTCAGTAGGTCAGGTGGAAATAGGTTGAGTGCTGAAATAGATGCATTGAAACGATAAGGAAAATTGTTAGAAAATTATTAGTATTATTACGAGGGTGGTTTGATGAGTACCTGACCTGGCCAGGTGAAGTCCACTGTTTCGACTGTTCTTTGGTCTCTGGTGTGTACCAGTGAATCCATGTTTCGTCAACAGTCACGAATCGACGCAAAAATTCCTTCGGATTACGCTTTAACAGCGCCAAACCATGCTCCGAAGTGGTCACGCGGTTGCGCTTATTGTCTGGTGTGAGCAAACGCGGCACCCATCGCGCCGATAGCTTTCTCATACCCAATATTTCATGTAGGACATGTAGTCCGATTTGACTGAAATTTTCACTGTGGCTGTTTAGGTTTATGTACTATACGATAGTCACGTCATATTGCAATAGTGGCACCATCTGGCGTCAAGGTCAGGTACTCATCAAACCACCCTCGTATATCATAACATGCTTAAATTCAATTACTGCCTGATCTGGCTATGCCTCATTGCCAATCTAGTGCATGCTGACATAGTCAAGTACGATCCGGCTGTTTTAGAAGATGCACATCTACTATGTGTAAGTGAAATTATATTTGACTTGTACATAATTTTCCATTGAATATTAGAAAAGATATAATACAGTTTGGCTATAAAATAAATAATACAATGAGTTGTGGATAACTTTTTTTTAAGCCTGGTCTCATCAAAAAGTATGGTTACCCAGTTGAAGATCATACAATTAATACCAAGGATGGTTTTCGACTGACCGCACATCGGATACCTAAGCGGGGAGCGCAGCCTGTGCTGCTGGTGCATGGACTGCTGGATAGCTCTGCGTCTTGGGTGATAAGTGGTCCAGAAAAGGGACTGGCCTATCTGCTCAGTGATCGGGGCTACGATGTTTGGATGCTTAACATACGTGGCAATCGGTATTCACGAAAACATCGCAAATATAATCCGTTGCAACATCAGTTCTGGGACTTTTCGTTCCATGAGATGGGCATTTATGATCTGCCCGCCACCATTGACTATATATTGAATCAAAGTGGGAGCCATGAGAAGCTGCATTACGTCGGTCACTCCCAAGGAACCACCTCGTTCTTTGTGATGGGCTCCGAGCGACCAGCCTATATGAAGAAGATCAAACTATTTCAAGCTCTTGCCCCAGTTGCCTATTTTAAGAATACAAAGCAGGAATTGGGAAAAGCTTTGGCGCCCTACTTTGGAGACATTGCGGTAATTATAACTATGCAAATTATTCTTGACTTAGCAACAAGACGGAGTCTCTTGCTTTATTTTAGGAATTAATTTAAAAAATCACCTTTCTGCTTTAGCCTCTTTTTGATCTTCTTTTGTTTTCTTTTATAAGAACAGTTTGTTTCCATGAAAAATATGTGCTTCATTTTTCTTAATATATTACTGCATCTAATTTCTTAAAAATTTGTGCTTAATTTATAAGTTTTTTTGCATATAATTTTTGAAAAACTAAATTTGTATTTATTAAAAATAATTAATAATTTTAAATAATAATTTTTTAACTACAAAGTTACTCATATACATTGATTCGTTGGAAATTTAAAAAATAGTAAATCATACTAATTAACTAGCATCATTTAACTCAACTTGTTGTGAAAATATATAAGACAATCAAAAGTTGCTGTTTATGTTAATTTATTTATGTTTATCTAATTATTGCAGCGACTGGCTAATCTTGCTGGTATTTATGAGTGGCCGCCGCATAATGAAGTATGGAAAGAATTGATTTATAAGCTGTGCAGTTTTATTTTTCGCAACACCTGCGCTTACTTCACAATGCAGATTCTTGGTGTAGATATCGAACAGACAAATAACTCAATTGTTTCCATATGGCGTGGCCATTATCCGGCTGGTGGCTCTGTGAAATCAATTGATCATTATGCTCAGCAGATTACCAGCGGCGGCTTCTTCAAATATAACCACTTTTATGCCGCTGTGAATCAAAGAGCATACGGCTCGGCTAAGCCACCCGCCTACAAGTTGGCCAACGTCGACTGCAAAGTGGCTCTATATTATGGCAAAAACGATCTACTGGCCGCTGTCAAGGATGTGCAGCGCTTGCGAGACCAGTTGCCAAATGTGGTGCACGATGAGCTGTTGGCCTACAAAGCATTCAATCATGTTGATTATATAATAGCGATTGATGTGAAAGAATTGCTTTATGAGAGCATGTTTAAGGTGATGAAAAGGGTCGAAGGGGGCGAGCTTTAATCAAGTCAATATCGGGTAATATTATTTCAATTAGAAGATGTATATAAATAAATAAATAAGAAATAAAAATAATAAATTTTAAATAATAATGTCTAAGATTACAGTAATTCTAATATGAAAATGTTTAGTTAAGCTATTTGTAAAATTAAAAATAACTATAATCCAAAACGAAATTAGAAGCTATTCTTAAATACCGTGTTCTGTACATTTGTACGTGCCTTTTTTATCTATACTTAATTATAATGTAACAATGATAATAATAAAAAATTATATATTTACTTAAGATTTATAAAGTTGTTTTAATTTTTAAGTTACTATTAAAAAAAACATTTTAGTCCGCAAAATTACGAACATAGAACTGAAATTTACGATCCGAAGTTCATATTACAAGTTTGAAGAGAAAAAATTAGAAAATACATATAAGACGCTCAATAATACAGATCAATTCAAGAATAGGACGAGTGTTATGTATAAATATAAGTGAGTCTTATTAAAGTACGACCAAAATAAAAATTGGATATTTTATAACGATAGGGATAAGGCACACCTCTTGATGATTATGTAGATGATTATGAATTCAACAGCGATGGCTAATTTGAGTCTTCTATTTATAGTATCTTGGTTTTGTGCAATATCCGTAATTCTAGGTCTGTCTGTTCGTCTTTATGAACGCGGCTTATTTCAACACCCTTGGGAATATACACTTGAAAGATACTGGTCTGTGGCCGCCTCAGACAAAGTGTAAAAAAATAAAAATATATAAGCTGGAGAATGCTATTCTAATATAAATCATTTTATGTGCAACGAATGTGATTTAACGGTTATTAAAACGTTGACTAATTAAGACATTAATTGACAGTAATATGTATTTAATGTGGTTTAATAGTTTTAAGTGAATCGTTAGGAGTTTCGTACTTAATGTAGGACTTTAGTTAAATGAGTTCTATTTGCGTCTTTGAACAGACCAGAATTGTTAATCGGGAAGTTCTTTCATTGTAATCTCTAAAATTCAAAGCTTGTAAAACATCTAAATTGCATTTGAGTTATTTCCCAACTGGCAAAGGTATCGATCGGTGAATAAGCTGTGTCGGATTCTACAAATAGCTACTTATGTAAAGCAGATTAGTTCATTAACAGATCGGTAAGTATGGATCGAGTGTCGAGCTAAGTTCGTATTGGATAACCCGGATATTAGTTATTCCTAGGAAATAAATCGGATATAAAGAACATCATATTTTTTAAAGTGGAAATTTTAAGAAATAAAACCAAACACAAACTATAAAATCACTTTGATAAATTAGAGAATCGAAATACATACATTTTATGTGCAACGAATGTGATTTAACGAATCGTAAAACAATGACTAATTATAATTTTTGTTGATAGTAATATATATTTAATATGGCTTTTAGTGAAAACGATTCCGCGGACTTGTTTAAATGAGTTCTACTTACGTCTTGAAGCACTTCCTTCATTTTAATCTTGGAAATTCTTAGCTGTGTAAATTTCACAACATATTTCATATTTCTTGATTCCTTTACATTCATAAGTTTCTATATAAATAAATTTAGATTCATTTAAAAGTTAATATCAACCGGACATCTACAGTACCAACTAAAATATGATCTAACTTATTGCTCTAGCTTGCAACATGCTTAGATACTTTTACTGCTTGATCTGGCTATGCCTCTTTGCCATTCTAGTGCCAGCTAGACGCGGCGGCAAGTCTAGCTTAGAAGATGCACATCTAACATCTGTAAGTGAAATTATATATTAGTTTTGTAAAATATTCTATTGAATATAAGAACTAATTCAAATACAGTTGAGAATAGAAAATAAATAATACAGTGACTTGTGCATAACTTTTTTAAAGCCTGGTCTCATCCAAAAGTATGGTTACCCATTTGAAGAGCACCAAATCGATACTGAGGATGGTTTTCAACTGACGGCACATCGGATACCTAAGCGGGGAGCGCAGCCTGTGCTGCTGGTGCATGGACTGGAGGATACCTCCGCGGGTTGGCTGATAAGTGGTCCAGAAAAGGGACTGGCCTTTCTGCTCAGTGAGCGGGGCTACGATGTTTGGATGCTTAACATACGTGGCAATCGGTATTCCCGAAAACATCACAAATATAAACCTAAGCAACGTCGGTTCTGGGACTTTTCGTTCCATGAGATTGGCATTTATGATCTGCCCGCCACCATTGACTATATATTGAATCAAAGTGGGAGCCATGAGAAGCTGCATTACGTCGGTCACTCCCAAGGAACCACCTCGTTCTTTGTGATGGGCTCCGAGCGACCAGCCTATATGAAGAAGATCAAACTATTTCAAGCACTTGCCCCAGTTGCGTATTTTAAGAATATGAAGCAGGAATTGGGAAAAGCTTTGGCGCCCTACATTGGAGACATTGCGGTAATTATAACTATGCAAATAATTTTTGACGCAAAAAAAATAATTAGAAAATGCATTTTCTACACTTCGTACACTTCAAAAAAAAAATTAATGCAACAAATTCGAGTCCTTCAATATAGTTTACGATATTTTTAAAAGTGAGCAAAATTTAAATTAATTAGAAAATACTACAACTAGCTTCATTTGACTCAACTTGTTGCATATATATGCAAAAATATATAATGTAACTAAAACTGACTGCAGAGTATCTATAAGCGATTAATTTAAGTTCATCTAATTGTTTCAGGAACTGCTGTATGAGGCTGGCATCTATGAGTTTCCGCCGAATAATAAGAAGTTGAAAAAATTCTTTTATAAGCTCTGCACTCGTGTTATGCACGAAACCTGCACTCACCTTATAATGATGGCTGTTGGTGTGAATTATAAGCAGCTGGATACCAAAATTCTGAAAATATATATTGGCCATTTTCCGGGTGGTGCCTCTGTCAAATCATTTGAGCACTACGCTCAGCAGATTACCAGCGGCGGCTTCTTCAAGTTTAACCATGATAGTTCCTCTAAGAATCGAAAAGCTTATGGCTCGTCTAAGCCACCCGCCTACAAGTTGGCCAACGTCGACTGCAAAGTGGCTCTATATTATGGCAAAAACGATTTACTGGCCTCTGTCAAGGATGTGCAGCGCTTGCGAGACCAGTTGCCAAATGTGGTGCATGATGAGCTGTTGGCCTACAAAAAATTTAATCATATTGATTTTCTAATAGCGATTGATGTGAAAGAATTGCTTTATGAGAGCATGTTTAAGGTGATGAAAAGGGTCGAAGGGGGCGAGCTTTAATCAAATCAAAATTGGATAATAGTATTTTAATTTGAACATATACATAAATAAATAAATAAATAAAAAATAATAATAATTGTGAAATTGGCTTCATTCTTAAGTTACTGTTAAAAATACGAACATAATAGGAAGAAATTATCTATCAAATGATGTATCTCTTACAAGTTTTTGGAAAGTATAAAATACGACATAGAAAATCTAACTATATTATGTATGACAAATAAAATATATGTGGAAACAAGAGGCACCAAGAAGAATACATAACCTTTAAAAGTGTAAATAAGCTGCTGACTTATTAAAATGTAATATCAGAGAATATAGAAAGTTTCAGCAAGATGGAATTTGAAAACAACATTTAAATACCGTCAACAAGGGTATACAAAATCTTGTTGTTAACTAAACAACTGAAATATTTAAACAATTTGGTTTTATAATAAGTTCTAATCTTTGCCAATTCAGTTGCCATAATTTGGAATTCCGTTAACACTATATGCAAGTGGCTAATGTGGTAATTAAATGTGGCACATATGCAAATATTTGCACAGCTCCAGTTAAAGTGACTGGGCAGCCACTTAAAACAGACACTTAACTCAACAAACACATTTATATGAACAAATATATGAGTGTGTGCTTTTATATAATTTATTTCTAAATCTATTGTGCATTGTTCAAAATTATTGTAATTTCAATGGTAGCGAGGCATTGAAATGGAAAATCAGATTAAATATTTAAAATGGACAAGAGCCTGCGGCTAGCCAGAAATGCGAGTATGTGCTCTCATGTGTGTGTGTGTGTGTGTGAGTGAGTGTAGGGTAAGCGTCTCTATAAATTTGGAAAATTTATTGAAAGTACATTTTATTAAAATGCTTTTCCTGCTTTTCCTACTGCCACTGACAGAAGCCGAGCCAAAATGAAGAGGTGTTGAGGCAAAGAATGTCCAGGGACAAATGCAAAAGCTGCCAGAAAATAAAACACTCCAACAATGCATTGGGATTGTGTGTGCGTGTGTGCGAGTGTGCGTGTGTGCGAGTGTGCGAGTGTGTGTGTGTGTGTGCGTTTGTTTTCTGGGTAACCACATGAAAATAAAAGTGTCATTTTAGAAATGCAAACTTAATCATTTGCAGTCTGCAGTCTGCAGCTCGACCATAAAACCAAACAAAGCTATTTTCGTTTGCCCCAAACTTCTAATTGCTGGTGCTAACTTTAAATTAAGGAATAAAACACATTGTTGTAATTTTTAATATATTTCACAAAATGCTAAACAAATTATTTGATTTTTACTCAATTGTGCGGATTTTAAGCTTTGAACAAAATAAAATATGATTGCTATTAAGTTTTGTGCATTCATTTTACATTAATTTAAAATGGATGAATAAATAATAATAAATAAATGGATGCATGGTTGGGTAGTTAGGCCGAAATGTGTTTTACATTTACTTTTCAACATTTTTATTACACTTTAGACAGATAAGCGTAATAATAAAATAGATTTTTTTTCTCATATTTGTCCTCTATTTATAATTTAGGTAAAATATTTGTTGTAACAACACTAACATGTTTTTCTTTGTTTCCACCCAGATCATTTATCATCTGAAATCCATATCTAACTTTTACTCGTTGTAGAGGGGATTTCTTGTAATTTTGGCAATGTGTTACATTTGGTGATGGTTTCACAATAGAATCACGTTTCTCATTCCAAACAAAGTGCACTTTTCCGAGCAGCTCTAAGCTGCAACGTGTCGGCTACTTGATGTCCTTGTTCAACTTTTGAAACTGCTGCTTTTGTATTTTGTTTTTGTTGTTGTTTGTTTGGTGTAGCCAGTGGTGTTGGGACTTGGATTGGGTCTTAAGGCCAAACACGGAATTAGACAAGAGACAACACTAGGCCCTGACATATCAATCATGTCACTTGACCAAGCGGAAATCGAGTTTTGATTCGCAGCAATTTTCTCATAAGTTTCGGGCCAACAGCAACTTTTGACAGCAACTTAAGCATGCCTCACATCTGTTGTGCAATAAGTTCGTTAAAATCCTTTGGTCACCATTGTTTAAGCCATTTTACATGGCCTGTGCCTGTGCCTGCTCTCGATGCGCTCGAGTGTGGTGGAAGCGAAGGAGGTGCATTGGCGGGTGCCATGTCCGGCTGCAGAGCAAGTGATAAAGCGACTCCCGGACAACTGGCCATCATTTGGTGCTCAAACAAAGGCGACTTCCCAACCAGAAACCAGAAACACCAGCAACAACCAATCGAAGTCATTTCAAGATTTGCGTTCGGATTTGCATTTGAATGGGGCAAGTTTGTGTTGAGTTTTTCTGTTATACCAAACACCCAGGAAAATTGTCAAACGGGTTTTATGGAAATTGATCGAGGGTGTTTTAACAGAAGGAACTATTGGCATTGGCATATCACTAATAATAAATAAATATTTTTCTATTTTCTATTTCAATCCGAAAGTTATTTTCCTACATTTGTGGGCAGTTTGCCATCTGAATGCAGGGTATCTCCTAGTCGATAACACTCACTCTGTGCCAATCTAGCTGTTGTGACTTTGCTCAAGTGGGGTTAGGGTTTTGTGGATCTCTCATTGTTTTCCACTTGCTTGCTTTGGAGCACGGCAAGAACCACAACATTTCTGGCACATCATCAGGAAACAATAGAAAATTGGAAATACTTTTAAGAAATGAATTATGGATTATAAGTTCAAAAACTGTTTTACAAAGAGCGTGAACTTTGTGACGATATCGGGTCAAGAGCTGAATTAATTAGTTTTAAGATAAGGAACAAACTATATTTATGTATTTAACTTTATCATTTATATAAAATAAATATGCTATATTTTGTTGAAAAGGTGGTTGAACATTGAGTTAGTTAATTTTTTAACCTGTGCCATTAATTAGGCTATATTTATAGATCAGATAAGTAAATTGAGCATAAATTATTTTCTTTAAGCATAAAAATATTCGCCTAAAAATATTTGGTATATTAACTTTTTCATATTAAATTTATAAATACAATTATTTAGCTTCCAATAAAAATAAATTAAATAAATGATACCTATAGTAGTTAGCCTATAAATATTTAAAAGTAATAGCCTTGTGCAGAGCCAAATAATATTTTTCACTATGAAGTGCCCTTTATTTTATCCAAAATCCCCTCCTTTTTTCATTCATAATTTTGTTTGCAAGCGGCTTTCAATCAAACTACAAATCACCCAGAAAGTTGTTGTTTGAGTGGTCCGAGTAAAGTATTTGATTTCATAATTAAAAGAGCAATTTGATTTGCACACCATTTCATTAAAGCTCGACTACCGGTCACCCTCTAAACAAAAGCTTCCTTTTCGCCTCCCCCCACTCGACTGTGCATTTCGAGTCCTTTATATCCCCTGTTCCCATATCAGGCACACTGCTCTCATGTTTTGCTGGCACAACAGATTCTTCGGGCAAAAGGATATGATACTAGGAGGAGGAGGAAATGGAGCCGGGGGTGGGTAGCAATTGTGGGTGGCAGCATCTGCAGACTTCACAGAGTTTTACATGCGGCTTGAGTACATCGGAAATGTCTAAAATTTCATAATTGCAACTGGTTTCACTCTGTGGTCTCTCCCCAAAGTGCGTGGCACATGTTGTGTTTGTTGCAACCAAATACCCCGCATCTCATATAACCAGACCCCAAAACATTTAATTGCGTTAGTTTTTTCCTCATTTCTCCCTTCCCCTCGCAGTTGTTTGTACTTGAAAACACAATTATTTCGAGGATGTGGCGGACATTTACAACTCGAGCTTTGCTAGTTTGCGGTTCGAGTTGTTACAACATTTGAGACCTTTTTGAAATAACAGTCATATCATGTATTGTTTTAAATTTAGTTAACTTATGTGTCAATTTGCTTAGTTTTATTTAAATTTTAATTCGATATAATGTATTGCTTTAAGTATAATTTAGTGATGGGAAATTGGTTACCATTGACCAAATGATAATCAAAAAAAGTTCATTATTAATCAAAGTAAACTTTGTATTTTTTTTATATAAGTGAATAGATGATAATAATAACTTATACTTAGTAAGTGTTATGAAATGCTACCAATGCACCCTTAAATCCCATCGAAACCAAGGGAATAACAATCAAGGGGCAACATTGAAGGCTGCCCACTTTCAATCAAATTATTTCCGAACTCTCAGTGGGGATTGGCGTGGAGAAATATCGACTGCTTTGCTCCATATCAGCGCTCGGATGCTGTACATAGAAGTCGATGTTGGCTGCTAATTGAAAATAATTTTAACTAACGATACAAGAAAAACAAAGAAGAAAGAATTATATTATTTTAAACAACGAAGATGGCATACCCTTTCCGACCACAGTCAAACTGCTCAGATGTCTTGGAAAATATATAACTACCAGAACTCATCCTTCTACCCATGTTTTTATGGAAGATGTACGATAAACTAATTGGATACAACAGATTTACTGCATATTTACGCATATATTTAAAATTGCGGGTCTTTCGTCTCTGTTAGGTATGCTGATCAAGAATATATATATATATACTTGGCAAATGCGTTACAATGCGTTACAAACTTCCCGAATAAATTATTATTTTTATTGATACGAGTATAGAGTATCAAAATGTCGAACGCTTCAGCTGAAAAGCTTAATGAAAAATCAAACTCATCTGCTATGCTGTGTGTGTGTGTATGTGTATGTGTATGTGTATGTGTGTGTGTGTGTGTGAGTGAATGTGAATGATGTCGGAAGCCAAAAGGTGCAGGAAAGCTGCAGTTGGGACGGATAGTTGGGGCAACGTGCAACGTGCAACGCATGTCAGCCAGGCAGTCAAGCGGAAGTGCTTAACACCAATACTATTATACAGTATAATAACGGTAAAATGAAAACAAAAGCGTGGCTGAAAAAATAATAATAACAAAAACAACTTGGCCAGAATACTTGCGAAGAGTTTCTACGGCAAACTCACTTGGCTAAGTAAACGAAAATAGTTTTGTATAAATACCACACACACAGACAACTACTGTTGAATGTGTGATGTGTTTGTGTGTGTGTGTGAGCGTGTGTGTGTGTGTGTGTGTAAAATTTTACCTGTGCATCGTGGTTGTGCTTCTGACTGCTGTTGATGTGGCTGAAATCCGAGTTAATTCTTGGAAATAATTTATCGAGTGCATTTATAAATGATGCTGCTCTTGTGTGTTGGCCACTCTTCCTCTTCTTGCTTTCTGGCATTTTATTCTTATTAAATCGAGAATAGTTCAGAATGAAAAAGAAGAAGCAACAAAATGTGCTACAAATTTTCAATTAGCATTGGACACATGAGAATTTATAGCTGACATATGTTGAGCTTTAATTTAGTTTAACTTGATGTAAGACATTTAAAAAAAATTGGATAGCTACTCTGATTGCACAATCCGCTTTCTTAGTTAGCCAATTTTACCTTCGATACACATTTATTCTGGCTTTGTTTTCTGAGTCCACAACTAACCAAAGTCCACAAAAGAAAATGTTTGCTTTGGTTTTAGTTACGGCTCATAACTTCCACGTTAGACCCATTTTAACTCGTTAAAAAACCCCATAAAATGTCCAGAAACACTGACAGCAAAAAACAATCCCAATTTAGCGCGAGTGTCATTTGCTCAAATACAAAATAAACCTCGGGCGCTGGACTTACCAAAACACAAAAAAATATCAACTTCACAAAATTACAAAAAACCAAAAAAAAAAAAAAAAATCTAATTAAAAATTTGCAGCTATGCTGCATGGCAAAACATCCGCTTACCCCCTCCTAACCACCCAAGGCTCGCAGCAGCAAACAAAAAAGCAATTACAGTGCCTCAAACTGTTGCAACTTCCTGCAATGACAACAGAGGCGCTAAACTTGCAGCCCAATATTAGCAGATGTCCGCCTATACATCTATACCCCACCACCGCTCCGCTGCCTTACGAGCACAGAGTAGCCACAGTGAAGCCAGTGAAGCGCAGACCAGGGATCGACCAGAGTTGGCCCCAGCCTCCCAATTGGACCGCCTGTGGTTGTACTCGACATAACAGGCAGTCAGGATATCCTACTGCCTGCTGCTCCAGCAGCTGTGTGTATGAGTGTGTGTGTTAAATACGCGAATGTCCTTCCTAATCTCATTTGGCGATGTTATCCTGCTCGCCAAGCACACAACAACAACAGCAACGGCATCAGCAGCATCATCATCGCCTGGAGCCCAAAAAGGAGTATTTTTTATTAAATGTGCTCCTTTTCGTATACAAAAACAAGGCAACTCCATTTTACTCTTTTTTTTGTTGAACTTTTTACATAGCCCTCATGCCACGCCTATTATACCCTGCTTCGTTAGGGCATGTCTGCTGGCAAATGCATCAAGGCTTTGATAATAAAATAGCTCCAGGACAATTGTCATTTTGACAACTATCAGTTTCTCGCAAATATTTTTGGCCATTTTTAAAATTTGTGGGAATAATTCATACACTCAGAAAAACATTGCACTGAAATTTAGAATACATATGTTTCTTAAAATCCATTTTGGAGGTGTGCAAAAGCCAGACTTAGTTCTGCATTTTGAAATAGAGGCTTAAAATACAATTTAATTTATTTAAATATCTTCAGTTGATTTATTTAAAAAAAAAAAATGGAAATTAGTTTTAAGAATTCTTTTTAAAAAAATTTTAATTATAATTTTGAGTATTCCAAATCAATTCTACAACATCGTTATCAGATTGGCCATAATACAAAAATAAAAAATATAATTAAAACAATAATTAAAAGAAAGTTAATTATTATTTCAAATTTTCGTTCTTTGAGTATAGCATTTAGTTTTCATTTTATTAAAGGGTATTGCGGTAGTCGGTCATTTGGCTTTGCCAATACTCTGTCTAGTTATTATAGTTGAGCTTTTATGCTTTTGTTTGTTGGTGGATTTTGTGGACGTCGCGTCTGCTGCAGCCACAGTTGCCACATGCAACACGACAAAACGCATGAAAGTGCCGCTGGCTGCTGAGCACGGGTCCATGTCATTCACACACACACGCACACACACTCTAACACAACCACAGCCAAAAGCACGGCCAAAAAAAACTTGCTTCTCTTTTTTATTGCTTTTGAAAAAGTGAAGGCAATGGCAGCAAAAAAAAAGGAAAAATAAAGAAAAGAAAAGTTTCACACCCGCGGTGACCAAAGTATTTCTGCCATTTTGGGATGGCTCAACTAGAGGATGAGGGTGTGTGTGTGTGTGTGTGTGTGTGTGTGTGTGTGTGTGTGTGTGTGTGTGTGTGTGTGTGTGTGTATGTATGTGTGTGTTTGTGTGAATTTCGGCTGTTGTTATTGCGTTTTTATGCATGCGCGCATACTGCGAATGTCCTTGGCCATGGTAACTGCTAACACGATATGATATATGGTCTTAAAGCGGGCCAAAACTCAACTGGCAAAGTCAAGGGGGCAGGTGAGTGGTAAATGGTGTGCTTGCGAAAGTGTGACTCCGATTTTCGTGGTCTTACAATGGCTTGAAAGTTTTTAAATATTTTTCAACTATATAAAAGTGAGTTATTGCCTCGGTTCATACTTTAGTACACAGCAACTATGCGAGTTAAGTGTATTTAAAAAATGAGAAATTGCTTTGCGAAAACTTTTTTTTACATTTCATTACATTTAAAAAATAAACATTGTTGACAACAAAGTGCTGCAACAGGTTGAGAATTCAAGAAAAAATTGTCTGAGAACACTAAATTGAAGATTAACAAATAACAATAATATTGCTTAAAACAATATTTTTGGTAAACACAAAATAAATATATATTATTTTTATTAAAATTAAAAATAGCTCACAAATGAAAAAAAACAACAATGATATATTTAACTATGAAATTCAATAGTGAACTTTGGATTAAGTGTAATGATTAATTTTTTTCTGAATTATAGGAAAATACTCTTTTCACTTTGCAACGTGCGACATGTGTCGAGTACTTGTATCTATTTATTCGGCTTAGGTTCAACTTTTCTACCTGTGACCGTATGTGGCATGTGTATACAATAAATACATACATATGTTGCATATATGCTCAGAGATAATAGCATACCTTATAAAAATCCGTTAAAATCAATACGTGAACAAATACAAGAAATTAGGCGCCGCTGCTGATATTACAATTCGATGATTTATTATATGAGAGGTGAAAGAAAATGAGGGAAAAACTGAAGCAAACATTTGCTCAACAATAAATTGAGGCAAATTACGCATACGAATGCGTTGCATGTCAATATTTGCATAGGCAACGAAGGTGAAGGGGCAGGCATATACCCGAAAATGGAGGCAGTAGATGCCGTTGCCCCTAGTCCATTGGCTATTGCCACAGCAAAGAGTGAGCTGTCAAAACACTTGGTCAATTCCCCCAGCACCGTCTCCCCCCTGCCCTTTATATGTGTGTTTCTACCTATCTGAATAGGAAACCCAAATTGAGAACGTGGCTTATTAAGTCAAACGGATTACGCACGTTTTTTTTCCTCAATCTTTTGTTGTTGTTGTTGTTGTTGTGTCTATCGATTCTTATTTGGAGCAGTTCGCCGTGGCTTGTGTAGTTTGTCTGTGCACTGAGCAAAATAAGCAGCGCATACTTAAATCGTTGTTTTGTTGAGCGAGAGTTAGACTAAATTTTAATTTAAATTTGAATAATTTTATTATAAGTTTTATGTTTTTATGTAGTTTCAGTAAAACACAATTTTTTGAAAAATTTTGATTAAAAAATTTAAAATTATAGTCACAAATCAAATGATATACAATTAAAATTGTAGATTGTTTGCTTAAACTAGGCATCAAATGAAAAAATAATAAAATAAATTACATAAGAAATTTCATGAGCAACTTTGCTGACAATTGAAAAGAAAAACCAAGGCAATAAGTAATCGGCAATTTTCTCTCAGCGTATTTTGGGCTTTGAGAATTCGATGTCCATTGGCCATTTGCAGGCTATTGTCAAAATAAACGTTGCAGACGATGGCAAACAAATGTTGCGCTAGCTCTAATCATATTTGTTATTGTTGTTGTTGCGGTTGTTGTTGATGTTTTCTGACACCTTTGCCTCTTCTGGTTTGCCATATGGCAAGAGTCGTTGAGTCGTTATCAGTTTACCTGTGGGTTTACTGCATACCTGCAGCACACACATGTTTATTTGTTGTGTTCGTATCGATATCTGTCGCGTTGATTGACTTTGTTTTTTTTTTGCTGCTTATCGTCGCTCATTTGAGAGTGATAAACGCGCCGCACTTTTTTCTCGCACTGGGCAGTTTGGCCCACAAGACAAGTGTCGACTGTGGCCCACAAATAGAAATGCAGCGTTAACATTTCCACCCGACACGATCACATTTCACATTTCAAATTTCAAACGAATTTCTAATTTAATTTGGCTTGCAACCCGATCAACAACCAATGAGCAGAACTACAACAAAAACGGAATGTAAACATTGCGCGTGCAACACGTTCGCTGGCAGCACACAACATCATCGAACACGAACATGTTAAACATTCGCATGTTAAACTTAACAGAATGCATTGCAACATTATTGTCTATCCTAATTACAAATAATTATTTTATTTAAATTCAGCACAACAAATTAAGTATAAAAATTTGTACTTTCATTTTAAATTATTTGCAAAACAAAAAAATATATATGTACATATTCTGAGTATGTACGAAGCTACGTTGAAATATGGCTTTCCCTTTTATTATTTTTATTTTCTTAAGTCATTTTATTATATATTTCAAAGTGTATTTACTAATATTTATAACAGTTTTGCACACCAATTTAACGAACATTCAAAGCAGAGATAAGAAGTTTTCGAAATTAACGGACTACTGTTGACTGTTAAACGCTGTTGTTGCGCTGCAGTCGTTTCGTTAAGTTTCGTTAAGAGTTGCGGCTGCAAGCGATGAACCAACAAATGTTAACAATAACAGCAGACGTTCCACAAGCAATGCCAAGGCATGTGTTAGTATTTAACAGCAGTCAGACAACTTAGTCTTTGACGAACGTAAATAGCGAGCGGACGTATTAAGCGGTTGAGCAAGTGACGTGAAACGTAAAATCAAACGCGAGTTTACAGTTGCGAATCGAAATCAAGAAATAACGAAAACAAACAAGTGACAAGTGCTAAGTAACGTTAATTGTTTTGCCAAATGAAAGTGCATAGAAATAACAAAAAACAGTGCTGCAAAATGAGTGCCCAAATTGAAAAGCCCGCCAATTAAAATTTGAAATTTTAGAGGCAGCTGTGTTTCTAGCTGGAACAAAGTGGAAAAAACCAAGTGGCAAGAACAACTAATATTAATATTAATATTTACTATTATTATTAATTAATAATGGAGGACGAATTACGTTGTCCCACCTGCAAGCAGCTGTACGCGAATCCCGTGTTGCTGCCCTGCTTCCATGCCCTGTGCCTGGGCTGTGCCCTCGACATACAGACGCCATACACACCAGGAGCTGCTGCCTTGAATGGAGCCACAAATGCCACTAATGGTACGGCTAACGGTGGAGCCAATGGCGGAGTTGCCTCCGCGCCTGTGAATGGTGGCCAAGCGGTTGAGGCAGCTGCTCGAGGATCTGGAACTGGACCTGGTCCTGGTCATCCGGGCACACGTCACAGCTCGCACAGCTCGGCGGCGAGCACGGCCAGCTCGGCAACGGGCAGCGAGAGCGTCACCTCCGATCAGGATCAGTCCGACAAGGTGAGCATCTTCAGTGAGGCGGATTCGGGCGTTGTCTGCTGCTCAAATACATCCCGACCCGTTTCCTATGCCGGCACCGGACAATTGCCTGGCATGCATGCTGTGGGCACCGTGGTGGCGCCACCTGGAGCCGCCTATTGTCTCACCTGTCCGCTGTGCCGCAAGCTGGTCTTCTTTGACGATGGCGGCGTACGCAATTTGCCCACCTATCGCGCCATGGAGGCCATCGTGGATCGGTTCTGTGCCCGCGAAGCACTCCGCTGCCAGATGTGCGAAACGGATCCCAAAGTCGCGTCGCTGATTTGTGAACAGTGTGAGATTCGCTATTGCGATCAGTGCCGGGAGCTTTGTCATCCGGCACGCGGTCCCCTGGCCAAGCACACACTGGTGAAGCCACGTGGCGCCGCCCATCTGCGCGAATCGGTATGCGGGGAGCACGAGGAGACCCTCTCCCAGTACTGCCTCAACTGCAAGATGCCCGCCTGCGGCCAGTGCATCGGGGAGCAGCGACACCAGCAGCACGACGTCCAGTCCATCAATGTCACTTGCAAGGCACAAAAGGTGAGCACACAATCATCAATCAAATCTTATATTTCTATAAAAGACAACACCTACACTGAGGAAAATTACTCTAAATATTAATTCCTAATTAAATAAATACCACAAACATGAGTATCAAAATAAGTGAGAAAGATTGATTTAATGTTATTCTGCTTGAAATAAAATAATCAAATATGTTTTTGGTTAAGAAATATTAATTGAGACTAATGTTTTTTGTAGATAGTCTTGAAATTAATTTGTTTTCACTCTGTTTTTTTTCTGGTTTCCATTGAATACTATTTGTTTATATCAAACAATGTAAACAGGTAAATTTTACTAAATTATTATGAAAAGTATTTTTATTAATAATAAAAAAATAATACAAATTGTTAAGAACTTTTAAACCTATTTTGGTGTAATCTTAAGATTCTTTGACTAAAATCAATGTTTATATTATAAGTTTTTAAATTATAATAAATGATTTATATTGAATGCAGCTAAAAAAATGATTTAAAAACTGTTTTTTTGGGTTTAATTTCATTAGCAATTTATAAATTAAATACTTGAATTGTAGCTCTCGAAGTGCATTGCGTTCCCCATTTCAACATTATCTTAAAATGTACAAGATCTGATTCATAACACAAATAACTATAAATATTTTTGCAGTTATCGGAATTATTAGTTAGTAAATAGAAATTGTCAGTTTGTTTATAGAGAAATATCTCTACAGTTATTTGTTATGCGCTGTTATTGAGTATCTTTTGTATACAAATTGTGCATATTTGTATAATTTGATCGTTTTTGTCAGCTGTAATAATAATAATCAAATAATTCTATTAATCATACTCCAGAAAATGTAATATATCATGTATTTATCTCTTGTTTCAAACATATCTCGCTAATTATTTGATTTCTGTGGTTTCGGGTAAAAGTAAAAGCGATGCAGTAAACCAAAATAAATACGTAAGCACCAAAGAAATAACCACATCCTGGCCAGCAACAAAGAGTAAAAGCCTTTTTGACTGCTTCTCGTTTTTCTCCTTGCTCCGTTTTCTTCCTTTTTCCTGTCTGGCACTAGAAAATTTATGGCCCTTCGTTTGTTTGTCTGTGCGCCTCGCACATTTTTCATGCAAAATTGTTTTTCCCCTTAAGCATTTCTCATGTTTTGCCACACACCCCCCCACCCAAACCAAAACCCAGTCCCGGCACCCCGCACCCCCCAACTCTTCTATATTTCCTCTGTTTTCTTAGACTTGTTTGTTTTTGGAGTGTCGCAATCTAAGAACTTTGGCACGCTAATTTAGCGATAAGTTTTGTGAGTTGGGTTTTGCTTGCGTTGCCCAAAAAACTCAAAACACAAAATCCATTCTTAAAGTTTGGTGTCTGCCCTTTTGGAATTTAATTTCGATTGTTTTGGCCATTTCTCACCTGCAGCTGTAGGTGCGCAATTACACCAAATTCCACTAAGATGTCAGCGGCAAACATTTTTAATATGTCGCTGGTTTCAACTGTCGCGAAACTCACAAACAGGACGCACAGGACGACAGTAAAAGGACAAGACAAGTGCGCAAAGTGACAAATTGCAGTAGATGAAAACAAAAGCAGCTAGAAATAAAAAAAAAACAGATAGAGAGACAGGTCAAGAGGATGGTAGACTGACAGCAGGTAGCACAGCATTCAAACAGAACAATTCGCCATTGAAATGAATGCGAAAAATGGTGTAATAATTCACAGCTTCTTGGCCACAGTAGAACTTGCTCATAGAAGGACTGAAAAAGTCACCCTGTTTACGCAGCGAATAATTAGAGTCGGAGTCGTTGCTTTATATTCAATACTTGAATTGAAATAGAGACAATTTTTTAACTTTTGCTTTTGCTTTTGCTTTCTGGAGCATAAAGTCTCGTTTCACATTTCACAAAATAAATGCAAATGCTACTTAGCCAACTTTTTGTAAATGAACTTTAATTAAAAAAATATTTGACGTTCAAGTACTTATAAATTCAATTATATATGAAATACTAATAATCGGAAATGTAGATCACGTGAACTACCTACTATCTACTCCAAAATGTATAATTACTTTATTTTCATTGATTATAATGCGTCTCTTTTAAAAAATAAATAAATCAAAAAACAATAAAAATGGAAACAAATCCAAATTTAGAAATGTGATTATTGATCGAAAAAGTAGTACGATTAGATTACTATCTACTATCTCAAAAAATGTGAGTCTTGTTTCAGGAAAAAAGAATCGTCATAGAATTCCCCCAAACTGATACGATATCATTTTGACAATATATGAAAATGTAGAGTTACTTTATTTTCATTGATTATATTCGCTAAATTTTTGAAAATGTATTAATTATAAGCAATGAAAAGCGAATCAAACTACATAAAAATAACTGTTTTCTGAATTTAGAAATATGATTAATAATCGTAATCGGAAAAGTAGATCACATGGACTATCTAAAAGATAAAGTAGATTATGTCATTCAACCAAATAGGAAAATCGTCATAAAATTAGATAATAGATTTTATTCTAGTTACTATATTTCCTTTTTATATATTATAATGGGTCACTTTAACAGTTATAGGGCTCGTATATCTTGATCAAATGACGAAGAACAAAGCATTTCCGTTTGCTGTTTTTGACTGACTCAGCAACAGCTGATGAAATTTCAGGCGGCACAATGGCCAACAAAAAAGTCTCGTTAAATCTGTGGCTCCTGGCAGCTGAATCCGAAAAGGCAGCTGCTCATGTTATTTTCAAGGTGTTGTCCTCGTCGCTACCCCAGCCTGTATGCCCCGCTGCTGCACTGTTGATGACTCCATATGAGGCACGCAAACGCAACCGAACAACGCATGCCTCAATCAACATTTAGGCCTGGCCCGCACACACATATAAGTTAAGTGACACCGAAGGTGCTGATAAGATTAGCGACAGCACGAGCTGAATCACAGCCAGGCCGATACCCATTAGCCACTTTCTCTCTCCCTCCTTTTCACACTCTCTCTGTGCCTCTCTCTTTCTTTGGAAATCATCGCTTGAATTTTGGCCAAATTTTTTTGCTGTTGCCGTGTGCTATTTTTCACACCCAAAGCCTTTTCTGGGTTAACAATCTACCTGCTAGCTGCAGGTAAACACAGTTTTCACTTCACTTAAATATATATCTATATATATTTATATATATATATATATATTTATATATTTGTGTTTTCTTTTTTGTGTTTGCAGTGTCATCGCGTACTTTTCCAACATGTTTTCATTTTTCTCGCTAACAAATCATTAATGTTGAGTTCATTATGTATGGTGTACGTGTGTACTTGTTATCCTTGTTATCCTTGTTAGTGCCTCCTGTCGCTGGCTGTTCTCATTTTTGGTTTGCTAAATTTATGACGCCATCAAAGTGCAGTTCTCAGTTCGCCAACATTTCTCAAACATTTCGCAACATGTTTTGTGTTATTAACCACCACAACCAGGTCCCGCAGCTGTCCCACCTCGACTCAATGTGGCACAGTATCCTCTGGCCGTATGCCCACCCCCCTTGTGTGCCTGTCCTGCCGCATGATTTCGCTGCATTTGTTCCATTTAACATGGTCGTATTTATTTTCTTTTACCTCCACCAACCCTGAGGCAATGTTCATGTTGGCATTTCGAACAATAAATACTTTTATTTCACATAGGTATATGTGTATTTATGTATGTATGTATATAGGTATGTATGCATGTATGTGTGGTTACTCGGCATCTGTTGTATATACAGGTAGGGCTTGTTCGTTGCTACCTAAAGTTGCACAATAATTAAAAACTGCTGCCATTATTGTCTTTAGATAAATTTAAGCTAGCAATTTTTTTTTATATAATTTTTCTTCCAGCTAACAGCTTTCTAGGATGGCTCGCATTTAGATTACATATTATATAAGTTCAGATATTCTCTTTTATTATAAACTACATACTTATATATTATTCCAATTATACTTAATTACAGCTTATCGCTTTTTTGGGCTCAACTTCATGAATCACATTCAGCTTATATTTTATTTGAATTTAGTAATTCCTTTTTTGGCTATAAAATACATTTACATTTTTTGAGTTTTATAGATTGAGTATTATTTTTATGTTACTTTTAAAAAGACAAATCAAATATTAAAATCTTACTTATAATGTTGATGGTAATGGAAATGTTACTATCCTAAATCTATGGAGAGTTTCATTAGTCTGTGCATGCTTAGGTCTTATTTTATGGTCTAATCAATTACCATTACCTTATCTGGTCAGATCTCCAAGTATACGTTGAATTCGTACCAATTAAAATGATTACGAGTATGCATCAGTGTCAGTCGTCAAACTACATCGAGTTGGGCAAACTGGACAAACACGAGGCCCTGGGGAATGCTGCAATGCTGAAATGCTCCATGGAAAAGGGTCTGTTGACTGTTGACTGGTCAGTTGTTTGGGTCTGGTCATTAGAGACTGGCACATACACACACTAATACACTAACACACAATAACACACACACGTGTCGCCAAGTAGATAATGCATATGTCTGGATATTTTGGCAAAACATAAACTGCCACTTAGTTGTTTTTGTACAACTTTTTCTGTGCACTTTGACATCAAACATATGAAGAATATTTGGGACAGTTTCTGGCCCAGTTGACGCCCACCAAATAAAAGTTGTCGCCTGGAAAAACTGGCTGTAAATTATGCACCTGGGAGAAGGCTTTAACCGGCAACAAAACAATGCAAAGCCAGGTAAATTATAGCACTTTGTTAGGCTGCTTTTGGGGTTACTTTGGTCGGACTGGGTTGGGTCCTGACTTTATTATTATTTGTGAACAAACAAATGTTGGAATTTCGTGACACACAATGGCAGCAGTACAAATGGCAAAAAGCGAGCAATTTTATTTGAATTAAGCACAGCATAAACACAAACGCTCCCCACCTGCCTCGTCCTTCGTCCTTTGCGTACGGCCTTTGAGCATATCCTTAAATTCATTTCAAGGCGGCAAATGTTGTTTTTATGCGGCACTCTTTGAAATGGATTTTCATTATGACGTCGTTTTTTGTTTGCTGCTTTTTGTTTAATTCTCATTTTATTACTTGCACAGTTTTTGCTATGCTCCCCTGCAATGCGACTAAAAACGGGTATAGGAAACTTCCATTAAGAATTTATAATATTACAAACTTGTCATTAAATATAAAGGTATTTTGTGGTTTGTTTCTGTTTATCTATTCGGAATGGATAATGTTGCTCAAGGGTATCTTTTTATTGACTTTTAACTATTCCACTCCAATATTCCAAAATTAAATACAGGGTATTAATTATTTAACATGGTACTTTCAAGTTCAGGCATTTCTCTTTAAAAAAAGGGTTAATTTTGTGCTAAAGTAAATTTACATTGCATTAAGTGAAGATTAACATTCTTTATTTAAACTATTAATTGTAATAATATTTTGATATTTTAATATTAATACATAATTAAATAAATATTCTTTATATTTGCTCTACTTTTTTACAACATTTAAGTACAGGATAACTCAAAGCTAGGCATTGCTTTGATGTGCTTGCTTTGGACTTATCCACAAACAGCGGCAAACAAACTCAAAGCTACCCAACCCCCAAACGGTACTCCTTATAGCACTAACTCCAACTCTAATTCCATCCTTCTCTCTCTCTCTGACTACCTCTCTCTTTCTCCCTTCTGTTGCCACACTGGTTTACAGACCAGCCTAATGCTCTGCTGTCAGCAATTAAGTCGATACGCTTTTTGCCTTCTTCCATTTGCCGTTTGCTTACATGCGTTATCCTGTCGTGCTTGTGTGTATTTAACTGTATATATGCGTTCTGTGTGTGCGTGTGTGTGTGTGTGTGTGTGTGTGTGTGCCTGTGGGTGTGTTTTGAAGCGCCTTTCATTTTGGGCATTGACTTTGTGCTTTTGGTGCTTTAATTCCCACTTTGCCTCCGTAGTTGGCTTCAGTGTCTGCTTCTAGGCTGTTAATTAGCACTGCGCTGAATTTATTTATTAATTATGTAATTCATTTTTCTGTGTAATTATATTGGGACCTGCTGCTACATACAAAAGTGTAATTGGGCAGTAATTAGCCAAGTGTTGGCATAAAGTACAGGAAACCTAGATACGCAACGGAAGTTCTTAAAGTCAGATGCCAAGATATCAAGAAATTACTACCAAGGTACATTAAAATTTTAGTATTCATAAATTTAGCTTCAAGTAAGCTTTAGATATAGATAAAAAGTATATGAAGAGTAGGATAAATAAGTTTCCTAAATAGCACAGACAGACACAGCTTTATAAAAGAAGAATAGTTGTGTATTTTTGCTAGGAGCTTCATTTGTTTTTTTATAAATACTGTAAATGTTTTTTTTTTGTTTTTCTAAAACTATAGATAACTTTAATTATTATTCCCAATAAGTATCATTGGCATTCCTCACTGATAAGTAAACTTTTACTAAACACTTGCTTGTTCATTAAATCTTTTTTTGACTATAGAAACCCTTAATTTCTAATAGGTATCATTATCTCTCCCCTCTAATAAGTACATTGCCACCAGCGAGTTTTAACAAAAGGGAATTTCCTTACCACATTTTTGGTATTTTCCTATCTGTAATTTCTGTTTTGTTTTCACTCGTTTGGTGCACGCCCCTCTGTAATTTCCATTATCATTTCCACTTCCACTTCACTTTCACGCTTGTTGAGAAAGCTTCTAATTATTTCCACCATAAATGTCAAATCAGCTGCGGGTGGGCGCTGTGGGCGTGGCAAATTGTTTTTTTTTCTGTTAACTTTTCGCCAGCTTATCTGCAGATTACTTTCCGTGTACCTTTTTTTTGGCGCTAAATGCAAAATTATATTTTGTCGGCTAAGAGTAAATTTTATTTTGCGCTTTTTCTTTCGCTCTTTTCCTTCTTTATTTCCTTAACTCCGCAATTGTTTTAATTTATGCGCGTTTTGCATGTTTCAAGGCAATTGTCAAGGTTTTTTGCACCCGAGAATAACGAAAATTATAAATGTTTTCTGCTATAATTACTTTTTTGGTGAGCGCCCAAAACTTTGACCCCCAAAAAAGTAGGCAATGCAAATTGCGCCAAAAATTGGCCATTTGCTGTTCTTTTACAAGAGTTGGCAAAGTTGCGTTTTTGTTTGGCAATTGTTTACCGGGGGTTTTTAGGTTTTAATTGTATTGTATTGCGGTTGCCAGCAATCTCCGAATCCCGGACCCGAACTATTCTGTCGATCAGAGCCCCTATTATTGATTTAATTTAATTAGTTTTCGGTGACCAGTTCCCAAATGCCCGCTGCTGACCAGAAATTCATTGATAGCCCATTTATATTTGCTGTCTGCGTTTTAGTTTATAATTTCGAGTTTTGTGTTTTGATTTGTGTCGACAATTTTACGACACTATTTTTCCAGAGCAAACAATGTGGGCCTTGCCCACTGACCCCGCCCGTTGAACCAAACAAAAGTTATTAAAATTTTATTGCTACTTGTAGTGTGTGTGAAATTTTAAAAACAGTTTTTATTGTTTTTCTTTCTTGTCTGGCTTTTTTTTTGTGTTTGTTGTGGGGATGTGTGGAAAATTGAAAACGCATTTATCTTTTTGAGAGACAGCCACGAGTAAATCTATGTACTTAAAACAATACTCGTTTTTTTGTTGCCACTTTAATTGACATAAATTGAAATTTACTGTTTTAAAATTTATTTAACTTAACTTTACTTTTTATGTGGTCACATTTGATTTTTAAATTTTTTATTTTGTTATTTTGGTTTAAAAGTGGGTTTATAGTCATACTGTCCGAACAGTGTTTCAGTTTTTTTGTTTTTTTTTTTTAATAAAAATAATTAATGCACAGCCTTGTTGAATTTTAAATGCTATTAAAAATAAAAATATGTTAAACATTCCTGATTCAGATTTACTTGTGTTCTGATTTATACTTTTTTGTTTGTAAAATATGCAAATTAATTATAGGTGTGCAGTTTATATTTATTAATTTGCTTAAACTGAATATAAACTATTTGACGCATTTAAAATAAACAAAAGTTTTTTATTCTAAAGAAATTGCATAAAATTCTACGGGTTTTTTAAATATGGTTAATTATGCTAATTTAATACCTTTTTTTTGTTGTTTTATTTGCACTTGAATGAGTAATTTGCCACTTTTTGCCTGGCAAATCACAAAATTAAATTTTAATTCAAATATTTTATGCAAATAGTGATTCATTTTCTGTTTTTTTTTTTTATTATTTAATAATGTATTACAATGCGGATGCTGCTGCAGAGTGCGATTGAATAATTTATTTAGCTCATTCATTTTGTATGGATGACTGTGTCAGGTGTCCATACAAATGTCAAATAAATAGAACACATGCTACAAAACACCGCAATGCCAACACTTTGTGCGATGGCGGCATTATTTGTTTAATTGTTATTAAAATAAGCATTGCAAACTAAAATTAAATGCAGGCATGCAAACTATGCAGTTTGCTTGAATTTATTTATTTTCTTTTTTTGTATGCATTAAATAGCATTTTGTTGAGCTCACTTGATATTTGCATACATTAAATGCAGCTGCATTTGATTCAAGTGTTTTTTTTTTATATATCGAGTTTATTTATGGAGCAGGTCGAGATTGGTAATATGTTGCCAGTTTGTTGTTTATGGGTGAGATATAGATAATTGTGTGCAAAATACGTGCACAATTAATGTGAGTGCCATTAAAACATTAAAATAACATAAACAAGTAAGCAATTTTAGTCGAGGGTACTTCAGTGCAGGATACTCTATAAATTACACACTTGTGTATATTTCTAAAATATACTCTATGGTAATTTTTAAAAGCCCGCTCATTCTATATTTGCTTTATAGTTTTTGCGTTCCGATGGCCTCAAACAGACAATCAATTTGATTGTTGTGTGGTGTTCATGGTCGTATATTGTTAGTAAACTGGAAATCGGAAACTTTTTCAATGGCTTTTTGACCTATTTTACTAGGAAAGTATTCCAATCTGTGCTCGGTTACTTTTGATAATTACCGCCTCGTTTTTGCAAGTCAAATATTATCAAGCAGCAATTAGGCGTCGTCCCCCACACAATATTCTCTTATCAGTCAAGCTTTTTTTTTCTATTTTTTTTTTTTTTTTTTTGCTGATAAGCTCAAGGGTTTCTCAATATCGGCTGCTGCTCAGCACTCGTGTAGCCTGTGTCTGTTCGATGTCTTCTGTTGATTGTCAGTTGTTTCTGTTTTGCTGTTGTTTGCTGTTTGTTGTTTGCTTTTGCGCTTAACATGTTTCTTGTGCTGGCGGTCATTTGTTGATTGATTTGATAGACATGGAAGCAATTGTTCATTTGCCAGCTTAAATGTCTTAAAATGCAATTATTGCGTTTCTTATGCTTTCACTATTTATTGGTAATTACGGAATGACAGGTTAATAAAGAATTTTTATTTATTTGGTTTAAACTGCAGTAAACAAAGTAACTGAACTTTTTCAGTAGCCAAAGTATGTTTTAAAGGTTTTCTCCCGAAATTATATGTTTGGGGAGTTTTCTCTGTTCACAATGCCCTGGCTATCAACTATCATTATTTACAGCTGGCTATTGTTGAAGTGCTTGCCACTAGCCCAGAGTGTGAATCCCATGTAAATCCCTGTCCACACAATAACCATTGACACCATTGACCATTTGCTCCGTTAAGGCCATAATCCGGCGATAGACATCTGTGTCACAGTGTCTCACGTGGCAAGCAAAGAAATTTAAAACATCAACAAGCCCGTTGACAGTTGGCCCAGTGCAGGACATTAAAATAAAAAACACGCCGCTCCTCTTTGATGATGATATGGGAATATGCAATGTAGTACGTGGCACAAAAAAAAAACTGTTGAAAAAATTCTTGCATGTTTTAGTTGAACGACACCTTACAACTGCGACAACGACAACGGCAGCTGCAATGAATGTTGTTGCCTCGTGCCACGCTGTTCGGTTGTTGCCACATGTGTCATGCTGGCTGCTGGCTACATACCCCTGCTCCACGCTTCTCACCCAACCGCAGTGTGGGGTGACTTTTTGTGGTGGCTAATTAAAAAATGAACAAAAAAAAAAAGCAAAGAATAAAAGAATGGCTTTTTATTGTGCGGCACGCACATAAAAGTCATCGAGGGCGCCTCGTGCGCGTCAAACGTTTAACAGCCATAATAATTTGCCACCCTCCCTGCCCAACCACCCCCAACCACAACCCCAGCCCCAACCCTTATTATCCACATGCTCTCGAATTAAAATGCCAAAAGTCATTAAATGCATCTAAAGAAGGCGCTGATAAGTGTGCGTACATTTTATTAACAATGTTTCATTGCGCAATTTTCCATTGAATTTTCATTAAATTTTTACTACATTGTTGTTAAACATGTGCGGGTTTTCCAGGGACTCGTTCCGTTCAGTTCATTTAGTCGACAAAATTTGCATATTCATGTAAATTAAAAACTTCCGTTAAATGCTTCTGACGCCCACCAACAAAAAATCATTTAAATGCACCTGTATACTCGTATAATTGTATAATTGTACAGATGCTATATACACTTACATACATATACATATGTGTAATTTCGCACACTTTACCTATATGCATAATTAAAAACAATTTTATTTTGCTATTTATTTAAATTACTTCCATTGATTTGCAATACAGAATTTAAAAAAAAAACAAACACAAGTATTGCGCAATTTTATTGTTAAATCAGTTGAAAATTTGTTAATGTTTTTTTTATTTTTATGCTTGACAGCCAGACTTTACGTCTGAATGCGTTTATGATGTGGCAAATGCATTTGAGCCACTAATTTAATGCCAAAAATGAAATTAATTTCTAATATTTTTGAAATAAGCACCGTAAATGCTGCTATTAAATGCAAATTGTCCGCTTAAGCTGTGAAAAAAAAAAATAAAAAAATTCAATGTTTGAAAATTAAAATGCTATCAAAAATCAAGTAAATCACTTTTCCAAAAAGTGTTGATTCAATCATAAAGTTAATATTACTATAGCAATTATTTAAGAATGATAGTTTATAATTTATAATTTTAATTTTTGCTCTTTCGAAAGATTTAAATATGTATTTTTCTTGCAATTTTCAAATTAACTATTAACTGCCTATTACCAACTTTTATTTATTTACTATTTACTGATAAAATAAAGTTGTTTTATTTTGCATACGCTTGATTGGCATTAAAAATCAATGAGTTAATTATAATTAAATCAGTCGTATACCTTATCTAAAAGAATATCTTTCGAATACGTTCTAGATAGTACCTAGATTAATCTTTTTTAAATACATTTACTCACAAACTGCTTATCGCTGCCAATTAAATATATATAGCCAGCTATAAACTGTAGCACACCCAAATGTGTGTTTCTACGCATAAAAGCCATGCTCTCAATCAGACCATCAAATTGTTATTCCTGTTCGAAATTATCTTTAAATAAATAAAATTGTTATTGCATTCTGGATCAAAGCACTCAATTATTAACACACTCAGTCTCAGCCAGAGCCAAACTCTCCTTGTTCTGGTCAGCCCCAATGCTTATCTCCGGGGATTGTCAACAAAACGCTGACAGCTGACAAGCCGCAAAACAGACGCCAGAGGTACACAGGAACAGTGCAGCTAACCAAAGCTAAAGCCAAAGCCAAAGCCGTAGCCAAAAGCCGTAGCCGTAAATGGAGCACTTGAAGCGCTGACCACAACACATGCCAGGACCATGAACAGGATGAGTAGCCCGGGGTTGCAGTGCCCGGATCTGCTTGCCAGGCACTTTGAATAGTTCATGAAGTTGTCACTTAGTTGTAGTGGTTGTTTCTGGAGTTGTTGTTGTTGTTGCTGAGCGACAAAATTGTTGGTGTTGTTGTTGGAGCAAGTCTCTAGATGGGCAATTGTGTGCCTAGTGTCCCATCACCTCTTCGTCTGCGACAGATATGGATGGACGCCTTGATGCACCAACCACAGAGTTGGAAATGTTCGCAGACCGTGAAAAATAAACCCTTTGTCTCAGACGTGATTTGAATTAATTATTGAAATCTCATCTACGTTTTCAGATAATAAAATCTGATCTCTTTAATTTTCATATAAGTTAATTGCTAAATGTTGCTCATTATTCAAGATCGTTAAAATTTGAAATCGACTTCTACGTGACGGTTAATCAGAGTCAACTCGTTTGTTAAAGGTGCTTGTGGACGGGGTGGCACCACCGCCAACTCACCCAATGCAACTGAACTCAACTGAACCGTAATGCGAGTATGACATGTGGCATGTTCCATGACGCTTTATCAATTTTATAGTGTGATTTCTGTTGAAATGCCATAAAATGCTTGTCGCTGATAAACATCTGTCAGTCCGTCACTCACTCAGTCGCTCAACTCGTCAATCAGTGCAAAGGAGCGTATAGATTGGAATACAACAACACATCGTTAAGCTGCATTTTATGTTTCTATGTGCTACGTGCTGCATGTAATTGCGCTCTGCATTTTGAAGTAGCTGAAAGGGTCTTTCGATTGTGAGCGATATGATAATAGCTACTGGGTGCCCCACATGGAATGGGTTGGGCCATTAGGTGTTTGGTTGCACAATGTGCAAAGGGGTTTAGGGACAAAATCATAAATCTTTACATATTATTTTACTATGGCAAAGTAGTTACTCTTTTGCTACTTGGGGTGATAAGAGCAAGCCAAGATACTATTTGATATAAATAAGAGCTGCAGTGTGGCAACAATAAAAGATTGCATAAGTATATATGTTTAATAACAATTAAAAACCATCTTAAATATAAAAATTAGTTTATATTTAATTTGTTTTTGTATTTTAAATCTGCAATACTAATGTATCTGTGGTAAATTTATCCTACCTCACAGTTGCAGAGATTCGCCTACTTTTCCCTTATTTATGTATCTGTATTTATCTTTCTCTGTCTGCTTCTTCCTTGCAATAAATATTTGACCACTTTACATTTTATTATCCAAATTGCTTTATTTCATTTTTTCTTTTGCAATTTATTCAACTTTAATTTAATTTTATTATTTCTTAAAACCTTTTTGAAAAAATGTGTGCTGATTTTAAACCACATTAAATAAGAAAAAAAAAATTACTCAAAGAAAATAAATCTTACACTAGGCAATTTTAATTGGATGGTAATAAATGGAAATATATTAATTGCGTATCTTCCACTCTTATGATTTCAGGTATGTACATCGGCGATGTCCTTTATGGCTTGATCCTTGATTGCGGGCACGTAGCGTAAGTCCGTTTTGCCTGTGGCACTTTGCAGTTTGTTTGCCAACGAAAATCTGAAAATGTTTCATAATCAGATTTACAGCTCGCGTATTAAAAACAAAAAAAGACAAGAACATGAAAAATGTAAGCTGGCAAACAAGAAACAAAATGTAAATTAATTTTTATTAATTAAATTCTTGTTGTGTTGAAAGCAGCTTAAAATCACATTTTGTACCAAAATAAAAAGTTTGTTGGCCACAAAATGGCGACCTCTTAACTGAAATTGTGACCGCCCGAGGCATGTGGCTGTCAACAAGTGTACGGGCCGAGTTTTCAACATTCCCATTCCCCCCCCCCCCCCTCGACCTCTCACACTCTCACTCCGCCGGATTCTTCCACAGACGGCAACTTGTGAAATTTTTTAATCAATAAACGTCCAGGGGGCATTGTTGATAAATATTGTGACGGTGCCGTCTGCACAACAGATATGAATTTATATCATTTCATTTTTTCATTTTTATGTGTGTTTGGGGATGCGGCAAGCTAAAATCCATTTTTGGTCGGGTCAGGTTCTGTACACTTAATGAAGCCATTGATTCGGGTTGACTGGTGTCAGCACGACGAACCTTTTGTGACACCTGTCGAATCCTCGACCCCATAGCCACCTCCCCTCCTTCCAATTCTCTACTTTGAAAGTCAAACAATTTTGGAAATTGTTGACTTTTAAGCCGACTTCAGGGTCAACATTTATTTTAATTTGTTTGCTCGACTAACGAAATAATTTAGATTAATGGGCTACCCTTTTTGAAGTAATGCCCCGTACATGGCAACTAATTAAGCAGGCCAGTTCTCGTTTTAAAAAATGTGCGGCTATAAACGTTTTCGGCCAGAATTGATTACCAACACAGTTTCGGATGACATTTCACCCACCCTCGGTCCGTGCTCGAAAATTGCCCAAACACTTTGACAGTTTTTCACAGTTTTTTTTTTATTTATTTATTTTTTTTTTATCAGAGTCTGGCCAGGCTCTTACGAGAAGTCCAAGGTCCAAAGTCCAAAGTGCTGTCCTATTCTGTCAACGAAACCAACCCCTCCCGGTTTTAGTTGTTGTTCTTTTGCTGTTGTTCTTTTTGTTCCTTCTTGGCTTTCATCGTTTATTTTGTGTAATGTGCTAAAATGTAGTAACATTTTTTATTTATGCCATCCATTTGCCAAAAGCCACACAAATACCTAAAAAAAAGGTCACTGGGTCGCTGACTTTTTGGGCACATTTGCTGTATTAAATTATTTCCCATTTTTTCTCCTTCGACTCGACTATTTATCGTCTGGCTACTTATTGCTTATCTTTGGCCCATAAACTGACCGACGAATTGTGCGAGATTTTTCTATTCGACAGGGATTTCAGCTTGAATAAATAAAAAAACAGGGTAAACACAAGGAACCACAAAAGTAATAGTGAAAAATAAAATATCGGAACAAAGATATTTTTTAAATATAAACTTTCGTAGCAATATTTTTAAAACTTCATTGAAAGTTATATCTAAGATTTCCCCATTTTATTTCCTGAAAGTTAAAAAAGAAAAACCAATCATTTCTCATAGATTATATTAAACGACAAAAGTTTTAATATACACAATATTATCTACTTATATGTGGTTTCTAAGTCAAGTGATTTTTGGTAGTCTATTTTCAACTTTCACCATTAACTCTCTGGAATATTTTCGGGCAATTTTGGTGACTCGCAATTCGCGCAACTTTTGCTTAGCCAAACAAATTGCAGATGAACAATTGTGGCCAAAAACTTTCGAGTTAAACGGCAGGCGGGGGAAATGCAAATGAATGCGAATAACTAACATGATCATGATTTAAGTACCTCTTGACTTGACTGTGGAAAGGGATGGGGCAAGGGGTGGGGCAAGGGGTGGGGCAAGGGGTGGGGCAAGGAGTGGGGAGTAGATGGATGGTGGAGTGTGTTAACTAACACCAGCCGCGTGCCATTCAATTCAATTAAAAACTGCTGACTCAGTGTTCGACAGGATGCGCAAAACAAAAGATAAAGTCCTTCAAAGTGTGCGCGTGTGTGTGTGTGTGTTTGCTTATGTGTGTGTGTGTGTGAAGTGGAGTAGAGTGTTGCTGATGTGGCAGCCATTAGAAGCAGAAGTGAAACTTGGTCGAAAGCACTTGCGGTCGCTGCCAACAGTTTCTCCATCTAATTACAATAAAACTATAGCTGAAAATATATGGAGAGAATGCAAAAAAAAAAGAGTCCTGTCTTTAGTGTAGGCCATAACAGCAAATTACACAAATGACATGCTGATTAGGACAAGCAAATATCCTGTCGAGTTCTTGGCTTGATTATGCAATTTTAATTAAAGGCACAAACAAAGCCATTTCTCAGCGAGCCGTAAAAAAAAGGCAGAACACGAAGAAGAAGAAGAAGGACAATTGTCAACACACGCTAAGCATCAATGTTGATGTTTATGATTTTTTTGTTTTTTTTTTTTTTTGGCTTTTCTTTTGTGGTGGTTTTGGCCACTTTTAATTCAATTACGTTTTGTGTTATCTGGCTAGCTGGCAAAAGGAGGACGGCGCTAGAAATTAATGAGCGCTAAATTAGTGAAGATTATGCCATTAGGGGTTGGCTACTTCCCCTAACTCTCTACCCCCCTCTCTCTCTCTCTCCCTCTCCCTATCTCTCCCTCTTTCTCTATTTCTCGTTTTGTCTGTATGGCTCTTTGTCTATTTATTGCTACTGCCGCACTGTATTCTTGTTCACAGCCTCGTCATCAACTCTCGGCATTTTCTTGATGATTTTTATTGTTTACTTGACCTAATTCCAGTTTTGCCTGCTTTTTTTTCCTTTCCCTAATGTCCTACCCCTAATATATACATATATACATGTATATATATATCTCGTTCTTATTGCGCAGACACACAAAAATGCGTTCAGAAGCTGGCAAAGCACTTTTGGCATGCTTTGTGGTCTCGGCTCGTCTTCGTAATGGCCAGCAATCAAAATTTATATGAAAAATAACCAAAACTATGAGTATACATTCCAGACGTGTAGGTAAAATGCAGGTAAATGAAAACACTGGCCCAGACAACCATACATCCTGTTGGCTCCACTGCGCAACTATTTTAATATGCATTTCAGAGCACTTTTGGCAGCCAATTGAAATTTATGACTCTCCTGCGTTTGAGTAAAATTTGCATTATTTGGTTTCAACTTTGTTAGGTGAACACCAATTTTATCTGAGATATTTGCAAGCAATGTGATCAACTTTAAAATAATCAAAATCGACATGCATATTCATTTTGTTTAAAAATCATTGAAAAATGTTAAATATTAAATTAATTTACCTTTCCATATTCCTCTAAATTTTATCAAACAGGCAGAATAATTTGAGATTACTTCCAAAAGAATATATAATAAATTTAATATATGACAATTTAAGCTATCTAAATATAAAAATGTTAAATTTAGTTAATTGCTTCAACTTAAGCTGCTCACTTACTTGTCAGAGCTGTATGCTGTATCAACTACCAGTCACATCTTTATCTTTAGCACAAAATGTCATTTCTTATTTAGTCTCAACGTTGCTTACCACTCTACCAATTTCGAGTCGTTGTCATCCAGATATTCCCACAACTCTTTGGCAACAAACACACACAAATACAACCGAAGGTTCATTGACAATGTTTCGCAAGCTAGATCCCTCTGAGGGCCAGGGACGAGGGACAGTCGCACACAATGACAACATTTCCTGGTTGTTGATACAATCCCCTTCCAGAAGCCCTTTTAACCCCTAAATGAAAAGGGGGTGGTGGATCGGGACGGCGCACAGCCATTGTTTTCAAAGTCACATTTAACATTTAACCTTTCATTTTCGAAACAATTGCGTCTGCTTATAAAAAATAGATGTTCGCCACATGAAAACAAACGTCCGTCCGTCCGTCCGTCCGTCCGTCCGTTCTTTCGTCCGTCAGTTAGTCAGTCAAGTTGCGGTTGTGCTTGGAGGCTGTTGAGCAACCCCTAGTCGAGTAGTTGCTCTTTCAAATTAAAATGTGTATAAAGCCAGAGAGCTGAGAGCTGAGTGCTACGAGTTTGGGGCAAGCAAATGTAAATGGAAATGGGGCAAGGTGCGGCGCATGCCGTTCATATTCCCAAAAGCAATAACGATGACAGGACAAAACGCCAGGACTCACATTCGTTAAGGGTTGCTTGTGTGTCTTCATCGGTGCTCGAGTTGTGTGTGAGTGTGTGTGGGTGTGTGTGTGAGTGTGCTGTGTGCATGCCACAGCACTTGGGTCTAACATTTCAATGCATGTGCAAATTTGATTTCACTTGCAGGCAAGTCACATACAAATATTACGCATACGCCATGTGAGTCGCATCTGACATATTTTCTCACAGAGACAAAGCAGCAGCTGCAGCCGGAGACACAAAGATTGGGCGAGCTTTAAGTCGAGTTGAGCTGCATTGGCATTCCTTTGTAGGGACTGCATACATACCTTTGCCACTGCTGCCACAACCAACCCCCAAACACCAATCCCCCACTCAGCATCCTTGCAACTCTTGTCTATGTGCCGTTTGCTGTTTGTTGTTTTCATTTGCGCTGGCATAAAACTTTTGCATACTTTATGGCGTTACCTCTCTCTCTGTCTCTCTCTCTCTCTCTCTCTGTCTCTGTCTCTGTCGTGCTGCGTGTGTGCGACAAGTGCAATAATAGCATAAGCTCAGCAAACAACACATTTGCCTTTGGGGGCAAGTACAGCAGCCCAGCCACGCACACAGAATATCCTTTTGCTGTTTTGTCTCACTTGAGCTTCTACGTTATGTGATTAAGGATTTAATTTTTGCGGCACAAGTAAAATCCAGTTCACAATGCCCCTCCTGCCTCCTGCCTCTTGCCTCTTGTGGCCGCGTAGTCATTAGGCTGCCTAGGTGTATGGCACTTAAGTGCCGACAGCAGCAAGTATCTTGGCAACTGAATTGATTCAGGCTGCTGCTGCTGCTTGCCCCACAAATTCCAGGCCGTAGTAAGTAATGCGAGGAGGCAGTCAAAGCAGTGCACAGCATTTTAATTGAATTTACTAGTGTCTCACTAAATTTGAATGTCATCATCAACGTCAACAACAACAACAACGACAACAACAACAACAACGTCAACAACAACAACAGGAACAAAGCATGCAACATTTTTCCCAGTCATTTTGACACGACAAATTGCTTGAGGCCGAGGCAAGTCAGTTTGAGGCAACCACGCCCCGTCGCCCAACTGAAGCGCTCTTTTTAAATTTATTTACTACATTTGCTGCAAGTTGTCCTATTTGGAGGAAGCAACGGAAAAAAGAAAACCAGACGACAGAATAAATTGCTGGCATACGTGTGCGATGACAAGACAACGGACATGCAGCTAGACTGTCACACATCCAAGCGTCAGTGACGGTTGCAACTACAACAACAACAACAGCAACAAAAAACAACAGCAACAACAACAAAACAACAACACGAACAGCGATTGCAAAAGGGACGTTGACAAATTGATTGCATTCTTTATTTCAACAGAGCCGCGGCACCACATGGTGTATGCGTAATATTTGTAGCCTATCCATCTATTCCCTCTCATTTTCTCTTTCCATCTCTCTCTCTCTCTCTTTCTCTCTGTCTCTCATTAGGTAGTCACTTTTAACATTGTTAGACGCAGTTGATTGAGTTTTAAGCGTAGTTAGAAGCCAATATTCTTGCTTCTTTTTTTGTTGTTGTTGGCCAATTTCCAATTAAAATTCAAATTGAAACGTTCTGCAAAATAATCGATGCTTGCATCGACAGGCATTTGTTTATACATTTTATTACAAATTGAGATTGTATGTTTAACAAGAGAAGGTTATTGAAACTATATTTAATGTTGGAAATCTGGTAACTGGCTCGATTTTATTCTTAAAGATATACGAAAAGTGCGCAGAAGACAGGTAAAAACGTTCCAGGGAAATAAACCTGGACTTTTACATAGTGGTTTGAACTCCTAATTAGTTCCATATTCAATGTTGATGACGCAAATCAGCCTCACTATTCTTGCTAAAATTATATTCCTAAGAGGAGCGAATATAGTAAAAAACTTTAATGCGGTTAACATATTTTTAGTTGAGCTCCACTTCACACAAATTTCCAAAATATTCAACGCTGCACACAACAGGCAGTTGTGAAAGCAAACTAATTCATCATAAAACACTTTCACACAAATATATATATTTGTAATTTATTTTACAAAGTTCAATTTCGATCTTTATCCATTTAAAAGCAATCATCTTCAAGCCTAACGCATGTCAGTTGCAAGTGGTTCAAACACTTGTCGAGGCCAAATGGCACCTTGTTAAAAAAGGAAAAACCCTTGAGAACCACCTCCTAATTGCTTTGAAATCTACTGTCAAAACTTATTGATTACAGCCATCGACTGTTTTTGACAGTCCCCAAGAAATGGAAATGAAAGTTATTTGAAAAAAAAAAAAAATATATATATCTTTTAATATATCATTAATAATTTATAAGTGAATGAATTCGTAATACCAGTGTGTGTATAAAAAGGAAATGCCGGATATTTTTCACTTGAGTGCACAATTGAAAATCTCCTCTTCGAAAATAATGCGTTTCTAAACTGATGATTAATTCATTACAAATTTATGACAGGGGCAGATGGCAAGCAAAATAAGTTTTAAATAAGCAGATGATGTGAAAAAGTGACACGCCCCCAAAAATAGCAGATAACATGCAAAAAATGTGTGAAAATAAAATAAGAAAACTGAAAATGGGGAAAAACATGATGTTTGGCCTCGGCCTTGTACGCATCAACTGTCAGAGTGCGAGCACGTTGCAGCACAGCTTTTAGCCACTCCCCCATCCCGATTGCTCCCCTTCTTCTATATACATATATATATATATATATATATATATATATATATATATATATATATATATGTTAATGTTATGCAATCAAGAAACGGCGCCCAACGTTTCCCTCGTATAAATATGCATAGGAAATGCCTAAAAGTTAATTACCGTCAACGTTCTGAGTGGCAGGCGGCTTGGAATGGGTGGTTGGGAGGAGAGCATGTTGCATGGGAGGTGGGTGTGTGATTTGTGGGCGTGTTGTTGGGGGCGTTGGGGGATTTTAATTTATGACAGACAAAGTTCTGCCGCGACCAGAGTAAATAATACAGAGAGCGAAAAAGACATCACATTCTATCTCGGATCGTATCTGTCCTTCACAGTGTGTTGGGTGTTGTTTGTGTGTGTGTGTGTGTGTGTGTGTGTGTGTGTGTGTGTGTGTGTGTGTGTGTGTGTGTGTGTGTGTGGGTAACGGTAATTAAATATTCATGACCGTGTAAAAATCAATGAAATTGACTCGGCAGGCGGCAGTTAAAGCTACTGTTCCTCGTCTAGCAATCTAATTAGCAATATTTAATATTAACGAGCAAGTGCTAATTTTTAATTGAAATTCTATGCCATATCGCCTGGAGAGGAAGTTAACTTTACTTTGCCTTCGACTTCCCGTACCCTCTCCCATTTTTCAAACAGAACAACAGCCCATATCGTTCATAAATCTTAGGCAACCCTTTGCATAAGACAGAGAAAGAGAGAGAGAGAGAAAGAGAGAGAGAGAGACTGCCAATAATTACCCACATCAAATTAATGAATTTTCACTTTAAGCATGGACAACTTTGCTGAACCTGCTTTTGGTTTCCACAAAGTGCGGGCCTAAAGAGTACCCTTTAAATTAAGTAACGTAAAATAAAATAATAGAAAGAAATAAAATTAAATATATATTTTATTTGCCACGTTTAACTTAGTAGAAATATACGTAATTTAATTTTTGGTTTCTGTGCATTTCACGTTGGCCTTTTACATTGGCTTATAGCTTTTGTTTGTCTAACCCTGTCAGACAAACAAACACCCAACACACACACACACACACACACACACACACACACACACACACACACACACACACACACACACACACACACACACACACACACACACATCCCAATGCATACTCATTATGCCATTTGACATTTGCATTTCAAATGATTTTTCTGTTGACTTTAATTAGCTGAGATTTGTGCTCTTTTTTCTCTCTTTGCTCTGCCAAGCTGCTAATAAAGGCATCCTCAAATCAGGCTACATTCATCAAGTTCTGAACTTTGCCATTACTCCGACCACCTCACCACAATCCAGTTTAGATTCCTCTAGTAATTTGCCAATGACTAAGCTCAGGTATTTACTTTGTATTTGCATAGTTACCGGCAAAGAGCTTTTCATGACTTTTGGCGCAACTACACAAAAAAAAAAAAAAACAAAAAACAACAACAAATAAAAGAAGCGGAAAATAAAAAAATGAAAAATGGAAATTTTTCGCTGGTCGTTTTATCATAACACAGACCGACAACCACAACGAATCGATTTCCTGCACTGCTGCAGCTAGCAGGAAGGATAACAGAAGAAAGTCGCGGGGGGGGGGGGGGGAGCAGCTCATACAGGTGGAAAATGCGCAAAAATTCATTGTGCAGAAAAAGTTGTTGAAAACGAGCAAAAGAAATGAGAATGAAAAACTTCACCTGCCGACGGCTGTTGTTTTTTGCTCTTGCTTACAACTCTGGGCGGTGCCGTAAATGGGGGCGTGCCCGGCAAAAAGTATATTAAGAGTAGGGAAATGTTTGCCACACACAGCTGTGCTCAGCTGCTTGGAAACGGCAGCCAACAAGAACAACAACAAGAACAACAACAAGAACAAGAATAACAGCAACCGCAACATAAAGCGACGAGACATTTTATTAGGAGTAGGGGTAGGCATAACGCCATAGCTGCCCCACCCTGCCCCATCAAAATAAACAGACAGCCTGTGGCGTGCGCCCCTCCTTTTTTTGAATGATGCCCTTGCCGAGTGTATTATGACTTTGTCACACGATGTGAAACATATTAAAAGCGATTCTAGAAGGGTTTACTAAAAATCCAGGTAGTAATTAAAAGAATACATAAGAATTTCACATTCCTTTGAATTAAAATCAATCTGTAAATTAAAAACAAAAATTTCCCTCGAATTTTGTGGAAAAGTTCTAATCCGACATCAGAATTATTTCGCTTAGTTCTTGGGTTATCTGTTAGGGTATTTCATAGTCGGCATAAGGAAGTTAACTCTTCTGTTTGGCTTTTGCGGTTGCCGTCGTTTTATGTGGTTTCTCTTGTTATTTTATTTGTTGGGAAATTTCAAGAAAATTAAGCATAAAATATTAAAACTTCAACAAAAAATTTGTTTGTTTGTTGATTTTTTGCCCATAGTCGACTTTAAGGCGAATTTCTATGCGTTCTAAGCATTTAAATTTGCATTTTATTGCAATTTGCTTCATATTTGTTGGCAGTTGTTGTTGCTCTTGTTGTTGTTGTTGTTCTTGTTGTTGTTGTTCTTCTTCTTCTTGTTGTTGTACTGCGCACACATAAATTCTTGTTTTATGTTATTTTATGCATTTGGCTTTTATTACCAATTTGCCTTTATACAGAGAGACACAGCCAACTCCAGCAGCCCGCGTTGATTCCATTACCATTTTAAGGTATCTCAATGCGCATGCCATTTCCTCTTTGTGGCATGGGGATGCTGGTCTTGTTAAACAAATGATAATTTATGCAAATGTCTCTAGTAGGAGCTGCGTAAAAAAAGAAAGCAACAAAAAAACAAAAAAAAAAAAAAAATACAAAAAATTGCTGAGGGTTGCACAAGTCGCAGGCCATTCAGAGGGTAACCCAAAAATTGTCTTTTAGTTTGTTTGTTTTTTCTCTGCGAATTGTGTTTCTCTTTATGCTTTCTCTGTTTTCTTTGTTGTTCCAATTCTTTTTTATATGCTGACATGCTTTTGTCATTTATTTTGTTTATCTCTGTGCGCTTTGCTTTTTATAACAAATTATTATTATGTTTTATTGTCAGGCTGTCGTTTGCTGAGGCCAGCAATTCCTTTTACGCAGTTACTCACTTGCCTCAGGCCCTGTAAATCACAACCAACACACACACACACACACATACACACACACAAACACACACATATCCTGCAAGCGGCAATTCTTGACCCGACATTTTCCCTTTGCTGATTTTTTTTGGGCCTTTATTTTCTTAGGCCTGCATTTGAGTAATGAGCTGCTTATCCGACAAAAGGTATTCTTCATTCTGTTCGCTTTTTCGAGGCTTAATGATACAATTTGACTTCGTTCTTTCCTGAGTTGTTATCCTTAATGAACAGCAACTGCTGATGTGCTTGGGATCCTGCACAGTGCTCTTAGGTGTTCAAGGTAGGGATAAGGTTAGACGAGCTAAGACAAAATTGGATTAATTTAAATAAATGAAGTAAGTAGGCAGCTTCGTCTTGAAATCCTAAAAGATTTATCGGATTAAGTGCTGTTATTATTTTAAGTCGAACAAATTGTATTTTTACTCTCTTCTTATGATCATTTTTAATTTACTGAGAAGTTTTCTCTGTTTTCTGTGGGGTCCATCATGTCAGAGATAAGATGTCGCTAAAGCTATCATTTAATTCAGTCTGGATTTTCCTGTTTTTTTTTTATTCATAATATAATAATCTACTACTCATTCACGAAAAATATGAAATGTCTTTTTAAAGAATTTCTAAAAAATTCTTATTCGGAATTTTTCGAATTTTCCACTGATATTCCAGTTTCTATATTTGAAAGTTGTTCTCTAGGTAAAGACCATTTAATTCTAATCCCTGTAATCTCTGAGACATCAAGTTTTTTCATTTTTCTTTTTATAGCTTTTGGGCTTTCAGGCAAAGCCGGATGCGGCCAAGGAAACTGGAGTTTTGGCCAAAAAAAAAAAACGCTATACAGTCGTTACAAACAGCTTAAGTTTATGTTAAACACGCCTACGTTACCAGATTTTGCATTTCCAGAATCAAGAAACAAGAGTCTCAAACTTTAAGTACTCAGTAAGTTTTTGGTCGAAAGCAGTTGATGCATAAATAAACTGCAAATGTTGCCGAGGGGCAACAAGAGACGGGGGGTGGGCTGTATGGCAAGCATGGAGCTAAAGCAGTGGCATGTAATAATTGTAATTTCGATGTGGAAACACTGTGAATATACGCCATGGAGTCGAAACCGAGAAACACGAGAAATAACAATCAGAAAGCATTTAGCAAGCAACTTTTGCGTTGTTCAAACTGCGGGAGGGCGAAACTAAGGCAAGTAGCGAACTGCCAAGTAGCAGGTGGCGCCCTCTGTTGTTATGGCTTCACATGTGGTGTGTGTGTGTGGTGTGTGTGTGGGTGTGTGGGTGCGTGGGTGCGTGTGTGTTGTTGCTGTGTGTGTGTACTTCCCCGTTTTACTTGTAATGTCAACGCTTTGCCAGCAACTTTAACTAAAAGCAAAGGCAACAAAACAAGTCCTTTAACGATTAAACAACGACAGGAAAACCCATATAGGACCAAAGTTCTCCATCCACCCACTGCACATAAATCTGCTCTCTAGAGGGAGGGTTGTGTGTCAGCGTGTGTGTGTGTGTGTGTGTGTGTGTGTGTGTGTTGCTGTGTGTTTAGTAGCAATTTCAGTCTTTGACCTACTTACAAACGATTCCTGTGCATTTTTATTAAACACTCGCTGGAGCTGGAGTAACTTATTTGAGTGGCGCTTAATTGCTTAAAGCTGCAGCTCGGAAAGCAAAGTCTTCCATCAAGTTAAAACTTCAAATATGTTTAATAATCTAAACGCATTACCAAAAACAGCAGCAGCAGCATCCACTGTGCACACAACTGGCAAGAAGCCTCAAAGGCAGCTCTCCAGACAACTGTTCAAACAACACAAGCATTTCGGGAAACTGGGGAGCCACTTGAAGACCAACAAGACAACGTTGGCAGTCACAAAAGCCTATTAAATAACATGGGTCTTCCACATGCGTCCTCAACAGGCAAAGGACAGCCCAAAGTTTTGCGCACAATTGCCAGGATAAAGCATCAGAAGCAGCAGCAGCAGAAAGCAGTCATATGCAGTCTTAGGAAAATATGAAAATATTCATAGCTTCAGTGTGAGAACAAAAAAAGAGCAGATGAACTCATATAAACGGACTTGAAAGAAAAGCTAGAATAAAACTTGCACACAACCAAAATGGCAAAAAGTAAACAAATAAACATTCACACAGACAACTCTCAGAGTAGAAAATATCATAGACTCGACTCAGGACATCAGGCGTTTTATTAGAGATGGACGCGTGTCTTTCAATTACTTAATACGATTTTAGATATATAAAAAAAGAAGAAGAATATGAATATTTGTTAAGTTATATTTATTAAATATAATATTAAATTATATACACTTTTCTTTCAAGTAACGATTATTCGTGGCTAAGGAACATTTTATGTCTGTCACTCTACAAAAAAATATGGCTTTAATATTTGCAAAAGCTGCAGATTTTTTTCCGTCAAGGAATATTCTTCTATTTTAAAATATGTAGCTATTCTTTTTATTATTTATTTATTTATATGTATTCCTTTTACTTAGCTATAACATAACTAATCGTGTCTGTTCGTGTCACTGAAGAGACAAAATGAAGACGTCTCTTGCTGTTTATCTCTGGTTGTCTGCCTGTTAACTGAACACAAGAGTTCACCATTAAACCAACTTATGCCACACACACACACACACACACACACACACACAAACACACACACACTCACACACACATATAAACAACCCTCTTAACTCAATGGAAGCATAGCTGGGTCTCACTTTAAGTAAGAAACGACACGCAGTTGGTCTAAGGACAATGTTTGGCATCTGTCCATGTGGCAGGACATTTGCATTTGTGTAAGACATTGAGTCCTCTGCTTGATAGTTTATTTTTTGCGGCATCTCTGACCAAATTTAGAGGAAAATTGTATTATTTTAGAGACTCGTTCAAAGTAAACTGCTCCTCTTGAAGAAGCAGCAAGTTTGTTGTGCACTTTACTGTCCATTTTACATGTCAAACCACTTGAGACCTGCTTCTGGTAGAGGGGAAATCGGGTGTTTCATGTTAAACATTTTGCATTTGAGTTGCACATAAATATTGTGTGTACCAATTTGTTCAATTTGTTCTTTGAATTGGTTACTTCAAATTTGTTTGCAGAAGGGCCTTAAAAATTAAACAACTGATGCTTGTGCAAAATTGTACGAGCACAGAAAACAGACTTTCAATATTTATATAGATAAATATATATTTTTTAAGCTTACAAAATCAAGAAGATGCCTAATTTTTGAAAAGTCTTTTTTGCTCTCTATAAATTCTACAAATTACAAATACAAATTCTACAATTGCTGTTTCCTTTGTCGGTTATGTCAATTTTTTTTTAATAACAGCAAAAACATAAATTGAACAAAATTTCTGACTCGGCGAATACAAAAAGAAATTCGGCCAAAACCTATAATAGAAAATGGATGAGGATCTTGAATTTTTGATCAACTCATTGTCGCTGTCCGATTCACCGCTGTGGTCATCCTACAGCAAGGATCAGCTAATGGATATGCGGGAGTCCTTTGTCACGCTTCAGCAGCTGTTGCGCCACTATCCAAGTAACTTGGAGCAGGAGCCAAAGTATCCGATGCCGATGCGCGTCAAGGCGGGTGGCAATAATGTGTATCAACCAAATGTCATAGAACTGTCAACAAAAAAAGTGTCTAAGATGAGCTTCAAGTTGCACACCGGACCCAAATCATCCGTGTCTTCGTTGTACAGTGAAAGCAGCAGCAATATGACCAGCAGCTCCCACTCCCTGACGTACGATGAGAAACACGAGATGACCGGAGAGGCTGATGATGAGATCAGTTCCACAGAACACTTCCTAGCACTGCTGCCTTACCAGGAGCAGGATATTAGCCAGGAGCTGGTCCCCTATGAGAACGACGATTCTGATACGCTGTGTGCCAGTTCCAGCTGTGATACTCTGCATGATTTGGGGCCCGACTCGGGGGCCAGATCCAGTGGCAGCTCACCCGTCGGTGAGATCTCCTTCAGCATAGAACTGCCCGTGGACTGTGTCTGGCATAACATAGACTACAAGGCGGAAAGCACGGACAGTGAAATGACCATCAGAGCGGATGGCTTTAAATATATTTTGAACAATTAACACAAGCAAACGTGATGGAAAATATCAGTAAAATCATTAAATTAAAATGCATCGCTTGATTCTGTTTATAATTATATATTTATAATGATTCACATATTTACATCACTCCTTGGAGTCCTTCCCGTGTGACTTGTAGAAGTGATTAAAAACAGAAATTTTAATTGAAAATGCGCATATTTGCGTAGGCAGTTGAGCGTCCTACCCCTAACGCTGTCAAATACTCAGAAATATTCACAAACACTCATTCACGCACTCGGTGAGTGGAAATAACTGTTTACTGCCTGCGGTCATTTGTTCACTTGTCTGTTCGCCTGTCTGCGCCAGAAATAACTTCCTACAGTTTTTGAGGTTTCAATGATTCGGTGTATAATTATTATTATATATGTTGTACCCTTTAATGTCGATCTAGATCTGCCCTATATATTTAAGCTTAAACTGTGAAGAAACGAGGTCGGAAAAATGTTGCGTAAATTGAAGCACGACGCAATAAGTTGTAAATATGAAATAGAATGCTCACTTTTTAAAAATTTATATTTGTTATCCTTCTTCTAGATCAGCAAATAATTTAAAACAATTTTTTAGCTTAAAAATATTCCATATCTTAGCCTTAGTTACAGGGTATTTTCTTGTCGAATATTTGGTGCATTTATCATTTGTTTTTTTGTTGAATATTTTCTTTTTATTGAGCAGCATTTTGTTTGCGTGCGTGCTGCAATTTCCTTTTGCCATCCATTCAAATTCAAAGAGCCAAATAGACAAACAGACAGACAGACAGACAGACAGAAAAGCGGACAAACCACTACCGAAAATTCTAATTTAATTTCGTATGAAATTTGCTGTGCTTATTGCCATTGCCATTGCCACTGCGTATGGGGTTGATTGCTCTTAGAGGTGGGTGCGGTGGTGCCACACAGGTGGTTCAGCTCCGAGCAATTGCTTTCGCTTTTTGATGCTTCTGATTCTCCATATGTTTGGGGGCCCAGGTTAAAAGGCATTCAATATGTGGCTTCAGCTGGTGCTGTTTCTGCTGCTGCTCTTTTGTTAAACTTATTTGAATGGTTGGGCAATTGTGGAGTTGTGACCATATTTGCATATGCATATTAAACACTGGCATTTTTGGGGTATGTCTGCTATAAAATATGAGTTGTATGCAATTAGTTTAATGGCTGCTTTTTGCACGCTTGAACTGAATTGCAATCGATTTGTAATTTAAAGTGCGATGAATTTATTTGTGATTATTACAGTTTACAGAATGCTTACGAATATTTAAAAGCAAATTCTCTTATTTATTCTAGATTACATTATATAAAAATATATGTATTCTTAAATAAATTTAGCTGCTTTTGTTGTGGATAATTCGCATTCAAATAGATTTAATTTATATAAAGAATTTTCAGTCTAACACATTCGAGACCATCAATCAGCGCATAATTTAACTTGCTTTTTCTCCCCTCTCCATCACCTAATTAGCACTCATCAAAAATATAAACTGATCTCATTAACTACTGCAATTAGGAAATATACAATCTAATATTTTGTTGTTGGCATTTAACAGAAAATTGTTTGGCTGGTCTCTTATTGTATTGCTAAATTTTACGCACGCGACCAGCAACAAATAATGAGACTCGTACAAAATAAAAAAAGAAAAATAAGAAAGCAAGAAAAACCCCTTCCCAAAAGATTCAAATTGTGTTGATTAATGGTTTCTTCCAGCGGGCACGTCATAAGCGGGCAGGTTCCTAGCAGTTCCTTCCGTTATTCCGGTTCCCACCCTTAGGCCGGGTCCTTTTATCAGCGCCTGAGTGGGCAGAGCGTTGCCTGGTCCGGGGGCTTCTCGTCCAGTCAAGTATAATTAACAAGTTTGTTGTTCAGGTTTTTCCAACCTTTTCAACGTTTTGCGTGTATTTTTCTCTTTGTCAAGGAATTGCAAAAAAAGTTGTTGCTCGTTTTATGTAAATGACGTGTAAACACCACGTGCAGCGCCCAACAGCGGGCAGCAGTTCATAATCCGCGTCTGGAATGCAACACTGTGGCAACTCGGGGTAGCATGAGAAAGAATACAACAAAAATAAAAAACGTGAAAAATATTCAATGCATATTTCGTGGGGCATGTCCATTAGGTGCAGAGTACAACGACACGTGTCGCTGCGATTTATTAGCATAATTTCTCTTCATCAAGAGTATATATACATATATATATATATATATATATATATATTTATATATATAGTATATGTTTTTTTTTGTTATTCATGCACGGGAAACATTAAAGTGAAATTAATGTTGTCGTTTTTGTGGGGGTCTTTATATTAGTTTCCAAGTAAAACTTGTGACATAAATCCAACCAAAGTTGAGTCGCTGCAGGTTTCACTTTTCAATTTCCGTGACAACCTCGAGGCAGTGTCATCATCATCAGTAGAAACAGCAGCCGCAACAGCAGCAGCAGCAGCAGCAGCAACATCCCTAAAACTTCTCACTTAATTGTTGTACATTTGTCAACCTGGCACACTCGAAGTGTTCCCAAAAACGTTGTCAACACAGTCTGAACTGAGCCAGTCGCTCTCAGATCACAGGCACTTTAAATTCTGGAACACACGCAACCCCAACAAGCTATAAAAGGCATTGGCAACACTGACAGACAGAGCTGTTGACTCGAGTATCTGAGTATCTGAGTATCTGTTGGATACTCGTGTCTAGTCTTGTGCTATTTATGTCTCAGTCACTAGCACATTTGTTGCGACTAGTTCGTAAATTAATTGGATTTGCAATTACATGCCACACAAAACGACAGCTGCAACAGTCGGAGGAGCGCATAGATAGGTGCCACTAATCTAATGCTTTTGATGTTGATGTTGCCGTTGATGTTGCAATCGCATAGCGTAACGGTTAATCGCCAGAAATTCGCAAAGACGGCTAATAATCAATAGATGCGAATTTCATTTAATGACAGACTAAAAAAAAAATAGAAGTGATATCATCGAAATGTAGTAAAATTAACTGAGGTGTATCAAATTTAAAAAAAGACAAAATAAATCTTAAACAATACAGCAGAGATAAAAAATAATTGTGTCCATATGAAAATATCTATTTACTTTTGAAACTGCTATCTCAATAGCGTCCATTTTGGACTTGAAAAGCTTTTTCGAAAAATCTTAAGTTTGTAATTTTTACCAAGGAATCGAATGATTTCTGAAAACACAAGGCTTATTGTTTAAGTATCAAATGAAATAAAACTGTTGCTCTGAATCATAAAGAAGCGAATAAAATGGGAATATTTAAAAGAGGCTGGAGACTATTGTACGGATAGGTAACAGTGGACCATGACCAACCTTATGATGCAATAGAAATAACTTTCCCAAATTCCAGTTCGGCAGGTATTACAACATTGGGGATCGGCCCGCCCCCGCCCCCGCCCCCGCCCCGAAAAAAAGCTCATGTCATGTGTGTTTAATGTGCGTCGAGGTTGAAAAATGGGCAGTTTGAAAATTTAATTATATGGTCGGGTGAGTCGTAAACATCATTAGGCAAGACAATGCCAATGTCTGTCTGCAGACACAAAACACAAACAAATATTTTTAATAAGCGGATATGTATACCTCTCTTCCCCCACACGCCTCTGCATGCTGTGGTGCACGGGACACGTGCGTTGTGCCCCGGCAACATCTATGGTCATATTTGAAATTGCAATAAAATGTCTGACTGAGCATTGAGAGAGTACACGATTAATTTCCAAAAGCTACGCACTCGTCCTACTACTATTCGTGTAAATCGGACTGTGCCCGTGGAGGGAAAAATCCTTTTGCTGTTTTTTTTTTATGCAATCCTAATTTCCCGTACGAACATGAAAGGCCGCATTGCCATGTGACTAAAGGCCACAAAGCGTATGCGATGCTGTAAGTTACACCCTTTTTTGTGCGGGACTCAGACGCACCCCTCTGTGCCAAACGGCCCCCTTCAGCCACCCACCCTTCGGCTGCAGCAAGGTGTCCCTTCGCGGATGCGTTGCGTTTTTAATTCCACTTCCGTTTCGCTACTTTTGCAAAGATTTTCGGTGGTTGCTGTTGCCATGGCATGGTCCAGTGGTTGGGGTTGATTTTTCCCATCTAACGGTAGTCGTTGGGTTTCCCGGCACAGTTTTAGTTGATTTTCACTGCAATGCAAAACCGAAGCAACTGCATTTAAAATTAAATCCTCAGCGAGCTATTTGTCATTTTTGACAGTTAAACTGTTTTTCAGGACGACGCTGAAAATGCGGCTTATGGTCGCAATATTATGGACCATTTTTTCCCTGATACTCCCAGTGCGGCGTGACTGCTGTTAAAGTTGTTGTTGTTGTTTTTGTTGTTGGCAATGCGAGCTGTTGTTGTTTGTAATTAGAACTATAAATATTGCTCCTGGTGAAATTGGTGTGGAAAATGTTGTTGAAAATGCTTGGGAGCGAACTTCTTAAATGGTTTATTCGATAAACAACAGAAAGTTTGTGATAGATACATATAGTTGATACATAAAATGATCTCAAAAGTAATTTAAGTATCTTACAAAGTTTATTTGAAATAAAATATAAAAATAAGTGACACAAGTTGTAAGCAGGAATAAATATATATTTAAAATTTTCTGGGTACTATCAAAAACTATAGAGATACTACAGAAATTTCACAACGCGGTTTCCGCCTTTTCTTGATATAAAAACCCACTGAATTCTATAGATTTATTTGTATATCTGTAGTCCTAGCGATAACTATATTAATAACGATATGTGCAAAAAAATAATACATTAAATGTTCACATTTATTTACAGTTTAATTTCAGAGTTGCATTTTAAAATATACCCCAGTATTCAGTTTCACTTCTTGTATAATCCTCAAATTTACCTACGACTTAGGCTTATCAAAACCAAAATATTTCGCCCACAAATCTGCTCACATTAACAGATTTCGCAAAACAATGGCAAAAAGTTGTCCACAATTCCCAGAGAGATTAAAATCAAATCAGCGCATAAATTGTCAACTCTTTGCCAAATCCTGCCGCTAAGGATATTAACGCCTTAAGCCCACTTAATGGCCAGGCTGCGCATAAAACCATAAATCATTACATATAATGGACCAACAAGACAACAAAAAGAAAATGAAAAAAATACTGGCAAAAAACAAATACAAATGAAATTGAAAACATTTGGGAGACGCAGCACAAAATTTGCATAAAAACCCCTTCGCACTTTTCCAAAATCCGCTTAAAGTATATAACAATCAAAAATTATGGTTTTATGACGACCAAAAGGGTTTCGACTTGATTGGGAATTTGGTTTTTATGATTACGGTTGCCTACGCGACCAAAATCGAAACTCAAGTTGCAACAGTTGCGCATCCAATTCAAAAGCCATTGCCACAAATGGCGTCTATTCTGCAGAGGGTGAAGTGTGGAAGTGGGTGGTGGGGTGTGGGGTGTGTCTATCCACAGGACGAGCTGCCGCCTGGCGCTGGCCATTAAAAAGTTTTGTCAAGTTAAATTACCAAAAATTGCAAATTGCTTGGATTATGCGCTGTTCAAGGACATGGAATTGTTGCCTGTTGTCCTGGCCACTTTCACTTCCTGTTGCCCCGGATTTCGTCTGTCTGTGTGTTTGTGTGTGGAGCGCATTGTGTGGCTAAAGGATTTCATACACTCAATATAATTAAGGGCTTGAGCCTTGAGCCCAAGTTATGCGCCACACAAAACTCCTCTGGTGCCGCCTCCTCTTTGCCTTGGTCTTTTGTGTCCAGGCAACGTTTTGTGTATTTTGTGGTCTGAGTTCGGTTTTTACTTAGATACAGTCAATGTGTGTGTGTTTGTGTGTGTTAAGAATTTGTCGCACAGCATTTGAATTGTATGTTAAATTAAATTTTACCACAGAGACCAGCCAAACACCTTCCTCCCCCACTTCCTCGGACCATCACCCATATTCAGCATGCTTTTGCATTGGGGGCCGTTTTTCCAAAGTCATTGGTTCCATGGTCTGCTCGACTGCTCTGTGGCATTAACTTGTCAGTTTGCTGAGCTTGACAGATTTTTCATTGGCAGTGGCAAAGGTTGGGAAGTTGGCTGGTGGTTTGGTTGCTCGGTGGTTTGCTCGGCCAGTGTGTTTGCTGGTCTTTGGCCACTGGCCAGAGATATGCAGTTAGAATTAATAGTATATCATTTGATATAGCCTGAAATGCATACAAAGGAAAGTACGGAACAGGTGTCACTGTGGCTGCTCTTGTGGATATCGGTTTTAAACCAATTATCCCAAAAGTGTGCAAGAATGCGTTTTTGCCCCAACAGGAGTGGCAACATTTTGTGTGTAATCCACCTACTGGAAACTATTGTATGACATAAGCCTACTGTTTCCTTATACCACAAAATCCTATTATATGCTACTCCTAGATAAGACATTAAATGAATTTCAAAATACATTGCAATTTAATAAGTAGAATTTTTATGGAAGCGATGTAGTCAACCAAAGGAACATAAATATAGCATCAGATCACATTTAATTAATTACTGTTTTCTCTTTTATGAATTGGAGGCTGTTATGTAAAAAATTATTACTTGTAATAATATTTTGAATATTTACTAAAAACATATTTTCTTTTTCATTACAGGTAATTATCATTCTCGTGGTTCCATTGCAACTTCCCTCGCTGCGTAAATCAAAATTTGTATAGTTAATGTTAAGTGACGCCCACAAAATAAGCTTAGCTGGCTCCTCATCCATTGCAATCAAGTTGCCAAGTTGCCAAGTTGCCAAGCTGCCAAACTGCCAAGCTTCTGGCAATTGTCTGGTGCTTATAGGTCTGGGCCTATAAATCAATAAACAATGCAGGCGACAGAAGATGCTGCCCAAGAAGAGAGTAAACATCGAAGTACTCACACTCGTACTCACACTCATACTCATACTCACACTTATACTCACACTCGTACTCATATCCAGCTCGTAAGTGGTCCCTCTTTCATTATATCTGTATAAGTATGACCAAGATATATCACTGGGCTATTTGGCTGATTGTCGTTGCTTAAACGGCGTCTGGGCATTTTATTTAACTGCTGGCCGCGGTCCTCAGTTCCCGTTCATACATACATATATACATACATATGTATGTACATACAAGTACGTACATAGTTTGTGCTAGTTGTGTGTGTTGGGAATTGATGTCGAGTGCCTCAAGGAAGGCGCAACGTTTTAATTTAATAGGCGCACATGAGGCTCCGACACATAAAAACCAATTTTGCGTAAGTGATAAAAATGCAATGAGCATTCGCTCATGATGATCATAATAATGATGATCATGATGATGTTCTTGATGACAATCATCAGCTGCTGACGCAAACGCTTAAGAATTAAATTTACGATGGCACCAAAGTAGTTTTGACACATATATCTCTATAGCATAGTAGGGGGGCGCCACAACATAAAACCCATTCCACAAATCCGTATCAATTGGGTGGATTGGTGAGGGAAAGCTATTCAAAATAGGTGTAGTTTATATGAAAATTCACTTATAAAATGCTGTATAACAAGCATTCAAAATTGAGATTTTGAGTTAACTAGCGATATTTATCAATTTATTGAAGACTTTGTCTAAAATTGGAGTTTTCTCTGTTTTTATTAGTAAAGAGTATATAAGTTGACAAAAGCCTAGTCTCACGGTAATTTATATAAATATAGAACATTTCAGAATCTTAATAATTATTACTTACTCATTAAAATAAAACTTTTACAATTTTCTGGTTAAAGCGTCAATCTTATCTAAACCAATGTAATGGTTATGGCCAAGTAAGGGGTATATTGTAGTCGAGCATCCTCTACCACATTACACCAATGTCATGTTCTCGATTTAATTGGTTAATTTGTATGCAACAGCAACAGCAACAAATATAACATTGCATAATGACATGAGCTGCTTGTCGGGCACGTCAAATGCTCCCAGCGTTCGAGGAGCCCGACTTTATTCACCTGCACCCCGCCCCCACCCGCTGGGGCAATCACAAATGCAACTTTCAATCATCATCAATTTCACATCAAAGTGTCGCCCACAGACGGAACTGCAGACAGCATAAACTCCATCTCCTTCTCCATCTGCCCCCCAGCCGCACCGACTCTTCGTGCTGCTCGTTGTGGCAATGAGGAGATCATATCGATGGCAGGCGACGCCGTTGAGAGTCTTCGACATGACATTTTTCCTAGTCGCCTTTTGTTATTGTTGTTGTTGTGTTGCGTGTTGCTTGCTTTGTTATCGTGATAGTGTTGTTGTGTCTGCCATGCACTTTTCAAGTTCAATTTCAAGTTGCCAGTTGCCCGTTGCCAGTTGCCCGTTGCCAGTTGCCAGTTGGCAGCCGTTGCTCATTGCAAATCATTCAGTTAGTCATTCAGTCACTTTGTCTGTCACTCGGTCTTGACGATGGGTAATACAAGATATTCGCATTGTTAAATGACCAGCTTGGCACTAGGGTTCGCTTTAAGACCAAGACCCAGACCCAGACCCAAACCCAGACATTGAATTTCCTGTGTAAAATGGTTGAATGCCACTTTAATGGTACTTGAATTAATTTGCTGATAGTCAAATCATAGCCAGGAAATCATGCCTTTTTTATTAAATTAAATCTTTATTTATTTATTTACAAGCTGTAAGCAAGTCTTTTATTGATTAAAAATTACTTAGCTCATGAGCAAACATTAAATCTTTAATTATAATTAGGAAAATTGATCTGTGTAACTTTATTTAATGTAGTTATCTCATTGATCTTTTCCTGATTAGAAATTTGTAGTTAGCTCAAAAGTCAACATTCAATTCACTCAAAAATAAGTAACACAATTGCAGTTTGTTTCTTTTGACAATCAAACGATATTATTAAATTGATAATTGACTTCGCTTACATTGAGTCCTGTCATTTTGGCATTATTAATTTGTTCCCCTTTTTGTGTTACACAATTCAGCATCTAATTTCGCAATCTTTGCCTCAGGCGATACAACTGTCAACAATTTATGAGTGACACGCCCAAAAACAACTCTAATTACCCAGTTGATAGTCTTTCCAGACCAGACCCAAACTCTCGACAAGGCCTTCATTTTGGACGAGATAAGAACCGTTATCAGATGAATGTAATCGATGCAAATTCCGAATTTAACATAAAATTGACACATTTGTCGAACTGTCAATTTGTCGCTTACAAAATGTGGCAGCAAATTCAAGGGGACCCAAAGTGTTGGGCTCTGAAATTCCCTTTTACTTATTTTATCCGGGGGCCGCCTTCTTTCACAATACGCGTTCTGACATTTCAATTGCCTGCGGCACTTGTTCATCGGAGGAGGAGTGAAGGGAGGGGCGTGGCCTGTCGCTTAGCATAATTGAAATTGACATATTTCATTGTCGGCAAAAGGCAACGAAAATTGCAAAAGTAAATTTTCAATTTTCATCACATTTAAGTGAGGGAACAAACGGGCGCATGGACAAAAGCGTCGCATTGATTTGCTTTGATTTTCATTCATCGCCCGCTGTCATCGTGTGCCTTTATTTACCGTTTTGCTTTGTTGCAAGCGCCCCGGGGAGCATCAATACGGACAAGGATGGGTAGCAACAGCTTAGGCTTGTAGCTTTGTCTGTCTGCCCTGACAGTTGGCTTAAGCGTCTTTCACGAGTGGTGCCCAGCAACCGCCCCCGAAACCACCTCCCCCCCTCCCCCCCGCCGCACCCTTTCGATTCCTGCATACTTTTCTATTTTATTTTTTTGCTCCGCTTTTCTTGCCTCATATCGACGCGTTGAGCCTTGTCGTGGATTTTTGGCAGCTTTAACAGGATTAGATGCCTGCTGAGCAGCCAGTTCTGATGATGATTGAATCATGCTCCCTTTAAAATCGCATCGAGTGTGAATTTGGCGACAATAAAGCAAATTCAGGTGAAAACAAACCCGTGCGATTTACTTCTTAACTTTAAATGAGTTTGAGCCAAAACGAAACTTAGAATTAAATGTGATTTGCTGTGCAAAAAATAAATCCACTTGATCTGAAGCCAGCTAAAGCTTAATTTAAATTATTAGATTTATTTTTTTAGCCGAATTATTTTCCATAAATTTAATTTAAGTTAAGGTTTTGAGTACCACTTGTGTTTTTTTCTTTTTCCATTTATTAAATTTTTTTTAGGTAAATTTATTTTATCTATTTTTTTCCTTTAAGTTTTATTCGAATTAAACACTTTTAATTTATGCAACTTTAAACTTTGGGCAGGACAACAAAAGCCCAATTGATAAACTGGAGCTCTGTTCTGTTCTGCTCACTTCACTGGCTCCGCTCGGTTGGACTCCTTCTCTTTATTTGGCATTCGCCCATAAATTATAATGGCGAAACAATGAAATTTATACAGGACAGTCGGGCAGGTATTTGGGTCACTTTTGGAGCACTTCATTGTTGTTGTTTTATGCTCGGACCGGCAACATGCAAAACAGAAGTGGCACAAATTAAAGATAGAAAAAGAGCACTATTCCATAGCATTGGGCTTGGAATGTTTTAAGTATAATCGACAATGGTGTGTTGCTGTTGCAGTTGCACCTTCATTTGGAATGAAACAAAAGTGGCTTGCACCTGGGCATAGCGCATCCTCTTAATATTAATGAGGATCCAACAGCCAACACAACAGTCTTTGTAAACAGTTTTAAAAACTGCGCATAACTAATTGAGTTTCCTTTGTGGCATGCTAATTTAACTGACCAAGTTTTCCATTGTCTGTTTGCCACCAAATTGTGCTAGTGCTGAGTGTGTCTTTGTTTTCCGTTGTTCGCTGTTGGCAACACCTTAACTTGGCCTGGTTTTTTCTGGGATGTTCTGTGTGGCTTTTGTGCCAGAACCGAGTAAAGCCAGCTGCTGACAATTTAAACCCACAAAAATAATGAAACTAACAGCTTTATTATTTATTTATTAGCTTTATTTCATTCTGCTCATGCCACTAAGCGTTGTCAGTTCAGAAATTTGTAGTGCTCATTTCAAAGCATGTTGGCCATGTTATTAGAATGCCAAATATCAAAGCCCACTTCCAATTCGAGGCTCTTAAGTTTCAAAAGAGCCCATCATAAATAGCTGGGACATTAATAAAAGTGTGTGTGGCATGTAAGCGGCATTTTAGATGTATCCTAATAAGCCGCTAACTGTAAATCTTCAAAGCCACAAACTTTGCCACTTTGGCCTCTTGGCGTTTGGGTTAACAACAGCAACAGCAAATCACAGTCGGCGAATAGAATTCGGAAAATATTCGCCAACAACAAGTTTTGGGGGTCGGAATACAAAGGAAAAGTTTTGTACGGATCGCATTCCGTTCGCGCGCCTTTCGGTATGCTATAAAATGTTAAACAAAACAAGATTTTCAACGTTTGAATGTATTTTGTTATCGCATCGCTACTCATTTATTATGCAAAGTTTGCCAAAGTTTGCGTTGTGAAAATTTCTCAATTGCCGCATGCAAAGAAACGCTAATCAAATGCGACATTAATCAAATTGGCACGCAACATGACTGGCAAACATGCAAACTGCATAGAAGTGGGCGTGGGCGTGGCACTTTGCCAAACGTGCCGCTTGTTGCATGCATGCCATATTAGCGGCCTGTCTGTCTGTCTATAAATAGTAAATACAATTTTTAGAAAATATATATGCTTAGCAGCTTCAGCATTGCCAAATGACGCCCAGCTCATCATGCAACATCTGCACAAGCCAATTTCGACGGCTGTGGCAAATGGATGCGCGTCTAGACTTCACCATTGTCTCTGTGGGCTCAGCCAAGTGGCCTAAGCCAGCAAAGTCTGGTCTCAGACCCAAATTTGGGCATCACCATCTGCACGGCTTTGTATTGCTCGGAATTGGGCGACGAACACGCTCTGCATTTGTAATAAGCTGCTGGATGCGCTCCGAGGTTAGGTTTTCTTTTCCCTACTCAGACTTGAGACAATCGGTTGGTAACCGATTGGGTTAAAGCCGGATACTTAACACTTAAAGGGGAAAACGTATTGAAATGTTGTTTGTTTAGATTTCAGACTGAAGTTGCTTCTTGGCATGTAAGCAACTTTGACGACGAAATTAGCAAATCCTCTCAAACATATATAAGTCAACTACCAAACCATGAGCAACTTGACTCCTGAATATTCCTTGCTAACTTGTCTTTAGTCAAGTTTTTATTTATATTTTGAAATATATCTCACCCTAACAAAATTTTAATTTTCTGCCTGACTAGACTCCATTATTCTGGCCAAGTTTTAAGTGGTATTTGCGGGCGTCGCTTTAACCTCCTTTTTTTTTTGGTATTTCAGCGTCGATAATCAATAGGAATCAATGTGCCAATGAACTCGTCAATGAACTCGTTATCAATGCTAATGGAACTTTTCAGTTTCACATGCAAGCGATGAACACGCGACCGGTAAAGAGCACATGCATGCCATGCCATGCCACGCCCCCATCGCTAACGCCTTCCCCATGTGTGGCAGCTAATCCGCGCCTATTATTTTGGTTTATTTGCCTCGCGCCACAATATGATTACAATAATTTTATGTATTTTACAAAAATGTTTATGCATATTTTTAGTCACGCACGCAACAGCAAACAACACGAAAAGCCGGAAAAATTCGAGTATCAGCCGGAAAACTGAATTGATTATCGACACTATATTACCACATACCCATAGACTCAAACCAATCCCCGACTCCAACTTCTCCGGCTAGTTAGCTTCAGGTTTGCCGGTTTCGTTTTATCTCTTTGCGTGCCGCGTTGCCGTTTGCCTGCCTTGAATTCGAAATACAAATTACGAAATTTAATGACTTAATTTTTAGGTTCTGAATACCCTGTGTCCATTAATAATTGATAAAAAGGGTATAGTCAAGAGATCATAGCGAGTATATCATTTTGATTAGCATCTACAGACTAACTTGTACTTTAAATGCAAATCACAAGAAAAGTCAGTTTTTTAGGCATATGTTATTTTAAGTGTGCTCTTTGTGAACTGATTACTTTAGGGTATGTAATAGTCTATATCCACTGAAAATATAAATATTTTTTTATTGCAATAATTGCACGCTGCGTGTGAGAAAAATGCACGTAATAGGGTCAAATACTAGTTAATTAGGTTCACAGAACATGGCAGATTAAAGATAATTGCTTTGGCTTATCTTATTCACTGTTAATTTTATTTTTGTAGTAGCTTGTGAAAAATGTGTTAACTGAAATTTTCATCACTTAACATTTACCTTAGACTTTCAATCATTTACCTAAAATTGTTTATACGTAAACTCTACCCAGAAGTAACTTGAAATTGTTTCTTAAAATATTCCGAGGTTCTCAAATGGCCGAAACAAAAAGGTGAGACTTTTCTGTAACTGTTGAATATGTGTTTATATATATATATATGTATAAATATATATATTATGTATGTGTATTTAATGAAATTTGAAATCCTACCTTATTCAAGATCTCTTCCAAATCCTGGCATACAATTTAGTTCGGCTGTTGGCTCGCCAGAGGCTAGGCGCAAAATGCTGCTCTACAGGCGGTTGCTAAAAAAGGAGCTTATCAGGGATAAGATGAGACCTCGGAAAATCGTTACAGCCGAAAATCGGAAGCAACCGCAATAATATCCCAAACTATATCCTACGTATTGATGTCAGTTCTGTCTCTGATTTTCGGACACTCGCTCAGACTTTTGGGGAGTTTTTACGCATATTCATTCTGTTTTTCAACGATATTCAATATTTATATTGATATTTACATTAAAATGTTGCCCAGGAACCACAAATGGCACAGAATATGAAATGTGTGTTCCAGTTTTAAAACTGCAGTGTATTTACAATAAGCAATGTTGCACAGTGTGGCAGCTCTGATTGCCTGTTTGAGGCGATGTTGTTATTGCAACTTTTGCGGTTTTAACAGTTCATGATAAAGTGCCAGCCATCCAGACAGCAAAAAAACGACATCAAGTAAAGTCATCGCAAAAATACTTGCCCCTTACAAAAACAAACACTAAATCCTCTTCCAACCCCTCTTCCATATCCCGTCTTCCATCCCCTCTTCAATTGCTGCGCAGCCGTTTTTAATTGCCGTCAAGCGCCAACTGTTACAGTTTGAACTGTGTAACTTTTATTTATTTATGCAAATTTTTTGTATTTATTTTTTGGTTTTTGTTTTTATTTGCCGAAGGGGCAGGTTCACCGCCTGAACAATATTTGCCGCTAAATTGGCTAAAGTGCCGCAAACTTTTGCCCGCTTTGCAGTTGGGCAATATTTTGATGGCAGCGACAAATAAATTGAAATTGTTGTGACAATTCTCGTTGCGTAGTGTTTTCAACAAATGCTGCCAAAATATGGTTCTATTAGTGCGAATATCTGCAGCTGGCTAATTGGACGACAAATGGGGAGTTAGACGAGCTGTGACACGTGCCAATATTGTCCACAGTATTCCCCGAGCTGAAAACTTTTATTCTTTTCCCTTTTTTTTGTTTTTGTTTTATTTTTTGTTAGTCAACTTTGGCCATTTGTGGCCAATTCGCAATTGTACACACTCGCACATAATGGCAATTGTGAGCAGCCAACTAAAGTTGTTGGCTTCAGACCCACCAGTGGAACGTGGCAACACGTACATTGCGCATACGACATGTGGCAGAGCAAATATATATGATTTAGTTATAGATTTCCTATGATGTTTCGTGACAGATATTTAACCAGAAGCGTTTAAGAACTACATTAAACATAAAATTAATCGAAACGTGAAAGGAATGGAAATACAATTTTGTTCCTTTAACGTTTAATTGTAAACTTGCTGAAGTTGTGGGCAGAAATTGGCTCATTGCTTGTGAAAACGGCTTTTTCAATAATTGATCGTGGACTGCCCCTATGCTGCAACCAAAGTCGCCTAAAATAAAAAGTGAATAACTATTGATAACATATCTCAGTTGAATATGCTTACATTTCTGATATTAGATCTATAGGTCCCTCTAGAATGCCTTTGACAGTGCCATAATTGGTGTTCATGCACCAACCAAAAAGACCCAGCTCCTTGGCCTTCATTTGAGTGTGCTATAAAATACAACAAAAATAATCTTGCTATCCATTTAAAAGTATAAACTTACCTTTCGAAAATAGACACCTGTGTGACAAGCATTAAGTATCAGATTTATTTTTTTACGGCATTATACAACACTTACCCTGCACTCGGCCATAGACCTCAAACATCATGGTGTAGAGTTTTTTCCCTTTGGCCACGTTCAATGTTTCGGAAGATAATTTTGATGTTTGGTCTCTCGTTACTTCCTCCTTTTGTTTAATTTTGCTATTCATTCTTTAAAAAATTTTATTTATTTATATTTTATGTAGTTTTGTCAAAAATATTGTTTCAAGCATAAATTTATTACGGAACTAGCAACGAAAATTTTGGAATTGACGAACAACTTGAATTTCCGCTCAAGGATAACTTTGACATTTAAATATTTATATAGTATTCTTTGAAGCAATTTCACAAAATTTGTTGTTGGAAAATGTGTTGCTTGTTGTCATTTTCTCGAGGCAGATGGGCTATAAATTTCTAATTCCAACTGCCACTTTCAGCTAATGTCAATGAATAATTAAGCTGTGTAAAATTGCAATTGAGAGTTATGCCACATTAAAAATACATAATATTTTGTCTAACAGTTTGGTGAGTGAATTTTTGCCATCAGATCATCAGATTTCCGCTATTGTAAGACTTCAGCAAGTAGCTGTACAGATTCGCCATCTCACTCTGTTTCAGTTGCGCTCTCTCTCTCTCTCTCTAACACTCTCTGGCTTTTCCTGCCAGCTCGAGCCATTTGGAGCTGTTTCACTTTTAGCGCTTCCGGTTCGTTAAATTTAACGGGCGATGCTGCTGCGCGCTGATGGCCACAAGAGAGAGACAGGCCAAAAAAAAAAAAATATTACAAAAATGGGCAGAGCAAAAGGTAGTAAAGAGAGAGGGGAAGGGGTGAGGCGCAACTTGGACGATCCAGTGGAAACTTCGATAAAACGTTTGACGCTGCAGGCAAACTGACATTTTCCATTAAGTGCAGACAGCTCGCAATGCCAGCAGCTCATTTCTTGGGTGCGTAGAGAAAAGGAGCGAGTGAGACTTTGAGTGAGAGAGAGAGGGAGAGAGAGAATTTAAAAGGAAGCTAACACACTTTGGCCAAGTTTAATGGCAGATATGATTTTGGACTTGGACTTTTGTTGACTTTTTCTACCAGCTACTGTTTATAGTCGGCTTTTAGGCGCACATTAATTAAAGCTGAATCTGAGGCAAATGCCAACGTTGCAGCTGCTGCGTTTTGGGCAGAAGTTTTTTGACCAAAACATCAAAGTGTCATCAACAGGCAGCCGTCGCAGCCGGGGCTGCACTTCCGCACTTGTCAAGGCGCACTCGACAAGGAGCCGGCAGCAAGCAGCAAACAGCAAGGAAACGATGGCCAGGACAACGACAAGCACTGACATTGTCGGCGTTGGTCTCTGGCCCCCCTTTGTACCCCCTCTCAGAGTGTCCTTATCATTTGCGACAAATTCGCCGACAACTTACTACAATAATATTTATTCTGAAAATATGCTTGAGCGCGTCTCACTCTCACTCCATCTCTCCCGGGTTGCGCACACTTTGAAGTGTTGCCAATGTACAAAAGTAATCAAAATATTTTGTCAGCTTCAGCTGCAGTTTAGAAACTTGAACTGAAATGCTTCACGTTTTTAGTGTCGCTTTTTAGTGGTCGCTTTAAAAGTGCTTTGGCACAAATTGCCAAAGGAAATTGAGTTGAAAGTTGTGCAGCACAGATGACGATACTTCAGTGTGGCAACAATTTAAGTATTGCAGCGCCTCGCAGGCATTGCAAATGTTAGACGCCAATTTGCACTTGACACCGATGCCCTTCACCCATCTGCTCCACTCCCTCCACTATACAATGGAACAACATTAAAACTATCTAGAATAATAAAAGTATGGAATTATGATTAAATTTGCTATTATCTTATAAGAGGGGAAAGCGAAAGACTTAATGGTTCTTAACTACATCTGAGATAAAGTTTTCTATTTTCTTTCACAAATCGTAAGAACCAAGAATTTTGATATTTTAGCCTTACAGTTGGTGTGTTGTAAATATACATAAATAAAACTTGATTAAGTTGCTTTTTGCCATCTAACTTTTTAATTTAAGCCATCGTACTCTGAGCTAAAGCGAAATTGACATTTATGCAATTCGATTTTGTGCCGCACAGCAAATTAAATTTACTCAGTTTGCTACCCCAAAAAGTATGCTATGTTTTTCTGCCCGCAGTCAAACGGACCCAAACACGGCTGTCGTAAATATGCATGTGTGTGTGTGTGTGTGTGTGTGTGTCGCTTTCAAACAATTTCACATTGAAATTTGTTACAAATTGCAGCTCAACGAAAATTTGCATAAAATTTCCATATGCGTTTTTGTTCTGCAGCCTGTTATTTCTCGTTTTTGTCGTGTTTTACTCACAACCGCCCTCATTTCGCTTTCGCTCATATTTCGCTTTTACTATTTGCATAAAAATGCCGCCTGACTGACAAATTTCTCGTGTCGCGCCGCAAAATTTATGAACTCTTGAAAATATTTGCGACTTTTCAAGTCTCGAGAGTCGCATAAAATATGTTTTATTTTTTCTTTTTACATTTTTTTTTTGTCGGCTTATTGGATCGAAATTGTGGGGGGCTATTTGTCCAGTTTGCCGGCAAGGTGTTAACATGTCCAAAGCCTCCATTTGCATTTAGCGTGGACCACTCTCTCTTGCACAATGAAACGAGGAAACGCGGCAACGAGGAAAATAAGGCAAGTTAATTTATGTGCGCCCTGTTTAAAAACGCCAAACGAGCCGCCTCTCAACCAATTTTCATTAAAGCACATAAATTGTTGTTTATGGCACTCTGGTTCCCCATTCCAGGGAACACCTTTGGGCAGCACCGGGGAGGCACAGACGCTGCATTGGGGTTTTTCAGACTGGCGCAGTGCTACTGTTTCTGTCCAGAAGTCGACATCATTTCATATTCATGGGCGCGCAATTCGTAACTCCCCTTTTTTGCTCCTTTCGACTGCTGCAGTCAGTTCCTGCCCCCACCTACTCTCAGCCCGCCCTGCCCTTACAATCCCTGTCCCCGATTTGTATCCGTTAATAAACTTTGGCAATTATCTTTGCTGCCTGTTGCTATAAAGCCGGCTGGATTTCTGTGTCTGCCTGTTTGTGTTCCCTGCAGATAAGTGTGTTTTAGACAAAGCAACTTTCTTGTGCGCTGTAGTCAATTGCGGTAAGAGACTGGTGTAGAAAATTGAGTTTTTAAAAGCAATATTTTTCCAAATTTAATCACATGTTTTGCTCTTTGCTTTTGAGCAAGACGCGATAAAAGATAATGGGCACATTCAGAATACAGGAGTTTAAAACAAATAAGACTGCTGTGTAGTAAAATGAGCTCGACTTCGATATACCCTGAAACAAGCTGTAGATACATTCAAATTTTATGGCCAAATATCCATTAAAAGTTCTGTAGACAATATTGACTCGGCTGTTGGTACTCATTAAGAATGTATATGTTTATTTTATGAGGTCGGAGTTGCTTCGTTCTTAATGGACTCATGGTATAAAAATGTACGTGAACTTTGTTCTTAAAGTCTATTTCGATTTTTTCTGTAAAAGTAAAGTGAGACTGATTCTTTTGATATCTATGTATATCTTTTGATATCTTTTTCACTACTTTTAGCTGTCCCACTTGCATTCACATTGCTTAAGGAGATTTTGCTTTGCCTCACTTAAAGTTATTGATATGTCGTGTGCTCAAAAAAACTTTATATTACAGCTTAAAGTAAAGTAATATTTCATCAGTTGATTGCCGCCTGTCGTAGACTTTGCTAAAGTTTTGGGTTTGGGGGGTAATCAATAGTCATGTGAGTGAGGAGCTGTCCTCAAGTTGGCTGCTGCAGGCATCACATGGCCATCATATCTACTCAGTTCCGCCATCAATTTCATAAAGTGCAAAACATGCGTGGAGAAACGCAACTGGGAGGTGACAAAAGTGAAAAAGTTGCCACATAAAACCTGCCTCAATATAATTGCATTACACGTAGCTGTCACAAGTGAAAAACCGCACGTAGAACACAAAATGAAAACAAGAAGTGGCAGCGGCAGCTGTCAAATGCGTCAACACCACCCAACACCACCCGAAGAAGAAGAACGAAGCACACGCCCACAAAACCACAAGCTCATCTGTTCAGCTCAAAACCCGACTCAAACGTGAAAATGACTTGGCATCGGACTTTTCATATTTTCCCCGAGATCTGCTCGTCTCTGCTCCTGTTTTCCCTGACAATGGTAACGGAGTGCACACAGCTAGCTGGCAAATCCTTTTTCTTAACCTTTTGCCAAGCGTGCACATACTTCAAGTGTGCTTAAGGCCCCTCACCCTCATCCCTAATCCCTCATCCCTCATCCCTCACTCTCCTTTCCGAATCACCTCAACTTAGATGTGGTCTACGAGTATGCAAGACACAAATCACCAGAGCGATGGCGTCTGGAATTTATGCGTCCTCTTAGCAGCCGTCTTGGTTACTTGTGGGTGTGTGCTGAGTGTGTTTCTGTGTATTTGTGTGTGTGTGTGTGTGTGTGTGTGTGTGTGTGTGATCTCTGTGATTTGGCCAGCCCAAGAGCCCGACGAGCCCCTAAGCCGACACTGATGTACGCCATTTTCCGTGGGGGCGTCTCAAATATAAGTATTTCGGGTGCGAGGCATTCACCCAGACTGTGCAACATGTCAAGCCCATTAGCTGTTGAAATTTTATCATTTTTTCTCTCTTTCTCCCTTTTTTGTGGGTTTTTTTTGTTGTATATGTTGCGTTACGAGCTGTGTAAATATTTTTAGAAATTATTTAACGCTTGAATGGAATGAACCGAATCGACAACCGGTAGCCGGAAATCACTTATGACATTTGCGATCTATTGATTTTTTATGGTTCAACAATTTTGTGAGCTAGATAATGATTTGAAAAAAGAAGAAAAACGGTATACAGTGCTTAAAGGTTTGAAAAAATGAGGATTTAAAAAGGATTTATTTTCGAGATTATTGTTTACGCTTGGCTTATGTTTAAAACTACCCTAGCTCTTAAAATTAATGTATTTTTTTTTTTTTTAATAATTTAAAACGTAGTAGATATTTCGATGTATAACAGCATATTTTGTTATGCTAAGTTATTAAGTTCTTCAGCAGCACATCTGGCCTAAAATATAGGTACATATGTAAATACATAAGTTTAGCAGCACTGATTATTAATTTAACTTTAGCTTGCCCATATTACTTATTAATTTGTGTAGTCTAACAACTTCCCACTAAGTTGTTGCTATGCCGCCATCAATTACTATGAGATGGATCCGAGCAGAAGCTACAAAGTCTCCACATTTGCTTTGCCATGTTTCAGTTGCACAAGTTGTACAATGTACAAAGCATAGTGGAACATGTGTGCTTGCAACTGGAGGTAGATAAAACACACCTGGCAATATATTTTGTACAACACACTGATTGTAACTGAACAACTTCCACTACATCTCCCTCTCCCTCTCTCTCTCTCTCCCCCTCTCTCTCTCTCTCTATCTCTCTTTTCCATTTGGTAACTCTTTGGTCGAATACAAAGGCGACGACTGTTTGCCAAGTTGTAATAAAGTTTTGGTAAACAAGTTGGGTGGCACAAACACAATAAGCAGCGTGCAGCAAATGGAAACGCTGCACCAATTTCCCAGCTTCAAAAGCCATTCCACAGTTTTCCGACTCGATTGCAAACTTATCTTAAATTCTAATGCAATTGCCGGAGCGAGCTCACTTTTGTGTGTGCTTCTAGATATTTTATAGTAATGTTCTCTATTTTTCTCGCTTTTGTATACCTGCTATGTGGCAGCAGCCATTTTATATTGATGCTCGTCCATGTGTGCGTTTGTTTGTATTTGTGCGTGTGTGTGTGTGTGTGTGTGTGTGAAACTGGCAAACAAATACATTACGTTTACCTCTCATGTATGTGTTAGATAATAAAGTAGTCGGGAATCAGTTGCGAAAGCTTCTCCGCATGGCTTAACAAGGCAAACGAGAATTGTGTTGCACACTTTTTGGCGTGCGGTACGTGCCGCTTATCAAATGCACAACGCTGCAAACAGAACCACACAACAACAGCAATAATGAAAAAAAAATGTAAAAGGAACGCTCTCGTCGAAAGAGCTCGACTACAGGGTACCCTGTATACATCTGTTAAATATATTTTTACAGGCTATATCAACTAGGCTGTTGATCCCTTTTGCCTGTTACATACTTTTGTACAAATCCATAATACTCCTTTTAAGCACTATTAATAGTTGAGGGTATAACAACAATGAACACACCGAAAAAGTTGTAAAAAATAATACAAAATAATCTTAACAACTGCAATGCCTCATTCTCTTGACATTTGATTCCATTTACTCTTACAACAGTGGAAAATACAAATTGTTTTTGAGTCGGCACACAGTAAATATTATCCCAAGACTGGTTGGGATGTTTAAGTGAGTCCTAAAAATCTTTTATAGAATTCAGGACTGTGACTTATTATTAAATGGTACAATTTTATTAATTTAGATAGGAATACTAAAAATTATTTGTCTTACCAACAAATTTAAGTATTAAAAGAATTGCTTAAAGAAAGAGTACAACTTTATATAAATAAATAACAATCTGTCTATGAGAATAATCGAGAGGGTATCAGAAATTTTTTCCAATTTGTTAAAGTAGTTGTTTATTTGCCTGTCATTTTATTGTGGGCGACGCTATAAAAATCAAATTCTCCCATACCCTTTTGACCAAATAATCGTAGTACTGGCCAGCAATACATGCTGCCTATTTATTAGCCAACTTAACACCTTTTAATTAATTGAACTTAAGGCATAGCTGCCAGACTCCTCAGGCTGCGTGTTCGCAGCAATTAGATGAAAATTATGCACATATAATTATGGGGCCAGGACCTTTAACTGCAACAACATATTTGCAAATGCAATTATTGTGGATAATCAAGCGTTTATTGCGCAAATGAAATCTAATACAGGAGCAGTGGGGTTGCTGGAGTGGAGGGATTGTTTGTTTCATACAAAAGATTAATGGATACATGGCTCAACATATGGTATGGCAAATCAGTTGCTTATCCATGGAGTCCATTGGTGTCCTGCAGTCTGACTTTGATTGCTACCATTCAACTAGATGTCCTCCTTTCCTCTCCCCGTGAATACCATGTCTGCATTCTGCATTCTGCATTCTGCTCCCCTGCAGCAGATTATATCTGCAGGGCAAAACCAAACCGAGATGCATTATTGGTCGCATATTTTGGCCAGCTGTGCATTGCTGAATTGGTTACGATTCTGTGCATTGCCTGATGCTCGATTGCATTTTAATCGAAATGCTTTTGGCCATTCACATTGCGAGCACTTAATGAAGTAGCGGCCAAATGCAGCACTCAATGTCTGGCATGCAAAATGCGACTAGACGAATGTTTAAGATTGACTGAAATACGTTGAAAATGAGTGCATCTCTCTTTAAAAGTAAAATAAATATTTGAAAAAAAAAACAATAGTTAAATAAGCAAGCAATTTTATTAAAAATTTTATGTTTTTTTTTTTATACATATTTGAAAACGTTGAGATGCTTCCATCTACTTGTATTAAATTTCAGCACAGCTACATTTGTTTAATTTTTGATTTGTTTGTTATCAAAATTTAGATGAATTTTATTTAAATTTAAAATATGCACAATTGCCAAGAAATGTGCTGAAAATAATAAGAAAAATAATCAACTCTTATTTAATAGTTGCTTATTTATTCAAGCCTGCTTCTCTCTTAGAACGTTTCCCTCTATTTCAAATGTTTGATTCAGATTTGTTTTAAAAATAAGGATATATTTTAAATTGTATTTATTCAGTTGGTTTCGCTTGCTTGTTTCTTTGCTAATTGCTTGTCAACGCTTCAATTCAGATGCTTTCCAGGTCGTTGGGTTTAATCAGTTGGTAATTTGTCATTGGCTTAAGCTGGCGCCTTTGCTTAGCCCAAAATGCAATGTCCAATGTCAAAGGAGTTTATGGACGCAGCTGGCGTGGCAGTGTTTTGGGTGCCACAAATTCGCCGCAGTTCGTTACGATTTATATTTGCCATTTCCTGCCACAAGTCGTCGCTGCTGCTGCTGCTGCCACATGTAAGCCATCCGCAGGGAAGTAGTGTAAAGCGACAACGACAATAACAACATCATCGGCAACAACAACAACAACAACAACAACAATAACAAGAGCAGCAGCATCAACATCGATGTGCAAACATTAACCCCGAACTTGGTGAAGGTCTCGTCTCGCCCAAGACTTTTCCCAGCGCTGTTTTATTTTTGTTCCTCCTCCCGGTTCTCTACTCTCCGCTCTCAGTTCTCAGTTGGCAGTTCTCGTTCTCTTTGCGACTGGTGATTTGTTGCTGATGTGTTCTTTCACTAAATTCACTTAAATTCATGTTATTTCCGCATGTTTCACACCAAGCACCTCCGTTCTTTCCGTGCCTCTACAGCTGCTATTGCTACAGATACAATATGTATCTGTATCCAGACTTACTTGCTCCACAAATCTTTAGCTTGACTCAACTCGACTCGATTCGCAGCCATTTCGTTTGCTTACGTTTTTGCCAATTTGCACTTCATGAATAACATAGCGGGAATGCGATGATGGGAAGGGAAGGGAAGGGGGATCGCACTGCTGCCCCATTAGACAATTTGCACACATGCCATTTGGCCAAATTGAAGGCGTCGCCGGAGCACATGTCCCAAATGTTCTCTCCGTTTCTTCCTTCTTCCTCTTGCCCTTTATTTGTTACATTAATTTGCCACGTGCACAGATTGATGCATTTTCACGTGAGCCACTCTAAACATCCGTTTAAAGTTTCTTTCAAGTGACTTGAAAAACATTTCTTCAACATTTCCATTTGAATTTAATTCAAAAGTGGAAACAGCAGTTGGCTGTCAGGAAAAGCACACATTTATGCCAAATATTCGGATGCACTGGCGATAAAAGCATAAAAAAAGAAGCATGTGGAAAATGTAGCACATGTGCCTTGGGAAATCGCTGCATTTTTGATGAGCGACAGCAAAACGTGCTCTTCAAAAGTTGGTTAAGCAGTTTTTCACTTTATATTTTGGCAACAGAGCTGGGTTATCTGAGATTAAATAATTTATGTGTATGTAGGTTATCTGGCTTAAAGCTCACATCCTTGCACAAATGAAAAATAAAACATTTTTAAATAATATTTGCACATTTCAATGTGAGTTTAATCTAGCATTGCTAAGCAGTGATTTATTTAAGTTTGTGTCTTAAATTCTAATTGCATTTTTAGCAAATATGATTAGTTTTTAGACGAACTAAATAATTCGCATTGCTACCTGCAACTTGCCGGGATGCCTTTTAATCCCAAGTATTTGTACATTAGATACATTCATTTTCAAATCTCAAATAATAATATATATTTAAGCCATGAACTCAGCTCAAGTTCGCCTCACATTTGTCTGTTTGGCTGCTGTGCACATAATCTGTGCAGACTTTTCAGAAATCGTAATGCACTCAGTGTTCAGTGTTCAGTGTTCAGTGTTCAGATCCCAATCAAACTTCACTTCAGCTGAGTTGAGTTGAGGCACTAAGGAACAAAACCTCAAAATCGACGCATAGTGAATGCAAACGCAGTAGACGCAATTGTTGGCCCTGAGTGGATCGATGTTGTTGTTGTTGTTGCTGTTGTTGTTGTTGTTGTTGTTGTTGTCGTAGTTCATGGACCATAAAATGAGGTTATGCTCGGGCTATGGCTATGCTGCCTCTGTTGCCTCTGCTGCCACTGCATCTTAGAGTAACATGTTTCTTTTCGACTGTCATGTGATTTATGAAGAGCAATTTTAATGACATTTTGCCCGACAAGCAAAGTATCGACACAATAGAAGCAGTACGACTAAGGTGTGGGTGCTGTTGCAGCAGGCAACTTGCCAGTCATGCGTGCCTCTCCTAAGTGGCAGCTAGCAGCCAGCAGCCAGCTGAAGAGTTGGACACACCTAACGGGCAGACAGACACTCAATTGCATTTCGTGCAACACTTTGCCCAAATTGTAATCGCTATTTGTAAATTCGAATTTTTGCTTTTGCAGCGCAGTTTTATTGTTTCTTCAGTTGCTGATTTTGGTGGGTCAGCATGAATCAGTTGCATGATTGCGCAATCATTAGAAAAACTGCACAATCACGAGGCCATTGTTTTGGCGCAATGTATTATTAAAAAATCACTAAATAAATAACCTTATATGTAGTTGTGCAATAGTTTTCTCATTTTTTTTTTTTTATTGTTGGTCCTTAACCTGCTTTTCCCCATTTCCATTTCGATTGCCTTTTGAGTAAAATAATATGCAAATATGAACGAGCAGACAGACTGAACATGAGCATTGCATCGATGTGCAGACAGTAAATTGCAGTTTGGCAAAAACATTTTGCCATTTGTTTTAGCCCTCCGTGCCTCACCCTCCGTGCCACAACTGCTGTGTGAGATTTATGAGAATGAAGCTGGAGCAATTTTAATGTGTGGAAATGAGAACTCTATTGATATATCGATATGCACAATTTATTGACAGTAGCAATTGCAATATGTTCAGTTATTGTTCGGTTATGCAACAGGAACGTTTGCATTTCTCAAATGTCTGGCTGCAGGCCAAGAAATGAGCAGGAAAATGCAAATGTTAAGCAAATTTTTAACAATTGTGGGGAAATCGAAAGAAACAGGAGCAAAGAGGCGTTGAACATTGAGTAATATTTTTACTCAAGTAGCTTGCTGCATACCAAAATCTTTTACCGTTTTATTCATCATTATAATCAAGGTAACGTGACAAGTGAAAGGAAACAAAAATACACTTTTATTATACGGAATTAGGAGTTAAATTTGTATTAGTTAAGTTTGCTTATCTTTAATCTTAGTAGTTTTGTAAATAAAAGGAGCTTTGCGCTACCTAAGTTAATTTAGATTTACGCATATGAATAATATAATTAAGATTTATTATTTATTTGATTACCTCTCTTTTATTTAAATATCTTTTTCAAATGGTTTTTTATTTTTTACGTGAAGAGATTCACAGGCAGCTGTGCGATTAGATTTGCAAACAGATAATCTACTGCATCTATATATTTATATATCTATCTGAAATTGCATACAAGTTATTTGAAGTTTTTTAAGTTATTTGCAGTTCTGGCAGGTTTTGTGGACTTGCTCTTTAAATTAATTTCAATCTAAGAATCTTGAAATTAAACCAACAGAGCAATAAATAACAATTCGATGTTCTTATCACATAATACTGTACCCATTGCAAAGGCGAGGCCATAAATCAAGTGGAAAGCGCTTTTCTCCCCACACTTTTCCACTTGGCCATAGATCCCCTTTGCACTTGCTGTTGTTGTTGTTGTTGTTTTTCTTGTTGTTCTTGTTGCTGCTGTTGATATGGGTAGAGTGTGTAAAATCTAAGAACGGCATCGCGTGAATAATTAAAATGAATTGCGTAAAGTTTTCTTCGTTCGAAAGCATTTCACATTATTGCTTTTCAAAGTCGTCTAGCCACATGTGAGTGCGAGTGTGTGTGTGTGTGTGTGAGTGTGTGTGTGTGTGCAAAATGGATGAGTTCGAAATGTATCTAAGAATGTATACCCAATATTGTGATAGCCCCACAGTCCAAGCAATAAACAATTTAACACCCAGCCATTCTAATGATGCTGATGATGATGTGTGGATGCAACTAAAAAGATGAATGAAAATTGTTAACAGCTAATCTGTTTTATGGCTGTCATAAAGCGGCATTAATAAGCTTTATGATCTTCAATTTGTTTCTCCAAAATTTGTTGTCTTGCCCTCAATGGAAACCCTATTGTAATTTGTTGCTTGATTGATTTTACTTTTTATTGATTTTTTCCTTTTCGTTTTTCGTGGTTTTTCCGTGGGGGGGGCTTCATTTGGCTTGTAGTGCGTTTAACCCCATTAATCAATGGTTGCCCGTTTTGTCCCGCTTTGCATATTGCAATTCGTTGCGCTTCAGAGCAGTTTCAACAACAACAACAACAACAATAATAAAAAGAACATCAGCACCAGCAACAAGCAGAACAATCAAAATGCTTCCACTGACTGCGTTTTTTTGGGGGCTGCTGTTCGAGATTTATGACCCTTCAAAATGCAATTAAATTTAATTGAAGCGCGAAAAAATGCTCGGCGCTGTTTGTCTTTATCGCACCCGGTCACTTCTTTCTCACTTTCTCACTTTCTCCTCGCTCATTTAGTCACTTTCGGATTGGTGCAGTGTCAAGCCCGTTTGGAGTCACTCATACGCCCAGTTGGCCATTTAATTAATGGGACCAAATGTGTTTGCCATCGAGCAGTGGAAAAACTAAAAACCAGCAATGAAAAGAAATTTTTGTACAATTGCATATTCAATTTCAGTCGCCTTTTCACCCATTTTCCCTCTCTCTCTCTCATTCCCTTTTGCTGTACTTTTGATAGTTTTTCAAGCACGTTTATCATTCAGTTCATTTTGTATATTTAATAAAATTTTCTTTTGTTCGCACTGTAGTTTACTTGCCGTTATTCATGCTTATCATTTATTCATTATATGCTCTCCTAGCTGCCTGATTTATTGGCTACTGCGGCATTTATTTGGCCAACTGCTGGTTGAGCATATTCATTTGCAATTACATTTTATTTGCATTGGGGTGCAAAAATTTGCATCTAATTATTTATACTCTTACTTTGTGTTTTTGTGGTATTTGCAACTGTTATGGACTTGGAGTTGTAAAATTTGTTATTGTTTTTGTTTCAGTTGCATCTACATGTTATGGCTGCAAAGTTGCGGCAAGCCTTTTTTGGTTTTGTGGTTTTGGGGATTTCGGAACTAGTTGAATAGCTTAAGAGAGTTGTTGAAACTTTAATACTGCAAGTGGAGTAAAACTGACTTTAGAATAAATTATCAAAGTTAAGTTTAATAAGAACAAAATAGATTTAAATAAAATCATATATTATGTTAAGTTAGTTTTACAAAGTTCTAGGAAACATATATATATAAAAAAAAAAAATGTAATCATTAATGTGGATAGTTTAAAATTCTGTCTTTAAAAGTTTGAGAATTTGTACAGTGTTAAGCTGGAGCCTCTTAAAGGCAACTGCCGCATTTTCAACAAACAAGTTATCTCAAAGCCAACTCTGTGGGTAAATTGCACAAACAATTAGATTTATTCATAACTTGTGTTATGCGCAAAAGGCTTTGATATATTGAATTATTTATGATTGTCAATATTTGCTATAAAATGTATAACAACCAAGGCGACAAGAAACAACCATGAAACACAAAAGCTCTCCTCTTTTTCGCTCCTTTTTTTCATTTCCCATTCGCTTTCTTTTTTAATAATAAGATATAATAATATTTACAATATATAAGAGCGGACAAAACATCAAATCACAAGAAGAATAACAACAAATATTTATGACGCGATAAACTGAGGAAGAAAAGGGCGAAAAAGTACAGGGAACACAGTTCTTGGTTGGGCTTTGCACGTACTGACGAAGGAAAAAACCGGGAAAATAGATGGAAACGCAGCAGCAGCCGTGGCCAGCAAAATTGAAACGGACAAGTTAAGCGTTTAGGTCCACGAGTACAAAAAGAAAAGAAAAAATAAAATAAAACGAAAGGAAAGGAAAAAAAATTGCAAAAAGGTAAAATAAAAAACTCTGCAGCAGCCGCATAAAACGTGGCTAATAGCAAAATGAAAAAGAAGAAGAGGCAGCGCAAAAGCCGCATAATAAATCATTGCTTGGCTCGGCTGCAATGGATGCGCACATAAAGGACATTCGCATGTTCATAAAAAGCTTGTAAAATATATATAAAAAATTTACGCAGAGAGAGCTGAGAAATAATACCAAATAGCCAAAGCCAAAGCCCCAGCGACAAAGTCAATTATGCAACAAACAACTGCAAAATGTGGACAGAGCAAGTGAAGGGAAACTGGTTGCTTGGACTGCCTCAGCCAGACGACATTATTAAAATATTAATGATCTAACAATATTATTAAAAATGTTCATTCACAAAGTAGACAGGATATAATAAGGATACGGCCAGACGATAGCGTTTGCCTACAAAAATCGATTCGCAAATTGCAATCAAAACTTAATCAGTTTAGAGGGAGACAACCAATGCAACAAAGGCAACAAGCAACTTCAACTTGCTGCTTCAGCTATTTGCGCAGCTTTTCATTAGATGAAATCGCGTTGTAAGCTTTACCAAATAACTGAATATTTTCGAAAATTAAAAGGATTTTGTGCGTCAATATTGACACAAGACTTCAGGCTTTGACTGGCTGACTGCATGACTGACTAACTGACTGACTGACTGACTGACTGACTGACTGAATGACTGACTGGCTAACTGAATGAGGGACTGACTCCGCAGTAGTTGGCAAACGAAAAAGGAAAGGCAAATAGCACTTTCGTTCAGTATTTTCAAGTGACTGAGTGCAACATCTCTTTTTTATATGGTTATGTTATGATATGTGCTTGCCACAAAGCGCTAACAAATGTTTACATTTTTGTTGAGCTGGCAGCGTTGTTAACTTTTAATGGGTTATTTGATGAGCTCCGAGCGCAGTCAGCCCGAAACCTGATTATCGCAGTAGCAGTTGATTAATGACTGAAAGTTTAATAAGCTCAACAGAAATAAGATATGATTTGCTTTTGATGGGGGATGAATGTAACTATGAAGTAATTTTAGGACTAGTGCTATATTAAAGCAGTAGTTAGAAAGTAGCTAATTATGCCTTGTGAATTAATTGAATTACGAGCCAATTACACGTATTTCTATATATTTAATTCAATCTTTAAGTCACCTGGGAATAAGGCTTGCATATTCATAAATCAGCCAGAAGAAATATGGCATAAAAAATGCTCTATAAAAATTAGCACAAACCAATTACGTGACTTGTCAACTAATTACAATCTTATGTCCATCCGGACTCAGCGGCAGTGCGGACATCCCGTCGCTTCGCTTTGTCTCCTGTCGCCCGTCACCTTGCAGTTATCCATACACTGGCCTCCCTCCCCCGCCCATTCCCCCTCTCCACCAGGTAATTAACGAGTGTCATTTATGCGTGACAGCGAGAAAGAGCCGCTCATAAAAGTGCCAGGGCAGACGACACGCGAACATAATTTGCTGAAGGTTCCTTTGCCCCAACTTGTTTGTAATTTTTATGGAAACTCTGCGATAAATTAAAAATTATTGCCATACTTTGTTGTTTTTAATGTTACCGCCGCTTTTGTTCAGTGTAGCTTAATTTTATATGTATAAATTATGCGCGTTTTTGTTGCTGTTGCGTATTTGATGTAAATTGTGCTCACAGGTGATAAACTTGGCCATTGCCGTGCTCCATTATTCATTGTAGCGCCATCAAGGATGCCTTTTGGGTTATTAAAATTTATGCAGAGGCAGGTGCATTTATTAGTCAAATGAGGGATTCGGTTGCGAAAGTGCCTATTTGTTGGCAGATGCCAGTTGACTCTAGGTTTCTATGATATCATTGAAAGTGGACACCAGCAAAAATGTAGTTGATCTACGAATTTACAAGGTTAATGTCATAGATAATACTCATTATACTTTTTTTTTAAGCTCAAAAGGGATCTCTTCACTTTTATTCTGCACTCTATTTTATTTACCGAATTATTGTCCTTTTTTCCCTAAACGCCTCTTAAGAAAAGCCAAGAAAAATAACAAGAAACTGGTTTTCTAAACCATTGTTTATTCTTTTATTGCATATAGCTTTTCCATCCTTCATAAAACGCCTTCTTTTAGCCGCCCTTTTCTATACATTTTTTTGTTGTCAGAAAATTACAACTCATTATGTGACCCACCCATTGCCCACTTCCTTAATCAATTTTTTTCCTATGTATTACGTCTCAATTTTTTTGTTTCTGTTCTTTTTTTTATTATTGAAATCCACACTCAACGCATTATTCCATGGCTCCCTTACCCCCAGCCCCAGCTTTAGCCTGGTGCCTTAAAAGCCTTTTCGATTTTATTTGGGGATAGAACCGTAGCAGTTACAATACACAAGCGTGACAACGCCAAATGTGACTTTGAAAATTTGATAAATGACCCAAAGTTCAGACGACGACGACGACACAGACGACGGTCGCTGAATATCTGAAAATAAAATGAAAATCGAGCAATGGCCCAAAAGCCAAAGCGGAACTGAATGCCGCACGGAAAAAACACCAAGCGAATGAATCAATGAAAATGAAAATGAAAATGGAAACGTGCAAGGCAGACGCAATATACAAACGAACCCGCGACACATTTGACAACAAACAGACGGCGACGAGTGGAAAACTGCGGCATGGGGAAAAACAAGCGCCACATGTGCGTTTCCTTTTCCCTAGTTGCTGTTGTTGTTGTTGTTGTTGTTCCTGTGGATACATTTTAGGCGCCCTCGACTTTGATTCGGCGGCATCGTCAAAGTCAAAGTCAACTCGAGTCGAGTCGAGTTGAGTTGAGCCAAGTCATTCTTCATTTGTAATGCCAGCAGCGTCGTTGTCGCCGAGCCCGGCCGCCCTGCCACGCCCCCCTATAACACAAATACACACACACATTTAGCAGGCTCAGTCACTGACTAAATTGGCTGAGGGATCTTGAGTTCTTAACTGAAAATTGTTCGACATTTATTTTCTGCTTATTTGATACTTTCGCTGCTTTTCCTACTTTGTGAAAAGCTACATTTTTGGGGAGGCAGACGCGCCCCATATCAAATATTGATATTAAAAAATCGCATCACGTCGCTTAAGTTTGTAAATAATGTTGTGGAAAATTTATTAGCCAGCTACCACAAAAAAGAAGAAAACGCCTGCCTATTGATGTCATCAGCCGTCTGCATCTTTGGCAACTGGATAAATGTGATTTTGTTACGAATTTATGGCCCTTACAAAGTGGATGTTGGATGTTGTCTGACATATCTGAATACCTCGCTGGTGCAAGTAAAAACGAAATTATTGCCTGTGGAAATTGAAATCTTCAATCTTCAATAATTTGAAAGGCATTCAATTGATCGTTTTTTAAAGTCAAGTAATATTAAAAATGATACATGCCCTTAAATCGTCTAATGACGTCTAATCTGAATTTTGTGTAATGTAATCATCAATTTTAGTTAAATAGCCTGATTAAAATGTGTTTTTAATAAAATTGTTGTACTCCATTTTAGAAAGAATCCTAAGCTTCTAAATATTATTAAATAAAGGCATGGAAAGTTGTGAAATTCTGTGAATTTAAACAGTTCGTGCCTGTAACAATCAATAAATTATACGAAATCTTAAAGCCACCCCCATTTTGATACAATACTACTTTCTTTCTTAGCTACTTCCTTGATATGCAGGTCAAATAATCAACTAGTAAGTTCCCGTTAATCTGCAAAGACAATGTGAATTTCGGATCCCGCCTTTCATTTGGGGTCACTTAAAATGCCAGACACAAAACTAACTGCCATTGCATTAAGCCTCTGGGTTCTTTACTTTCCCAAAATAACAAAAATTAATTTCTCTGTTAGCTGAAGATATATCGCAGTTGGGTCTGGTAATCAATATAATTACAATGGCTATTCGAAAATGTCGCACACGTAGCTCTGAGAGCGTTGCCCAAACAGTTGTGGCACGTAGCAGTTGCAGAGCAACAGGAAATAATACACATACGCACTGTGAGCAGTGCGAAAATTATAACCAAACATTTTGGCAGCATTCGAAATGGGGCATGTGGCAAAGGGGCGACGTAGCATTTGCGGCAAGTAATTGACAAACATGCCACATGCTACTAAACACAAATTAGAGAATTCTGCGTGCACCAGCCCATAGCAATCAATTGATTTTGTGTCAATGTTGTTGGTGGCAGTCAAAATGTCAATTAGGCCAATGAACAACGCAAGGGCGGAAACGGCCAGGCAGCAACCTCAAAATGATCACCATTTGCATTTTTAGGCAGCTATTTTTATTGACACTTGCAAATGAATTTTATGCAAATGTTTGTATTTGCACACAAAAAAAAACACAACAAAAAAATGAATTTAAATATCCACAAAAATGTGCGTAAATATTTTACGCTTGAAAAGCTTTAATGACGCCGTTAGGGAGAAGGCCATAATGTGTCTCATTTTTGTCCATTTGGGTTGGCCATAAAAACATTACGTCCAATAAAATAATTTCGTTAATGTTGTTGCCATTTTGGACGGCTGTCCAAATTTGTATACGATTGGCGCCCTCTGCTGGTCATTTGCCAAGCATATAAATTAAGTGCACTCTCTTGGCCACTTGTCAGCAGTTCCAGCCAGTTTATAAGATGGCAAATACTTATATACATATGCAACTGCTGCCGCTATTGGCCAAGCTTCATTTATCAGTCTGCCCGTCGTCTTATAGTTTTTCATCTTGTTTATCCTCTGCTTTTATTATTGGAAAATTTGGTTCGGGGGCTCGTTTATCAATGCGCCATTAAAGTGCGATGCCATGTGGCGCCCTCTGTCGGACGTGGCGTTGCCAAATTGCAATATGGCGTTGGTGTTCAGCTTGCCTGCATATCCGTCGAATGACAAACGTTTGTTATCCTGCCAGCAGCAGCAAAAACAACAAAAACAACAACAACCACAACAACAACGAGCAAACTGCCCACTGCTAACATATCGAAATGGCGCGCTTTGTTTTTGTTGCCACTATTGCAGTTGTTGTTGTTGTTGCTATTGCTGTTGTTACTGGCTGCAACTAATATCCGTTTCCGTTGTAGACAAAATGTGTTGCCATTTATAATGTCAAGTGTTTGGCGCAGCACCACAGGCCAAGGACCAAGTTGTGTGTTCGTGTATATGTGTGTTGTTGTGTGTGTGCGGGCTATTTGTGTATTTTGAAGGAACAAGCAAAACAATTTGTATTGTCCGTTGTTGTCATGCTACACTGTACGCAATTTGACAGTTAATGCAGCCAATTAAAGGATTCAAGGAAGATTAAACAAATAATCATTAATTGATTAGTTCAATGTAACAATGCTATAATTATATATCAAGATTCGTTTTGGAAAACTACAAAAAACAAATAGAACATTTTAAAAATTGTATGAATAAAATATATTTAAATGAAATATATTTATAAATAAACCTGATGGAAAATGGAAGGAGTAATCATATCCATAGCACAATTCTCTTATTGCCCAGAGAAGAGGAGTAATAAATGATGTTTAAAATCAAAGCATTTCCTTTTATGTGAATACAAGAGTTGATATACAAATAGAATTGAAAAGAGAAAGAGAAGAACTTTTAACTAGAAGTGCATAATGAGCAAATTGCAGAGAGTGGAGAGAGTAGAGACAGTGAATTAGCAAAAACATAATTGAGAAGTCCAGAAGTCTCTGGTAGTATCTGTATCAGCTTACGATTCAATTTATGCCATTTTCCTAACTGCACTTGTCTTTGCATACATTTTTTCAAATGTTGCTGTTAGCCCACTCTACACAGAACTAGAAAAACTTTTCCTCACCCCTTCAACCCTCGAAAAGCCTGTCAGAAATTTTCTGGGGCACAAGGCAAATATGGCAGCGACAGAGACAAATGAAGTTATTGAAACCTCATTATAATGGTGCAGAGAAAAGTTGTGGAAGAGCAATGTGAAACAGATGGAAATGGAGACAGGAAAGTTGGGTGGGGCGAGGGTGGTGGTGGGTGGAATGAGTGGAATGAGTGGAAGGTACATTGTGGCAATGCAATTCATCAAATGTCAAAATGCACTTGGAAAATCAACAGCCAAAAATCGGAGGCATTAATCAAACGGCACAACAATCGACCAAGACCAGTGAATAGAATGAAAAGTTGGCCAAAGCCACTTGGCCAAGCTCTTCAAACCGTAAAGAACTTTAAGCGAAGCAGCCACTTTGTTGAACAATTTTTCAAAAATTAGCCATCACGATGAGTTTAGTCCGGACGAAGATGCGCCGGCAGCCAATCGAGCACGTTCAAAACTAATTTCTCTTGATTACGCGTCTGCGTGGATTGGGTAGAGCGATGGACAGGAGCTGGGAGGTGTGGGTCTGGGAGCAGTGGTTTGGAGTGTGGGGCACCAGACAACATGCGGGATCAAATTGGCTTTGGCGCTGCTTGAGTAGCACTTCAATTTTCGACTGCAGACGCCGCACACTCAGAAAAATACGTACCCTAAACTTGAGAAAATTCGCATACTTTTTTTGTGGCAATTTAAATAGTAGTGTAGAAATTAAAATAAATTAAATTATTACTAAGAGCAAAAACTCAATCAGAAATTATTTGCAACAATTTATTGGTTTCAATTGAGTGCATATATTTTTCTCTAAGTGCAGTCTTTTATCTCTTTCCTGCCACCGCCAGGCAGTCGTCATCGCTTGGTTGTTCCGTGTGCTTATATTGTCACTCTGTGGCGTCTGCGGCTGTGGCTGCCACATCTGTGGCGTCAGACACGCGCCACGTCTTGTCACACATATTGAACAGCAAGCAGCCAGCAGCCAGCAGCCACTTTAAATATTTGTAGCCTGAGCGCAAAATATGAAAAATCATTCGAGTTTTCCCTGCCTCTTAGCGCTGCTATCTTCAAGTGTCTGTCAAAATAATTAAACGAAATGGCCTCAAGACAAAATGCAGCGGAGCCGACTCCGCGCTTATCACAGACTCAGTCTGACTCCTCAACTTGACTTGACTTGACTTGACTAATGTTGCATTTACGATTCTACAAGGCGCAGCGCAACCGAGGGGCGCTGGGTGGGTGGATGGGGCAGGATGATAGTGCAGCCAAGTGCGGAAATGCCAGTTAATAAAATGAACAGACCAGACGATGACTATTTTTTATGACTCTTGTTGATTAATGAAAGGTTACGTGATTTCTGTCATAGTTTAGCGATTAACAAGCCAACTGCTTCGGGATTTGCGCCCTGGGTGTGACTCGGAGTAACAGATGCGGGTGCACACAAACTGAGACTGCTTCTTGGTATATGTATGGATATATTCAAATGCATACTGGGCAGACGGTAGCTTCTTTCAGTTTAATGAACTTTTTTTGGATGCTGTCGTCAGTTACGCCATGTGGGTGGGCAACGTTTTTAATAATACCAGGGGAAACTCCCAGATTTGCAGATGATGTGACACAGTCGCCGGCAAAGTTAATTGAAATGATGGCCCTGTTGGGCATGTCATGGCAAATGATGTAATTGAATGAATCCCCCCCACCCCTCCCACAGCAATTTATGCCGTAATGAAAAACTGAGAGCGATTCTAAGAGCAGTGCAGAAAATTGCAAGAATTGAGATTAGATGAAGGGTCTGTATATTTGAATAGGTTGGTTAAGAAACTTGACTTTTTAATTGGCTTATATATAACACATTTTTAGATTGGAAATATGAAATAGATTTACATAAATTTAACATAAATTAATTATAAGACAACCATTGATTATAGAGTTGTTAGTTGTTCGTTTAAGACTTAATTATTTTGTGAAATAAATAACAACCAAAAAACTTGAACGTCAATTTTGCGTCTAAGTCTGAATTATAAAACCCTCTTCAAGGGTATTTAAAGAAGATCGGCATTACAGGTAATCGGGAAAAATATACCATTTTTATAATTAAGAGTTATATTTCTTTTTCTAGTTTCTCCACTTCCCGTGTCCTTTGGGCTTAATTATCTGTATTTGCCTCAACTTTAAACACAATATTTACATTTAAACCTTGATTTTGTTTATCGTTGCAGGTATGTTACCCAAATTGGAAAAGGTCGCTTTCACCAGGTCACTTGGCAGGCATCTCACGGATGTCGAGTGTCTGACCTCAGTTTGTGGACTCGTAAGCAGTGCGTAACGTATGTAAGGGCCAGACAGTGTAACCTCTGACAGACGAACAGAAACACCTGCAATACCAATATTTATACACTCACACACATGTGTGTATAGAACGGTAAACAAACAGGCAAGTCATATAACAAAATGCTGGAAATCCTTTTGCCATTTCCCCAATGCCCACTTTGGGACTTCCAAGCTGTTAAGCTGTGCGTTAAATTGCTAAAAGGCTTCACAGTTGGCTTAAACTAAAGCTAAAAGCTGACCGCCCCTCCTGCCCAGGGCTTTTGGCTATTAATCAACTAAACGTTGCAACTATTTGAAATTTCCAGCACACTCACACAAGCACACACTGCCACACACACTCACACACCCTGGTCAAAGTTAAAAGTAATCAAAATTCTGGATCGTCGCCTGTTTTAGCCCTTTCACTCGCCACTTTTTTCTGACCATTCTTTAAAAAAATGTCAACTGAATCAAAATTTTTTTTTTCTGTTTTTCATAGACCCCAACTAAAAATTCATGCTGGCTAAAAAAAGAGACGGACAAAATTTGCCACACATGTTCATCAATCAAAGTTGTAGCCTCAACGTTTGTTGCCAGGTTTTCCTCGATATTTTTGTAAAGGTTTTTATTTTGTTTTTCCTTTGACTCGTTGCCGCAACGTCTGGCCAAATATGCAAATTGTAAAATTTGTAAACATTTTCAGTGAGTTTCCCATTGCGATTTCAATTGATTTTCCGCACACAATTCTGTCCATAAAATTTGCAGTCTAAACTATAGACTGTATTGCCTATGTGCATATAACAAAGGACGCTTGTTAAAGACTTCCCCGTTTGGCAGGACACTGAATACCGCTTTGTCGCGCTTTTGTGTCATTCTCACCGTTGCCTAATTGCACTAACCGCACACCTCACCCCCCCCCCCCACAGCTGGCCCCCTCTGAGGTAACAGCCGCAAAAAAGTGTTGAATACCACTTGAGTGTCAGTTGGAGAATTTTTTTTATATTTTTTTTTTTCGCTGCTTTTCTTTCACGCCTAATGAGTGCGAGCGGACAAGACGAACAATGCACTCGTAATTGTATGCGGCATGTGTGTGTGTGTGTGTGTGAGTGTGTGTGTGTTCTATTGTTGTGCGTAGTTTTTGAGGTCGGCATATTGTGTGCTCGGTGTGTGTTAAGTTTAAATCACTTTAATGGTCTTTGTTGTGCCAGCAAAACGAGTTTAGCAGCATTAAAACAACTTGGCAAAAGTAAGATTGTTGGAAGGAGATATGATAAACACAATTGGACTTTAGTCTGTAATCGGAATAGTGTCGAAAATTGTGGGAATCTATTCAAGTGAGCAACTGAATGTGCGCAGAGAAGTGAGGCTGGCTGTACTCAAAGATATCCTACAGAAAGGCAAATTTCACATTATCAGAAAGTATCAAAAATTGTGACAATCTTTTCCAGCAGAAATACTTTTAAAAGCTTTAGTTCATTATAAAAAATAATTATCTGACTTTTACATATTCTCAGCATAGCAGAGGAATATAAATTTAAAAAGTCAACTGGCTAACACTCATTATTCATTTATCCTTTTAATTAGCTGGACAACTTTTTGAGTTTTCAGCCCTCTCTTTCATATTTCTCTCTTTTTAGTCTGTTGTTAATCCGTTGCCAGCTTCAAGATGGTTTCCGACATAATCCCCAACAAATGTGCCTTATCTTTGTGTTCTGGATTTCCAAACAACTTCGTGTGCAAAGAACAAACAAATGGAATAAAATTAATACCCTTGCCACAACGATAAAGAAAAAGCGGCAATGTACAGAAAAATTATGAAAAACACATAATTCATAAATCGTTTTCAATAGCAACAAAAACAGAGAAAGATAGAGAAAGAGAGAGAGAGAGGGAGAGAGAGACAGATGATGAAAAGGTACTTGAGCACACGTGCGCTTTATCACACAGAAAACCCGACAGGAAATGAAAGCCAAGGAAACAACTCCTCAAAATTCATAAGCATAGAAAAGAAGGGGGCAACTTTCATATGCATTTTGTTAAGCTTTCTTCTTCTTCTTTTTTTGTTGTGTGAAAACTTTTGCAAAACACTGTGTTATCTAAAGCGTTGCCATATGTTGTGTAGCTGCTGAAATGAGATGCGAGTCTGCGAGTCGGAGACTTTGGGAACTGAGAGCTGCGAGTTCGCGAGTTGCGCAAATTCTGTCCATTTCTTTTGCCAACCTGGCTAGACACATTTGTCATCAGATTTGGCTACCTCAACACAATGCACTTTGAAACTAATATGCTTGGCTGGCTTGGTTGGACTGCACTAACCACAATTGCTTTTTCCAGCCATAAAAATAATGCTTAATAACTATGAATTACGATTAATCTTTGCAAATCTACGTAATCTTTTCATATATGTCGTTAACAGCAGACTTTTCGGGCGAAAGTGCACTTTTGGTTTTCCGGGAACACACCCCAAACCCCGTGCCCCCCACGTATTCAACCCTGCAACAATTCGATTGAATGGCATTGCTTAGCTTCTCGTTCAATTCTAATCAATTTTATAAACATCTGTCGCGTCCTGGATCAGGATAAGCAGCGCGCACACTTCTCTGCCAGCGTCAGCAGCGCAGACTGCAGCACATTATCCCGTTTTGTAATGCACACGACGACGATTCCCAGATGTGTTCCGCTCCCTCCTGCAACTACCCATGTCTGTGTGTGTTGAGGGTTACTGCTGCTACTGCCACTGCCGCTGACAAAACGTCTGCCACACATTTTTCAACGCTTCTCCCTCCTGCCACCGTGAATGGCATGTACCCCTCGTTTTCCCTTGTCAACTCAAGATTTTAGTTTCCTCATAATTCCTCTGCGTGTCTCATTAACACTTAGATTACGGTGCACTTTCTGCCACCGAGGGTTGTTTCTCCAATAATTTTATATATATATATATACTTCAGGTTTTAGTAGCTACCCAAAAATTTCAGTTTATAGTTTTACGGTCTAGGTAAATATTTTATGGCCGTCTTGTTATGAAATACTTAATGAGGCCTGACATCGTCCCCGGATTGGATGCTAGTGAAAATTTTCAATTAGTGAAATTTATGTGACGTCGCCCAAGAAAAACATTCTGAAAATATTTCTTTGGTATGCTTAAAATTCAAATTTTGTTTTTTTTTTATGTTTTAGTTAATTGTGAAAAATTGCTGGGTGAGATATGAATAATATGTTTGTGGTGCATGAGCACAATTAGTTAAGTTGTCAAAAGTTGTCGGTGCTGAACGGCAGCAGAGAGAAGAGAAAGTTTTTATAAAAAATTCAACACATGTTGCATCCAAGTAAATATTATAATACGAACAATTGAAATATGATTGTAAATTTATCTGCAATTCATATATATTATGTTTTTATTATTTTCATTTGAACTATATAGCAATCAGAAAAACTGCCAGAAGCGTTACACAACATCTGCCCCATAACAAATAACCAAATCGAAATATCCATTTGATCAGAGCCTTTCCAAAATATTGCTGTCCATAAATCTGTGCATTGAGTTCCCCATGTTCCCAGCTGAATATGGTTCGATCGGGTCACGTGCCCTCGTCTCCTTTTGCGACGGCTTCAGTTTTTCACAGCAGGCAACAAGAGTGGAGCATGCAACAATGCGGCATGGAAAATTGCGACATGCCAAACAAATGTCAGATGAAGGCGCCTATATAAACATAAGCATAAACATGAACATGGCTCGAACTCCAACCATAGGGGGTCGATTGTAAGTAAACATCTTGACAGTTTCATCAGCTGCGGGTGCTTCCTTGTTGTAAGCCAAATTTCTTCGTGGTTTTCCTTTTGACAGCTGATTCTTGTTGGCTGTTTGCTGATGCGTGCAAAGTTTTAATTAAAACCCAGCAATTCCAGCAGTAGCAACAACAGCAACAACAAAACCTAACAATAATGAGTGAGTGCAACATTTTGTTGCAGGCCACAAGCGTTTGCTGTGAGACAGCTGTCAGTCACTGTCAGATCAAGCAATAATTATTATATAATTGCCAGTCGACTGTCTGATGCCATTTTGATGCATTGCAAATTTCAATTAATTACCGCCTGCCAGCGCACATCCAAAATAAACTTGTTCCACACTCATACGCATCTTGGCCTAGTTCTGCCACAAAGTCAGTCAAACTAAGGGAAGTTGAAGGGGGAAGGGGCGGAACAAGTTGCGAAGAGTTGCCTTCATTTCAACGCTTGGCTGCTAATTTATGGCTATTAAATTGCATTTGCCTGGCATTCGTGAATGCAGCTAACAGATAGAAATGAATATCAGGCAAGAGGCCTCGTAACCATTTACAAAACATTGCACATTTGTCACCCAACACTTTTGACCTGCTTCAGCATCACTTCAACTTCTTGTTAATCTTTATCTACAATTCGTACTTGGCCAAGACAGCGCTCAATTAGTTGCCACAACTTTCCCACACTGCCTGCCAAAACGAATTCAATGTCACGTCTTCTCGCAGTAGACCTTTAAAAAATTGTTTTAAAAAAAATATATCAAAAATAGCAAAGCCAAAAAAGTCAGAAACATTTCCTGCGGGCGCTAAAAACCAAACTTTGTTTCTTCTACCCTGGATGACTAATTAAGTTAAGAGTTTACTAGACTTACTTATGTGCACATGTGTGGAAAAAATTCTACAAATTTGTTTGAATATAGTTGGAAAATTGTTGTAAGTCATAGTTGAAGTTGAAGTTTAACTGAAATTTCAGTTAATTTGAAATTCTAAATTAAGATTAAGATTTAAATCGTGCTATATAGATAATAAAATCTAGAAGATTGCTCAAATGCCTTTACTTGCTTACTTGACTCACACAAGCTTTAATAGGTAGCTAGGGTATCTGATAGTTGATCATTCATTCCCATTTTGGGTGCAGACATTATTCAGTGCTGCCCACGCAACCGCAATGAAAACATCAAATCCAGACATCGTCCCAGCCAAACAGATCCCAGCACATTTGTGCCGCAGTTGCCCTGTTCCCCTCGGCAACCAGTAAACCCTCCTGTGGCCAGGAGGAGATATTTATACTGGCAGTCGCTGAGGCACAAAGTAATTTGCATATGCGTTAATTTTACATGCAAATAAATGTCGTATTTAAATGCAATTAAAAATGTTTACTTGGCTGCATTGCAGCCCCAGCATCGACACAAAAATCTTCACTCGACATTGGCATGCCGTCACATGCAGTTATATATATATCTATATATATATATGTATATGTATATATATAGCTTCCCATAGGTGTCAAGCCTGCCCTTGCTTCCTGCAGATAGGAGGAAGCACGTGTGCAGACGAGCATGTTGCCTCAACTTCTGTGGGGCGCTGCTGTGGGAATTGTGTGTGGCATGAGTTTAATTTGCGCTACTTTTTAATTTATGATGAGGCATAATGGAATATCAGCTGAGGCAAAGGCAACGCGTCGCCGACCCCGACTCCTACTTCGGCTCATCATTATCATTGTCATATGTTCTGAGCGGTGGCTTTTTATTTATTGTTTGTTTATTGTCGCTGCTTGGCTTTTGTAGCAAGAAACAGCAGCTGCCGCAACGATGCATTGGCATTTATTACACGGCTCAAGTCAGTCCTTACCGCAGTTGCAGTCAAAGACCTTTGAGCTGCATTTCGCTGGTTGGCTCCTTTGTGATTTCCTGGGAGTTAAGTTAAGTAGTTGAGTAAACTCGATTTGCATATGTCGCATTCATGCGCTAATCAAGTTCATGGCTAACTACTTATAGTGAGAAAGGGAACTAAGTTAATTAAAAGTTCTTCAACGTAATTTATAAGGCCTTAGATATAACTGTACAACACTAATTATAATTATATATAAAGTGAACTACAAAGGAATATTATGCTTCCATACTTCAATGCGATTCCTATTTTTAATTTAGTTCGTTATCGTTAAATTCATCATTTTATTTGTGCAGCTATAATTCAATAATGAGTTTCCACTATTTTAGCAGTTTATCAGTTACAATTGGCTCTAATCGCGTCCTTGACATTGTCGTTTTTCAACGGGAAACTGGATACTTCAGCCACACTATGCAACCATCCTCGTCCTTAGTGCAATTGAGTCTATTGCATTCCACTCAAAACACACACAGATACACTTTCATACGGAGTATATTCGACAAGCATTGAAAATCGAGGCGCAACTAATTTGCCAAAATGTCAAGTGGTCGCTTAGCTTGGCTCCAATTGCAAAGAGCTGCCGTTGTGGCTGCCACCAGCAACAGCAACAGATGCTGCAGCAGCTCATTGAACACTCGAGAACAAAATACCAACAAAATGTTCAAGAGGCATTTGAAAAGTTTTACGTATTTCATGCCAACAACGAGGAATATGTTCAAGTGCCGCACAATCAAACGGCAGCAGCAACAACAACAATGACAAAGGAAAGAGATAACATACAGGAGGCAAACACGTTGTTATTGTTGTTCTTGCAACAGCGCAAATCCTATTCAGGCCCTAATACTGTTCGATTGTGCTAAAATAATTTGCTACGCAAATATTGTGTTGCATTCAATTCGCTGGAATTGCCAAAGTTGAGAGATTGTCATCAACGTGCAACTGCTTGAAAGCTGGCTTCGTTCTCAGATCCGAGTTGCTTAATCAGACACATTCAGTTGCAAGTGGGACTCATCAGATTGTGAGCCACTGAGTCATGGGGAAAGTTCTGGATGTCTTCAAAGTGAAATTGAAGCCAACTGAGCTGCAAGTCGGTTTATTGTACTCTCTTGTGTAACTTAGCGAATTAAGTTAGTTAAGCTTGTGAAATTGTAAATTTTAATCCACACAAGTAATTGTAAAATACACTTTTATAATTTTTACAATCCAAACCACTATTAATTCATACAGCGATCAATTTTCTGAAACATTTTTGGAAATGTATGTAGGAATGGGAAAAGACACAGAACAAAAGGGAACTCAAAGTGGTCACCGTTACTGAGAGACGGGACACTGAGAGAGAATAGAGAGAGAACAGAGTGAGTTTTGCGAGCATTCGGTGTCGAGATCTCGCTGGAAACGCACGCGCATAAATTAAGCAAACAATTCATCAAAATTGTTTAATCTCATAAGTGAGAGTGAATATGTACTATTTAGTAAAACCCAACAATAATAATAATAAACTATAATTATAATAATAAACGTGGAATATAGTAAACCAATTCCTACAAATGGGAGCTCAACCGGGATACTAAATTTCTACATGTATTTTAATTATTTTCAATACCTGGAATGAGAAGAGGTCTTATTTTTGATATCTTTTGATTTGGTAGCTTTTAAACCCTGTTCTTTAATAAGATTTCATTTTTTTCCTATAATATCTCCTTTCTCCATTCCCAATCGAGTCCTGAATATAACTCATGTTGTTGACACACTTGGTACTTAAGGTTATTGCTCTGTAGACCCCCTCCAGCGTGCCACGCCCCATAAAATCAGAGTTCAATTAACATGTTTACTCAGTTTATGACGATATGGCAAAATGTAAAACAAGCAATTCAAAACCCACCAGCTCTGAGTGATGCAGTTAGTCAAGAAGAGGACGCATCAGGGGGTGGAGGTGATGAGTGTAGCAGCAACAGCAGCAACAGCAGCAGCAGCAGCACTTAACTCGTCTGTTCGAAATGGTCGGATCCCAATAACACTTAAGGCCACATACGCACAGTGGTGACTTGTCCAGCAGCCACTTTGTGGAGCATTTAGCTCTAAATGCGAGCAGGCAAATTATGGACCCATAAAAAAGAGTGCAAAAATCATAATAAATATTAATTTTTAAATGGCAAATGGAACTGGAATGCGATTGTGGTTGCAACATTGGGTGGCAACCACCACCACCACCACCAACAACGTCCGTTAAGAAAGTGCATGGAATGAGGAAATGTTGGCTAATTAACATTGCGGACTTTGATCAAAATGCCAAATTGGTTCAAAATGATTGAGTGCCGCTGACATATTGGGTAAATTTATACAAATTAAATTATTAAAACAAGGTAAAATGTTTGAGGGTCGAGCAATTTCCCCCTCACTCGACGCAGTTTGTTGAGAACTTCGTTCGTTTTTGGCTTGTCAGACTGTCAACGTATTTGTTTGTTTTGCTTTGCCTGTCTGTGTGTGGTGTGTGTGTGTGTTTGTGTGTGTGTGTGTACTGAAGCAAAGCTGTGTGTGTGTGTGTGTGAGTGTGTGTGCATGGTATGTGGCTTGTCACTGCCAGCCCAGTGGCTCAGCTCAGCTCAGCTCGTCTCGTCAACTTTACAACAGGGAAAGAGAGATAGAGATACAGTAAGTGTGAGAGAGTGTGTGAGAGAGTGAGAGTGAGAGAGAGAGTGAGAGAACAAAGTATCATTGTCTTTGTTGCTGTTGTCTTTGGCAGCTTGTCAGACTGTTGAGAATACTGCGGGTCGCGTTGAGTCGAACTTATTTATAAACATGGGCATGGGGGAACCCCTTGAGAGTCCGTGTCAAACATGTTGAACAGAGAACTACCGCAACAGCAACAACAATGCGCAACAGCAACAGCAACAGCATCGCCAGCAGCAGCAGCAGCATCCTCCTCAACCATAACAAACAGAATGAGAACTGGTTTGGTTATCCAGAGAGGACCAGTGTTATTGTTGCTGTTGCTGTTGCTGTTGCTGAAGCTGTTGTTTCCGTGACAATGAAAATAAAAATATTTGAAATAAACTGAAAACCGAAACGAAACAAAAACCCAAATGTTTGCAACTGTCACAACGAGAAACAGAGCATCGCATCAGCATCTGAATCAGCATCAGCATCAGCTACTGTTGATAACGTAATACAACAAAAAATGTACAACGGTTTTTGCTTTTGCATATTTTATAGATTAGAAAAAGATGTGGGCTTAAAAATGCTGTCCAAATGTCTGAGATTGGCAGCAAAGTCAGCCAAAATATGTCACACACAGATTTAGATTGATGAGTTGTCATGGCCAAATGACTTAATCCCAATTCTAAAGTATTTCTGGTTGCACACATGTTTGCAAACTAAATAAATGTGACCAATAAAAAATATGTGAAATAACATCATGTATTTAAATGAAAGTGCAATTTGTATGTGAATGAAATCCACGTAAACAGAGGGAGATAATGAAAGAAATATATTTATTTTAATATATAAATTCGTTTATCTAATATCAAACATATCTACAATCGATTTAATATCTGTGAGATTTGTTGCTTTGTTTTTTTAATTTTGTTAACTTTGCGATAGTTTCTTATTTTGACTCTGGATCTGGACTTGCAAATTCTTTATTTTTGTATCTTTTGTATCAATTTGGCAATATTTTATTCTTTATCTGTGAATTCAATTTGATTTGTTTTTTTTAGCGGATTCCTTTGCCTTGAGTTTTAAGATGCCAAACTAGATTTAATATATTAACAGTTTATTTATGGAAAGTATTAATTATTAATTTATAGTATATTAAATGAAAAAGTATGTTCAATGAAATATGCTTAATGTTATTATTATTTACTTTGCTTAATTTGCACTTTGATCGGATGCCATTTGGTATTTTAAAAACTGGAATAACCACAGACCTCATTCCTAATGTGCGCCCTTTGGTTCGGCAGTTGCATCATGCCAATTTCTGAACAATTGCAGCGCCTCCCTATATGGTCAGAACATTCCATTCAATCGGCCAAATAAGGTCAAAATTGCGAAAAGGCAAAAAGTACATAAAAATAAAAGAAAAACTGCTGCTTGGTTATGATTTCTTGGGAAGTGTCTGTCTGCCTTTTGCGATTGTCCCTTGCGTTGCTCTAATCCTAATTTATGCGCAAATAATGATGAAGCAGTTCGTGATGCAGACTGTTATTTCATCTCCCTCCCCTCCCTCTCTCTCTCTCTTACCAGGACCCCTTTGGCTTAATGCATTTGCGAGTTTGCCTTTGGCATTTCTTTTGGGCAGACGCAGCTCGACGTTAAGATTAAGTGGCTTACATTGTGCGACGCGTGTTGCAGCCACCAAGTTGCCGTTATGCATTTTGAGCGCTCCAGACAACGACAGGCAGGCATGGGGGGGTTGACAACGTGCAACCGAACTCAACTTAAATTGGCTTTGGTCAGCGAAAGTCGTCTTGAAGGGGTTTAAGTGTGGATTGTGATGCTTTGATGTTGGCTTTACTCCGAGGCGCTCATAATGAATTGTAAACGCTGCCACGTGTCTTTAGATACACCGATACTTTCAATGATATGAGTCAAAATACAGTTAAGTGGATTTTCCTTACCCCTTCCCACCAAAGCCAAGAGCTTCACTTTCCTTCAGCTGACGCATCCATCCCGCAAGCAACTTGCTCACGTTTCGTGCTTCACACTTCACCGATGTTTTCCCCCCTTAAAGTATTTTTGTTTCCCATATTTAACACTGGGATGGCTGATTGCACTTCATTTCACGCCGTAACTTGCCACAAGGTTTGCGCCCCTAGCCAATTTCTTGCAACATACACTTTTAAGGGCATTACCATTTTTGTAATGCTTCTAGGCCAGAAAAAAAGTAGTTGGCCAAAACTTGCCAGTAACTATTTTATTAACAAAATTAAATTATTATGGAAGAGAGAAAAGATCTTTATACGACATACATATATCTTCTCTATGTGCGCAAGGGTATTTTATATTCGGCATAATTTCTATCTTGTTTTCCAATTTCTTTTCATTTTTTTTCTGACCATTTGTTGGACACGACTGCAACGTGTTCCACTTCACGGTTCTGTTATTTTAAATTTGTCATGAAAATATTTTGATTGTTGCGTTGCTTGTTTCCACTTCAATTTCTGTTGCCACTTCCTCCCTTCATTTTTATAAAAAAAAAACACACACACATAGTATTATTATTTTATAACAGTTGTTCAGTTGCCTTTGACTTTACAGTTTGTTGCCACATGCTCCACATACGTTTTCTAAATTAGATTCTGCGGTTTGCCCTTCTGTTTGCTGACATGTCTATGACACAACACGTAGCGAGCAACTGTTGTGTGTGGGGTGTTGCCACATCTTCAGTCTCCCCCACAAACCCAAATCAATCGACTCCATTTGCTGGTTCGTCTGTGGTTAGTCACATTTCCACTTCATTCCTCGTTTATCTGAGCTGCAAGAACAATCGCTATGCGATCCGTACAAGTGGAAGTGGTATTTGCCAAGTCGCTAATTAATTAGACGTCGAACTGTCCAAAGTTGCCTGCGCATCTCTCAACATGTTGTTAATCGCACCGCACAGCAACAGCGACATTAACTCTAAGCGACACTTGACATGCAAATCCGACCCGAAAGATCGAAAGACAGTCGCGTCCATAATCCAATTTAAAAATCCATTGAAGTTGATTCTCTGCTTCCTTGCGTGCTTCCCTTCGACATAAATCAACGCACGCAGCGAAATTCATTTAAAATTCATATCTTGTCAGAATGTAAGTTATATTTTAAGCTTTTTATCGTCTCAAAAAGAAGAGAGAAAAGAGCGACTGCAGTTGTCGAGCGACGGACCTCACATTACTCATGCCCCAAAGCGTGTACAAGTGAATGAAGCCTCCAAGGAGCCCGACATGGCTGTGGGGAGCGGTAGTTGTTACCAACGGGCACTCAAGCTCCAGTCCCATCGGTCAGCTGGCTGGGAGCAGTGTGGCGCTACTGCTCTCAAGTTTTTTGGCTCCTTGTGGATAGTTGATTTACTGCGCTCCGTTGCATTAGGGTAACTCATTCGAAGAGGAAACAGTTTAGGTTGAAAGAATATTAAAAAAAAATATAATAATAATAATAAATAAAAAAAATCCCGTGTTTGGTTAAATACACTCTTGAACTTAACTTATTTCCATTTATTTAAAAATTAACAGACAAATGAAACAAATTAAAAATTTTTTAGCGTCACCTGAACATGTTAATTAATATTATCAGCCAGCTTCCCAGCCTAAGATGTTATCTCATTTAATTTTTTGTCTCAATATTTAATTTAAGCATAACATGAATTATTATTAATTTGTATCTTGAGTCACCCTAACGCAAACAGCTGCACGCCAAATCTTTTGGCCATTTAGGCGGCCTCGCACAATGATTGCAAACAACATCAGCAGTTAGAAAAACAACTCAATTGCCAGCCACGTGTTGAATGTGGCACGAAATTGTTGTTAATAATATTTATGTTGAGTGGTTCAACACCTCCAGTTACAGCAACAGCGCTTTACGGCCAGCCACTGGCCGCAAATGCGAGCTACTTAAAGTCGTCTCATATATCAGTGGCTTTATGGCTCAAATGCGTTATAATTCAGGCACAATGTCTATGGGCCACCTGTTCGCCAGGCGTTGAAGTCGTTATCACGTCTCCGATTCGGGCCACATGCATATGCCACAGACGTGTGCACATTTCAAAATGTTGCCTGACACAAAATGCTACAATATATTCCAATTAAATAAAATAAAATAAAATATAAAAAATATGTAGACTATAAAAATTTAATTTTGAGAAATTATTATATATTTTGATTTCATTTAATTCAATCACAAGAATGAGTCCAGTTTCGCTTGATAAATGAGCCATTTTCATACGAAATATGATCTGAACTTTGACTTGCATTAAATATGCTTACAGCCATGTTTGCTTCCCATTTATTGTTTAACTGTGCGCATTTAAAACATTAAGTCGTTAACTCAGCACTGCATAAGCTATGAAAATTGTTGGCCATTAAATTCGTGGAAATGGCGCTTGCCTTTTGGCCACAACACGCACTTAATGAGCTGCCAACTGGGCACGACATTTTCGCGTGGTTTATTTATAGACAGCGGTAGCAACAAAAATTATACGCCGTATTATGTTGATAATCGTCTGCGAAGCGGCTTAGAACAGCAGCAACAGCAGCAACAGCAATATACAACGGCAACTGTTGCTCTGGCGCCAGGCAATTGTCTGTTGCTGTTGCTGTTGCTGTTGCACGACGCCACAAAGTCTGCGATTTTTATCTGTAACCAGGCAACTTATCGCGTATTTTGCCTCTTTATGCTGCCAAAGTGGTTGTTGTTGTTGTTGTTGTTGTTATTGCTGCTCTTCTTGGCCATATTTTAGCTTATAAACTGTGCGCTGTCTTGGGCAACTGCGAATGCGACTGCGACTGCGACTGGCCGCATTTGCATTTTACTTGCCACAAAATGTTATGCAGCACTTTGCAGTTGCATAGCCAAACAAGCGCTCTGTTTACTGTTGACAGAATTGCATGTTAATTGTAACCGTGAAGAAATGTTGTTAAATACATTTGTCGGTTGGTTTAATTATAATAATTAACTCAATTTACACACATTTAAAAACTGTAAATATTTCAAGGTTGACAGAAGTGAACAAGAAATCTATTTGGCGTATTTTAGCCAAGTGGGAAGAAGTGGGTTTAAATTTGTGATTCCAAGCTTAAAAAATATAAATTTTTTAAAATTTTCTTGAGCACATTGGCTGCTATAAATATAATTTATAGGTTTGGAATACTTACTTTAGAAGATTATAATTTATTTATAAATTATTTAGACACACAGCCTCCTAAATTGTGGATAGTTTACGGGAAAAATTAGAGGCTCTTAAAGTATAAAAAATGAGTAAATATTTTTCAACTACTCTCTACTTGTTTCATCACTTCCTATATTTAGTTAGTTAATTTAGCAGCCCATTAAGTTAGTTAGAGTAGACAGAAAGACAGTCGGACGAACATTGCACACAACCGAAGTACTATTTTTTCTTTGGACAGACCAAAATAGTTTATCAACCAGAAAATGATTTTAGTAATGCTTTTAATCAAATCAATTGTGATTCGTTTCACATTAATCCAATGCTAGGTAAATTATATTTAACAGAGATTCAGTCTTAATTTTTCTCAAATCAATTGTCCAGTTTTGACTAAAATGCAGTTCCTCGCGTTATTTGTGCTCTGTCTGCTGTCCATGGGTAACTTGGCTAAATCGGATTCAAGGTCTTGCTTATGTTCACTTCTGTTGAGCCCAGTCTGTGGCAGCAATGGGATCAGCTACAACAATGATTGTTGGCTGAAATGTGCCAAAGCCAAAAAGGATAGCTCACTAACAATAAGCAAAGAGGGAAAATGCGAGCCAGATTCTAAAGATACCAGCAAAAAATTGTAAGGGTTGCCTCATGTTAATATTTAATAAACGTTAAACAAGCAGTCTATAACAATTTATAACTTATCAATTATTGTATTTTCACGTGAGTTGCCAACAATTGTCCAGAGCAAAAAAATTAATTGTTTTAATGGCTTGAACATTATTTGATGACTCATAACGTGCCGTTAACTGCATTGAGATGACGGCAATTGTTTGTTGGTTGCTTTTTTTTGTGGCAGGTTAACAACTTAATATTTTATTTTCCCCTTGGGTTTGTCACATGTGTCACTGGCATGTCACTTGAGGCAGACTGTGACTGAGCTGCCCGGGCACAAGAAATGCCACCGCTGACCAAATCAGAGAGGAGCTGGTGGTGGAGACTCTTAAATTATTTATATGCATCATCCACGTGATTTGCATGCGTGGCAGCTCCCAAACTCTCCGAGTGTCTTCGTTGCCGCCGCGTGGCGTCGCGACTGCTTCTGCTTCTGATTCTGCTGCAGTGTCTGCTGCGCATAAACATGTCATATTATTTTTTTACTGTCTGATAAGAGCTATGGCCCAGTCGGGCCAGTCAGCCATGACCAGTGCCCGTGCTGGCATTTGGAGGACTGCACACTTGATACTCGTATTTTTATGATGATGCGTCATAAAAGGGCAACAACGAAAGCAAAAAAAAAAAAGCACAAAATACGAGAAAAAATAAATGCAAAGTGAATCGCACACAAATATTTGAAAGGACTTCTGAATTTGAGGACGAGTTTGAGTGGGTGGCGTCAGCTTATCAATGCAAAACAGACGCTTGGCATTAGCTGGCGACCGACGCGTCAGACGGGTTGGGGGGTACAGCATTCAGTTACCCACTTCGTATTCAAAATCACTCCCCCTTTCCTCCCCCTCCTCAACGGGTCGCTTTTACTCCTGCTCCCCCTTTTGCCACTGCTGCATTGTTCATGGCGCGTTGAAGCAACCCTTGAGGGATTAAATTTCAACAGTTTTGCCGCGCGTTGCGCATTCTTGTCTACTACTTAGCCAGATTCAGTGCTGCACCACCCATCCACCGTGCCACCCACTCTAAAGTGGCTGCATCTTCTCCATTGCCGACTTTTCAGCGCTCAGCTAAAACTGTCTGACGTCCGCCCGATCTGTCCATCCCCCTTCTGGGCTTCGAAGTGGATCTGCTGGCTGGCAGTTCAGTTAATGAATGTAATCGCCATAAGCTGCCTCGTACTCATAGATTGGGGGAAGTATTTTCCGAGTTTTCCTAATGAGAGTTGGGTGTCTACAAAATATTTGCTTGTAATTGGGTTCCTGAAATTAGTTTTTTTTTTTTTTTTTTTTTTTGGCGAACAGCCAAGCGAACAAATTTTAAAAGCCTGGAATGGGCAATTATTATTTACAGCATTTTTCCGTTTGGGTTAATAAAATTATGCAACGCCTGTTTGCATAAAGTGAAGCTTGCGGTATATATTTTTGTTCTATTTCAGTTAGTTGAAGTTCATTTAAAGCACACTATTCAGCTTGCTTGATTTATAGACAGCTGGTATATAATATAATTTGTTTCTCTAATCTTTTATAAATTGGTATAAATACATATATATATATATATTTCTCAAATGTTTGTATAAGTGTGTGTAACTTTTGAATTACAATATGAATCATTTTAAAACAATCAAACAGTTTTTGATATGCGCACGTATCATGAAATGTTATTAAATTGAATTTCAAACTTTTACTTATTATACAGCTAAGCTGCTTACTATTTCTATAAATAGTAATTAAACATCGAAAATATCTTTAAAGTTGTAATATTAAAGTAATTTTTCAATGTTTAATTATATTTAATAAATGCCTTGCCAGAAAATGTTTCCATCTTAAAGTCGTTTAACTAAAGACCAAAAGACTCAAACTGTTCACTGCTGCTGTTTTACTTAATGGTAAAGGGAAAGGGAAAAACAAATAGAAAAGCGACGAATAACAAACACAATAAAATAATCAACAAACAAGATGCAACAAATAAGGTAATGAGTATACGCCGCGTCTGACAAAACAAGATACTGCTGCCCAAAGGGGCAAGGATGAGTATTCAAGGAGTGTTGCGTGATGAGTGTTGCTCCACTCTTCATTTGTTGATGTTTGTGTGGAAAAGTGAAAAGCATGTAAATGCCTGAGGCGGGTATTATGTGTGAGGGATGCTGTGCGTCGTCTGGCAAACACTTGAGCAGCTGGACAATGTGTTTGGGTTCATGTCGCAGGAAGCGAAAATAATTGTGGGATTTGACGTCAGACAGAGGCAAGGCTGGGTCCTGGCACGTTTCAATGCCAAGTGGGCCGCGGGGCAATTGCGATGGACAACAAAACAGTCGACATGCCTCATTACCAAGAGCAGGAACAGGAAACGAGTGCTCGAGCTGAAGCTGAAGCTAAAGTCGGGACAATTTTAATGCTAATGAATTGAAATTGTTGAGCGTCGGCTGTGGAATCCACGGCGAATGAGCAATTTAATTGTTGAAAATGCAAATTAAAATGAATTTTGTCGCATGTCAATGTCAAGTGCAAATGGGGCAACAGTTGCACCGCAACAATAACAACAATGTCGCGTTGCTATGGTGTAAAATAGAACTGATGTTTTCCATAGCGGATTTTCATCATTTTGGGGGAGAATTGTTTTGTTGGCCGCAGGGCGTGTAACTCATTTGCTGTTGCCAGCCCTTGACTTTGACACGAGCTGAAAACTATAAAAATATATATTATCATAAATGTATATACAGTTGTCATGGTATAGGTATGTGTATATATATATATATATATATATGAAGTGAATCCGCAGGCGTGACTAAAGTCAGCAGAATGTCACCTCATAAAAAAGCTGTAAAATTATATGTCTCTTTCTTTCATTCCATTGCAATTTGTGTTTTTTTTCTCTTTCTGTTTATGTTCTTGACTGATGTCATTTCTTTATATTTTTTTTTGCATTTTACAGACGGAACTCTCACACAATCTGCAACAATTGTCGGAGAAGGCACGTTCCACAACCGAATTCATACAGCGGCTCAAAGGCATGAGCGACAAAGTAACGGTACGTTGCAAGTAACTGCGAACATATATAAATGGTTTTTAAATTTATAATTATTTATTTTCACACAATTCTTTTTCAACAGGAATCGTGCATTGAATTCGAGCGTCTGGTGCACGCCCAATGCGACGCTTTGATCCAGGCCATCCACGAGAGGCGCGAGTATCTGCTGGAGGCCATACGCATGGACAAGGATACCAAAATCAGAATACTTAAGGTAATTTACACCTTGAGAATGCTCACAGTTTTCTTTCATCTTTCATTTACACATACTTTTTTTGTTGGGTTTTTTGCAGGATCAGCAATCGAATTGCACTGGCAAGTTGCAACAGACAACGGGACTCATTCAGTTCTGCATTGAGGCATTGAAAGAGACTGACAGCGCCGCTTTTCTACAGGTTTGTTACAATTGCAGCTATATTTACATACATATATATATATATTATTGTAATTAATGTCGAACAGGTCGGCTCCATGCTTATAAATCGCGTGGCCAATACGGATATGACCTGGCACCAGGAGGTCACCAATGCTGCCCCACGTGTCTCGCCCATTGTCGACTTGACCCTAGACGATGCTGCCATCACACGCGCCATCGACAATCTGAACTTTATTCAAATGAAAGGTGCGTAACTGACTAGAATTGAATATTCTACGACATTCCATAGTTTTCAATAACCAATCCAAGTTGCTAAAAATGTTGTTGCAAGTAAATAATCCAAAAGTTAACACAAATTAGCTAAGATGCAAGTACCAGTTGTGGAAATAATAAACAGTCTCTATAGAAAAGTATTGTAATCGCCAAAAGGTTGTCAGAACTGAAATGATTCTTCCAAGAAATTACTTTTAGAATCCCATATCAAATTGTAGTCTTATATAGTTCTTGTGGTACTTTTGCTTTAGCTTTAGGGTACCGCTAAGTTATTTGAATGCCTCCGAGCTCATTAGACTCCAATAACAAAGTATGATCAACCCATTTTGGTTGAAATTGATTTTCTCAAACTGTATTGCTTAACCAGACCGTATCATAAATATTGTCACTAATTGCCACATGATAAGGTAAACTTGCACATGTAAATATCAACACTCACACACACGCACACACACCCATACACATTCACACACACTCCCATTCTCGACGCACTCGAAAGTGTTGAAACAATAGAGTGCACTCATTAAGTGCCACTCTCGAGAGTCATATAAAAATAGTTGAGATATTTGAGGGGATTCCCAGGAGGAAAACACACCTATTTTAAATATAGAATATGCGATGCAAGAAAGGGAACAAAGTGGAAAATGTGAAGTGAAACGAACCGCAGTTTCCTTTCTTCGCCTGACAAATTTCCAAGGAAAGAGCCCACACACAGACACACAAACACACAGACACACAAACACACGCACACCAAAAATAACACACATCAGAGCAATTAAAACGAAAGTGTTGAAACTCGATATATTTTGTTGATGCGAGTCTGTCTCTAATTTATGAGCGCAACTCTGGCATATAATAAAAAGAACACCATAATATTAACATGAGTATAAATTATTATGATACCTGATATAGCTTATTTAATGTGCATATAGATCTGTTTAAAATGTCTTAACTTATTGTGCTTCTCTTTTATCTCGCGCCTGCCCACCACACATTACACAACATTTTTATGCGCTGCTTGAAATCTCATAAATAAACATATAAAAATTAAAACAAAAAAATTACATTAGCAGTCAAAGATGAGGATGAAAGATGTCCGGCAGGTGAGCAACTAAATGCAACAAACAACAACAATAATTAAAAAACAATTTACATAAAATCCAAATGTTTTAACTGTTTTTCGTTCTAAAACAAAAAAGTTTTACAAATTTTTCACATATTTTCTTTTACGACAACAAAAATGTTTAATAGTAAAGCAAATATTAAAACCAACAACTTCTTCTTTGGTGCTTTAGCTATCACACACACACACACACAGACACACACTCTCACACATAATGCAATTTTCATGGTTGGCCATCTTTCGGGCTATTTATTATTTTTTTTGTCTTGATATCTTTTGTTTTTTGGCCTACGCATAATAATTTTCGCATATCCATTTCAACCAGAGTATGCCACAAACAAAATGTAAAACAAATAAAAATGTTCGCATTCCGAATTTGCAGACAGCACTATACACTGTTCAAAATGCAAAAGCACTTGAAATAAACAAATTTTTAATGTCAATTCTAAAGTTTTAACTGTAAATCTGTAAGATATATCGGTTTTTAGCGCTTCACAAACCCTCTCTCCCTGGAGGATATTCGCAAATATACTCGGTTTTTCTTTTGGAGCACTGTATATAAAATATATAAAAACATAAAGCAGAAAATGCTGTCAAAATATTTCCACTTCCGTTGCGTTCCACCACAAAATGTCAACGGGGCCGACCTCCAAGAGACATAATTTTTTTTTATACCCACATTTGTTTTATATTTTTATTATTTTTGCCTTTTTGCCCGCCGCATTTCCCCGCCGGCTCCGTTCGCAACTTTATTATTTCACGCTTTGGCTTTCATTTTTTATACATTTCTATGGTATTCGGTGACATTTTTTGGAGTCCGACTGATTCGCCTTGGGCAACCGCTTAGCTGCTGCTTTATCCTTATGCAGGATAATATATTTCTCACTTCTCCCCATTGCGTCGTGCTCCGCTCCACGTTTCCTAATAAATTTCGAATGCAAAACTTTTTACCTGCGTTTTTGACATTTGACAGCTTGGCGCGTTCTTAATTTGACGTCAGCTCCTCTCGCCATTTTAGGACTTATTTTGTGGCATACTTTTGGGAAGCCCCAACGCCAAATTGATGCCTTTTTTCGCTCATTTGTGTTGTTCGAGCCATAAATTTTTATTGTCAGGCGTTGCTTTTATTGTTTTTGTTATTTTATCGGGCGTGGTGCAATTAGTATATGTAAGTACTATATAAATAATGTATGCATAAAGCTTTGAGTTTTATGTGCAAATGAGACACACATTTTATGTTAAGGGAAGGGTTCTTCAGTGTCGTCCTGTTCACTTTACTTATCTGTTTTCACTCTTGCTTTATATCCAATCAGTTTTATTTGCATGATTTCCATCTGGTGAAATCTCATGTTGCTTTTTCTGTACACATATTTGGTATCTTGTTAACATATTATTTTTAAGATCTTTAAAAATAAGGATTTAATTGTTGTCGATATTATTATAATTATTTATTGTTTAGAACATCCTCAATCATTTTCACTTTTTTCATTCACTCTTCAATCATTCAATTACACTAATTCAGTTCGAATTAAATCAGCTTTTCACCAATATTAATTTTTATAACTTAAATTATTTGCATTGTGCATACAAATACATAAATATACACCACATATTCACAATTATTAAATGATAACATTTAAACTATTAATTAACTTTTGTTAAGTTATTCATCACTTTAATTTGCCGGCAGTTTGTACTCATCCCGTTTCTTTCGAAAACTTTATTTTACTAACATTCACTAAAACCAACATTTGTTATCCTTATATACATATGCATATACATATGTATATAGATAGAGATTTATGTTTAACTTATCTTTCGCTTCCCCTGCCGCACACACAGCCCCCTCGACGCCCAGCATTTTACCAAGCGATTGCTCAGCGGAGAATAATTCAGTTACCGTTGCGTGGCAGCCACCGAATAATCATTGCTTTGTCGAAGGATATGTCCTCGAGCTGGACGATGGCAGCGGCGGTGAATTTCGAGTGAGTGGCCCTTGAGTGTTTTGGTGATTGCAATGAGTGCAGCTTTAACTTTGTGTATTCGACATTTGGCATTTGCAGGAAGTTTACTGCGGCAAGGAAACTATTTGCACCGTTGACGGTCTCCACTTCAATTCCATGTACAATGCCCGCGTGAAAGCCTTCAACAGCGCCGGCGAGGGTGAATACTCTGAGCTGATTGGACTGCAAACAGCGGAAGGTGAGTTTGCCATACCCCAATCAAACCCGTCACACTATCCGGTACCAGGTTTTTCAATTAAACTCTCTCAGCCTCAAGCAATATCGCTGTTCAGTTCGAGAACCTGGTGGCGTTTCTATTTTGAGCTACTTTGCCAACTCTTTTATAATTTAATCCTTTTCGGTCATGCGCCGAGCCCCATGATGACTCTTTCCGCCCCTCCACTTCATCAGTTCCATCAGTTTTTCACTCCCTGTCGTTTGTCGTGCTTTGCATGTCAAACAGCCATTGACCCCTTTTGCGCCTGTCGACCAGAGGCGGCTCCATTCGCAATCCAATTCTCACTTGATTGATGCATGCGCCACCTGACAAACGCCCCCGTCTCCAACTCCGACTCCGTTGTTTCCCCTTTCTGTCAACCTCACCCACTTCAACCGCAGTGCAAATGAAACAGACGCTTCAAGTTATTTAATTTATAAAATTGCTGGCGCATTTCTGGTCGTGGCCTGTTTCCCGTTTTATCCAGGCGTTTTATTAGTTGCTCCACGTTAATTTGCAACTTTTAATTGATTATTGCTGGGGTCGCCAGTTGTCCCCGACCGACCAGAAACTGTTGTACCCAAGGAGCACCACAAGACATCGGGCTGCCTAATGCAAATTGTTATTTTATGGAGTGTTTACATTGGACGCGCGTACGCCTAAATAATTAACGGTTAACCGTTGACGCTTAATGACGCATAACGCTTTTTACGGTGGGTGGTAAATGGGGAGGTGGGGCATCTAAATTGCTAATGGGTTGCTTCTGGTAATTGACCTGGGTTGGAGCACTACAAACACCATACAAAAATCAAATTTCTGATAGAATTAAATTACGAAATTCAGGTGCCTACTTAATTTCAAATTATTTAGAGGCGGTAAAAAAAATTATATATATTAAAAAATAATTATTGGAAGACCTTGAACATATATCTATGAATAGATTTAATATATTCCGAATCTATTAAATATATTCACAATAATATACAGCTATGAAAAGCAACAAGAATGCCACCAAAAAAATTTATTTTATATTATTACTCAAAATATAGTGATAGAATAAAATACTTACTATCCCAAAATATTGCAAATTTAAAACTATTAAATAACTGATAATCATGACAATCGCATATTTGGGTAAACAATAAACTTCTAGCTGCTTTCGGCCACACAATTACCTTGAGTGGCACATAAAAAGACGAGGTTAGCTGCACCAAGAATCATTAACTATTCAATGCAGGCCTCGTTGCAAACCGCATCATCATTATCATGAACATCATGGTCATAACGAACAACTGCAACATTCTCCAGTTGCCTTAGTTGGCATTAGTGGCATTCCCTTGGCGACTTGGCTTTGGCCACTTAATGCGCCACAACAATAAAAGTAAATTTAATAAAGTACTCGGACTCTGGCTCTTCTCGTGGCATACTTTGTGGCGCATAACAGCATAAACTATCGGCCATTGCAACGGAGTCAATGCTTGCAACTGGAGCTATTCTGTGCACAATGACTCTCCACTCCCTGCCCCTGGCTACTTGCCACTTGCCACTTGCCCAGGCCACTTGAGCCTTGACAATAGTGAAAATTGCAGGCTCATGCTGCACGTTGGTTTAGGAATAAAGAAAAATCTAGAATAGAGAATTATGAAAATGTAATATCTTTTCCGAGATAACATAGCTGTGGCATATATTTTGGTAGATTGTAAATATTCAACATTAATTTTTCACAAAAATGAATTTGCTGAAATGAAATAACTTAATTTTCGATTCAAACAAATATTTATTTAGAAATATTTATTTACAAACAGTATTGTTTTCCACATAGCGTGAACCACTGTGCATCATGACAGTTTGTTGTTGTTCTTTTCTCATCATTGAACCACTGTGCAGTACTCTGTGGCAGTTGCTTTCTCCTCGATGATCCAGTTTCTGTTGCAGCTGCCCCTTGGAGACCGTGTATTGTTTTTTTTTTGTTTGGTTTTTTTTTTTGTTAGTCTGTTACTTGATTCTCAGTCATTATTGTTGTGGTTGTTTTTCTCCACTTGCAGTGGCCTGGTTCACGTTTGATCCCGTGCTGAGCGGCGGAGCCGGCTCTGGACTAATCTTTAGCAAAAATAATGCCACTGTCTCTGTCGAAGGCTGGGAGCATCGAGTGGCCCTCGGTTCTGTTGGATTCTCGCGCGGCGTCCACTACTGGGAATTCACCATTGACAACTATACGGCGGACACGGATCCGGCATTTGGTGTTGCCCGCATCGATGTGGCCAGGAACAAAATGTTGGGTAAGTACAAAACTAAAAGGAGTTGCTCGAAATTGTAAGTGGAAAATGGGAAATGCTCTCAGTGGGTTACTGAGTCCATTTGAAATTCAATTAAAAAGATGACTGCCCCAATCGAGGGGACAGAAACCACTTGAAAAGCTTTCAAAAACTTTCCGCCCATTCCGTTATAAAAAAGCTGGTAAAGTGCAACTGAAATCGGTACAACAAATAGATTTGCAGCGCCACCTAGCGTTGACAAAAGGCCAATCGTATGCGCAAAACTTTTTAGCTAATAAGTAAGTGACTGAAATTCCACGATAAGGCGACACAGGACACAGGACACGGGGAGGGGTAGAGAGAAGAGAGAGCGGCGCAGACGCGTCTCAGCTGCAAAACTTTGCCATTTCGCTCCGGCCAATATATAATGGCAAATGGGAGGCGTTATGTGGATTGGTGGGCGTGACGAAGAAAGTTTTGCCGTTTCTTGTTGCGTGTGCGTGAAACTTTTGGCCAAGAAGTTTCAGTTACCAAACGATGGCATCCAAGTATCTAGGACCGTTTGTCTCTCCGCCTGTCTGGCTGTCCAATTGTATGTAGGTAGGTGCCAACAAACACAAACAAAAGCATGAGAGACGCCTGGAAGCAAATTGATTGAAAATGCGTCTGGGATGGAGGATTGAAGTGGGTCGCAAGGGCAGAAAGGGTTATGGGATTGTTAGACAGACAAAAGTAATTAAAAGTGCGACACTTCAAGTTTGCGCGTGACAAAAGTTTATTTGTGGATTCGCATTCCATCTTAAATTATTCGTAGACTTTCCCAATTTATATTTAAAGCTTCCCATGCGCCATTTAACACGTGCCATCCCCCGCCCGCCACGCCCCGACCGCTCTGATAGTTGCAACTGCACCTCGACTCGGAAGTATTCAAATTAAATTTTCATATGCAAACGCCTCAGAGCGAAAATGTGCAACTTTTGCACAGGTGGCAGCCCCAAAGCGACTGACATTGACACCAACAATGCAATTTTGCCAAGTTATTTTACGATTTGTTCTGCTCAGTTGTTCCTCTTCCACTTGTCTTATTAAAAAAGTGAGGGACAGACGGGCGGGGAAAAAGAAAAATGCATTTGGCTAGGGACTAAAACTTAAAGTAAGCGTAGAAAAAAGAAAGTGGGATGGAAAACGCTAATGGTGACCAAACTTCCAAGTTAAGTTGCAAGTCTCCTAATATAATGCAAAACTGTTCTAAAATTCTATTGTAAGTCGTGCAAGCAAAATGGCAAGAGAATAAAACTCGTGAGGAAAGGGGAGGTGTGACGGAAAATATATTGTTATATTTATCTGTCCAGCACTTCTTCAACCCTTCAGCAGAGGGAGGAAATTAGTGGTATTAATAGGCAATTATGTTAATTTAGCATTATAGATTAAGCAGACATATTGAAAAGACGTAAATTCCTGGGTTCTCCCCTTCTGACACACATATCGGAAGTATACGATACCCAACATAGGAAACTAGTTATGTTCATCCAACCTCGAACATATACATATACTATATATATCATATTGTTAAATATTCTCCCTTGTATTTTTTTTCTAAATTTCAGGCAAGGATGAGAAATCATTTGCCATGTACATTGATCGACAGCGGTCGTGGTTCCAGCACAATTCTGTACACGAGCGTCGCGTGGAGGGCGGCATCACCACGGGCAGCACAGTTGGTGTGTTGTTGGATTTGGAGCGGCATACGCTCAGTTTTCTGGTGAACGAGATGCCACAGGGATCGGTAGCCTTTCGTGATCTCTACGGTGTTTTCTATCCGGCGGTGAGCATCAATCGGGGCGTTACATTAACCATGCACACGGCAATGGATGCACCCAAAATGGATTACTTTTAGAGTGTTTAGGGGTGAGGGTATAGCGAATTGTGTACATATAGCTTGACATTTAGCAGTTATCAGTGTCTATATACATATATATACCTATTTACACTACATAGCTTATAGCATAATCTATAACAACATAAAAAAACATACCTACTTAAATCATTATGCTTCTAGATGTAGTTTCGGGCAAAGTTTAGCGACATATCCACAATCTACTCGTATCTATCAAAAATCCACACAACGTTTTTAAAACGCTGCACAAAAAAAGAAAATAAATATAAACAAAAATAAATTAAATTATTTAAACAACGTTGCTTGAATCAAATAATTATTAAAAATAATTCAAAACGAAAAAAAAATGTGTAAAATATGATAAACAAAACAAAAAAAAAAAAATTCACAAATTTTAAAAGTATTTGCCACACACAAAGCCAAAAATCAATCACCGTGCAAAATACCAAAAAAAAAAAAAAAACTTAAAATTTAAATCTATTTAAACGTCATAAAAACCAAAATAAACACAAAAATAGATCTGTTAGTAAATAGTGTAGTTCTGAAATTGCATATGTATGTATGTATCTGTGTGTTAGTGCTTACAAAATTTTGTGTGTTAAAAGGGAAGCGAAACAATTCCGATTATTCTGCGTGGCAAAAACAAAAAAGAAACATAAAATACAAATAATATAAATATTACGCATTGAGTATATGAAGCAAAGTGCAAGTTTTTACAGAAGTAGAGATAGAATGCTAAATGCTGCAAAAACTCACATAATATTCTCAATGTTAAATGTGCAATTTCTCAAATATTTAGAACACGTTGAAATTGCAACAACACAATCCAAAAAAAAAAAACAAAAAAAAGATTAGCGAAACAAACCATTTCAAAGCCAACTATGTTGCTTAAAAATTAAATTTGCATTTACTTATAGATTTATAAATATTAATTAATAAACTCACCATTAAGTTTCGTGTAAATATTAGCATACCTTATATTACATATATATTTCCATTAAATGTAATTACTTTACAGACATTGGCTATACATGTGTTTTTTTTATAAGATATACAAAACTTTATACATAAATATTTGCTAGTTTTACATGTGTAATATTTAATTATAAAACTCTATCTACGGAATTATTTATACATTTCAATTTAAGTCCACCCAAATGCAACGTTAACAAGAAGAAAAAAAAACAGCTACAATTAACGTAAATATATAATTACTGTGCATGTTTAATATTTATAATTGTAATAACAATACTTACATAATTATAATAAAAAGAACCCCAAACTATGATATGCAACCATAAAAAACCCGGATTATTTGAATGGCCTAACCAACCACAGCCACAGAAACACGCAAACGAGTTTATTTATAAAGTCATATGGAAAAGAAATAATAAATATTGAATATGCATACTTAAATATTAAAGTCAGCCTTTGATTCTAATTGTCTAGGGTTTTGCTCTATGGGAGCTTTAACTTTAGTTAAGGTGCCTAAGAATTTCTATATATTTTTATCTTATGGAAGAAAACGGGCAGAGTTCCGGGCTACTATTCCCAGCGATTGGAAGCCTGCGATATTCCACTCAAGCTGTTAATTTAATACATATAAACGTAGAAATTTACTTTCATTTTGAATTAAGATTAACAGAATCAACTGAAATAATTTTATTATATGACTCTTCTGTCTCTGGTGTATGGTAAGAAATTTATTAAGTGCGCTTTTTTTAGAAATCCTATTGTTGTCCAAATCATTCGCTAATGTTTTCTTATTTGGAAATTCTTGGAAACAAGAAAGAAAGAAAACACTACCTAGTTTGCTCTCATTTTCCAGTATGCGAGACACTCCTTTTCTCGTTTTACTTTCAACGCGTTTTACTTTCAACTACATTTCTGTGTGTTCTTCCACAAAATGTGGCCATTTCTAACACTGCTCTCATTATCTGATAACAAGAAAGACACATGCAAGTTTCGTAGCTAACATTTCCTATTTAACTGTGTTTCCTGGTATTCTAGAGACTCCATTTTCTATGCAACACATTTTCACTTTCCCCGTTTTCAAAATGATTACCCATTAGCTAAAAACTTCACGCAAGCAAAAGTTCATTGTGCCAATTTCTGTCAGTGTGTTGAAGGTTTGTCGTCCTAAATCCAACTGTTGTGCGACTTGTGTGTGTTTGTTGTGGGTTCATGCGCGAAATGTGTCGCCAACAATGAACAATTGCTGCTGTTGTGTTTGGCTGAGACACTTTAATAAATTACACACTTAACTTTAGCCCACAACTACAGGAAAACAAGCCAACAAAAAATGCGAGGCTATAGAAACTACAACAATAATATTCAAACATATAACGCTTGGCAAGTTGCACATGTCAAATGCAAAAGCCGTCATTCTGTTTGCCTCTGTGTGTGTGAGTGTGTGTGTATGTGTGTGTGTGTTTGTTGCATTGTGCATACAAAAACTTTACCTCTGAGCGAGATTTTAATGAGCGCAACACAACAAAACCGCGAGCCAACTTTTATTATTTTGGCTGAGCATTGTTTGCTATTTTAGTTGTAGTTTGTGCAACTTCTTTGGGGGAAACGCATCAGAGTGCAATTTTTATATCCGGGTTGCCACATCCCAAAGCCCATCAGACTTGACGCTGCAGATTGCACTAGACGAGCTGAGCTCAGCCCTAAACCAACTGTGGGGTGTCGGCCACATCCGTTTCCGTCGCGTCGCCTCGCCTCGTCGACCATGTGGCGTCCGTAGCAACGCAGCTGGGGGCACGGCAATGTTTTGGGGCAGCAACAGAAGCTGCTTTTCAGCATCGCTCGTTCGCTTCATAAATCATAAAACTTTCACCGCACGTCGCCTGCAAGGATGCTCATAACAATGCGTATAGCTGCCCCTGCTGACACCCCGCAACTCTCAAACTTGCAACATCCCAAGCTGCCAACTGACGCTAAGTGTTGAGTAAATGTTTTCGCGCCTCGTTGCGTTCACAAATTCCCCAAACATTCTCGGTTTCGCTCTTGTTGCCGCTGCTGAGGATGTGGCACGCTGTTGTCGCTGCTGCTACTTCACTACCACACTTCCACATAAAGTAACCATATTAATACCATCAGGATATCCATCTCCAGATAGCAAACACGCGCCCAGTTTAACTTTGTCCGAGTTCCGCACAAACTAGTTGCTGCGACTTAACAGATTGTTCCTGTGGGAGCTAAATGAAAATGTATCTATAAGATACTCGAAACAAAAGTATGCATCAAATTATCAGGGGGGCTTCGTTGGTGTATAAATTATTTTATTTAATATTTCGATTCCAAGATTAAAGATAAAAGATAAAAATGTGGCACTTCAAATGAAGAATTGAGTTTTTATTTTTAAATTTATTTTCAGCAAAATATAAATATGTGTGTTGTTTAAGAAATGGAAAATAATATTTTCAGGCTTATAAATATTTTTAGTTATTATTTTTAACTTATCAAAAGAGTTGGCATCGATCCCGTTTTCTTTTCCTTAAGGACCCAAACACTTAGGCAACTAATTTAGCAAACACAACAAAACTTTATTCACAGATGTGCCAAGAATTTGTAATTAGCGAGCAGTTTTTTAAAGGACATTATTCAGAAAATTGCAACTTTCTAACCTCCTATATATCAGTTGTGGTATATATCTGTGCTGTAGTATCAGAGACCGGATTCTCAGTTTCTGTTGGGTAAGTCGTTTCCTCTGCATATTCATTGGATACATTTGTGTCATTCTGTGGACCGCCTGCCTCCCAAAGTTGCATTACTTGAAGAATTCGTGGCTGAATCAAGCTCCTGACATGAATGCCCCAAATCATGTCAATATGATTCGATTTCTTGCTCATCTTGTATTTGAACACAACATTGGGCAGCTGCTTCATCAGGCGCTCTACGTCCTCGACATCTGACAGATAATCATTTTGGCCATAGTAAAGAGCAATCGGCGCTGTAATTTTCTCCAGAGGATAGTCCGGAGGCGTGGCACGCCCATAGATCCGTTGGTTCTCCTTCGTGTCGTAGCTGAAGGCACAAAAGCGATTTGATTGCCTCACCTGCAAATAATGTCGACCTTGCTTGCTATTTGCACCGGCTGGAACATGACCCAATATCACTGGCACCATGGTCTAAAATGGGCAGAGAACAGAAAAGAAGTTTTGATTTTAAAGACTCCTGGGCATAATCCCTGCTACACACCATGTTGAGCTCAGCCACATTCTTGCCAACCAATTTCCACGCGAAGTACAGGCAAAGATCCATTGCGTGTGCTGATCGGGTGCATTGGTTATAGAATATATACGAGTGACGTGCCACCTCAAAACGATCTCCCAGCATTTTTACCATATCGCCCGCCAGGCCCGCCATTGGAGTCTTCGCGTGTATCATGTAAGCCACCGGAGCGAGGGCGTTCATCACGTGCACCTTGGCATTGTAGTCCGGTCGACTGGAGGCCATCACAAAAAAGGTGGTGGTGCCCTGGGAGTGACCAATGTAGCTCAACTTCTTGTACCCAGTTTTGTTCAGCACCGTATCAATCATTGCGGGCAGATCGTAAATGCCAATCTCATGCCACGAGAAGCTCCAGAAATCCTTGTCCGTATCGGGATTCAGTTCGACATGAGCACGTGAATAGCGATTGCCACGCGCATTTCCCATCCACACATCATAACCGGCATCATAGAGATAGTAACCCAGTCCGCTGTGCGGACCCATTAAAATCCACGACGCGGAACTATCCTCGAGTCCATGCACCAGCAGCACAGGCTTAGCTCCAGGTCGGGCAATACGATGCATCTGCAGAAGATACTTGTCCTCAGTAGTAACTGTATGCAACTCCCCGGGATAATTGTACTTGGCTAACAATTGCAGCTGCAATTGGAATAAATATTCTTTAATTTAGTTTTTCAGTGGACAAGCAACATTTACCGTTTTCAGATGCGCATCTTCAATCACGCTTGCCGGAAAATTGTCCTCTAAATAACTAGCTTCACTTGCTGGCCACAGTTGGCCAATCACAAAGAGTAGTCTGAATAAATAGCTCCATCGGCTGTTTACGTGCTCCATGGCGTATGATATCAAGTATACTGAACTGATTTTCAGTGTGTTAATCACTCCCCCAGAGAGGAGCAATTAGTTGCGCCAACATTTAGTTTAATGTTCTCTCAGCTTACCGGACAAGTATCGTTTTAAATCCAGTTAAACAATTAAAAAAGTAAATTAAATTTGAATCAGCGTGTCGAGAAATTATTATTTTATCTGTCATTTTATATAATGAACATACTTTGGTTTTACAGTATAAACCATAATCAATTATTACTTATATTACATTGTGTTACTAAAGCTGATTTCAGATAGATTTTGAATTTTGTGCAATATAAATTTTATTTCTTCTGGCTAATTCAGAATTTTCAATTCAATATTGAAAAGTAGCTAATTGTTAATGCGCCAATCGATCAGTTCAGTAATCGAAGGCCAGAATCTGTCTGTCAACCCATTAGTCAGTCAATCATAACGGTGGCAATTAAAATGTCATTTTAATGAAAATAGAACTGCGATTGAAAACGAAAATTTAAACCTAAATTCGGCTAATCAAATAACACACAGGCTTTTCAAACTGTTTGCCAGCTAGATTGAAAAATTTAATTTTTAATTCAGTTGTGGCGCGTGCACTCTGCAAAGCAAGCGACCACCCTAACTAAGCTTGAGGCGCCATAAATAGTCGTCTTCTATATACCCTGTAGCACTAAAAAAAAATTAAACAATTAAAATTAAATTTAATCTTTTATATATAATTTTTGTGCACAAATACATATTTTGATTTTTATACGATTAGCTTACAATTGACATTGTAGCCACAATATGTATAAGAATACTGTAAACCTTTTTAAAGGGTAGCTTCGAAGTAGAGCTTTAACTTTTTAAGAGGCAAACTCACTTGTTTTTGGCTGCTCTCCATTCAGCAAATATTTGAAGCGCTTTCGTTACTATTGGTGAAGGGGGGTTGGGTGGAAGGGAGGGAGCTCCTTTCAATGCCTATGTCATCGTGTTTTACAATTGATTGGTAAAAATAGATTTCAGCTTTTGCATAAAATATTTGGGTCCCTTTATTTGAGCCAACTGCTGTCACACAGTCACTGGTTGACAGCCGCACAAACCGGCGTCCAATTTTCACTAGGCTCGTAGGTTCTGGCATCATGTTGAAACTGTGGCAGGAGCAGAGGACGAAACTGAGTTTCAATTTGAGTTGGAGTTTGAGTTGACTGACCAACGTTTCGACATTTGACAAATAACTTAATTCAACGATGTCACCACATGTTGGCAGCGACAGCAACAGACCAAGCAAACGAGTCCCAATCTCGATAGACCCGTGCTTTAGTTTGATTTTACAGTCGGCTTAAAATTGAGTTTAAAATAAAATATATTTTAAAAACTTGGGCTTAAAATCATATTATTGTTGTTGGTAATCGAATAAAATTTTGAAGACTTTTTAAAAGTTATGCTTGGTCTTTATCTAAAGTTAAAAGTCAGATTCTTGCTTATGTTATTCGGATCAGAAGAAGATTTTAAATTGTGTTCATGCATAAAGAACTTAGTTTCTAGTAAATTTAATTGTTGAAACTATTTAAAGTCATATTATTGTTCTTCCTTTTCAGAGTATATTTTAAAGCTTTTTCAGTAATTATCCTTATACATAAATAACTTGGTCACTTGTTAATTTAGCTCTTTATTTATTTTTTTTTTTTTTAAATTATATTAAAAATATATATAAGAGACTTTTCAATATTATTTTATTAAACATATATTTTTCTCTTTTGCATCAGTATTGCATACTTTTGGCATTTTTATAATTTATTTAAATTGCTGATTAACTTATTATAGTTAAATAAAGCTTGCAACATCAAATTTATGCAAGTTATCCATTGCACTTTTGACCTACTTCGTGATAAGTATACAAATTGCAAGTTGTTGAAAAGAGGGGGTGCTGGGGGAATCGGTGCTGCGGAGGTGAATTAGGTAATTCCCTTTTGGCCAGCAAGGCAATCAACGTCAACCCGTTGAACACTTTGAAGCGTGGCGCGTGTTCCGACAATTAGCTAGTCTCTATTTTGAGAGCGAATGCCAATCAGACGACAATCAGCGTTGACTACACGATGTTGCCACAGAATGTTGCCACACAGTGTTAGTAACGTGCTAGCAAAAAAAAAAAAAAAAAAAAAAAAAAAAACCGGTTCAGTCCTTAAGCGCCAAAGTGTGCGGCTATTAAAAACGAGACCAATCAATTGGCCAGCCCTGCCTTCCATTGCCATTGTTGTTCAATAAGAGCAGCAGTTGCTCTTTAAGTGACTCTCCCAGTCTCCTAGAGACCCAGTTTCCTCGATTTGGTTCAGAGTTGAGCTCGTTAAAGAGTCTGCGAGTTAGTCTACTGCGACCATCTGCAGTTGCCCGATTATGATCAGCATTGTTTAGTTGCAGCATTTAGTCTGCTACTTGGCCATAAGTATCTGGCCAGCATCTGACTCTACTTCACTGGCATTAGCCACGCACGTGACTTTTAATCACGCGCGCATAAAATTTCAGCCAAAATCGGAGAAAATCCACAAAAATAAAATAAACCAAAGAAAACCACGCCTGGTGAATTTATAGAGGTGCTGGACTGGTTTATAACTTTGGCAACTTAGACTTTGTCTAGCTCATTATAAGTGTCGTTTATATAAATATATATATAGATATACATATATATGTATATATGTACATGTACAATTTAAAGAGGGTATATTATAAATGTTGTACGCTCCTCTAATTTTTCCTTAAGTATTAAATGTAAGCTGATTGTGCTTTTCAAGAACTTCATTTAAAATATATGTTTTTTTTTTTTGGTCAACCAATGTATTTACTTTAATATTAATTGTTGTTGCAAGTAAATTGAATTTTTTAATTAAACTCAACTTTGTTAACATATTTCTTTCTAAAATTTAAATTATTATTTCTAAGAGTATTTAAGATTCAGTACTAACATTTTTTCATTTCTTATCGGAAGTTAAAATGAGAGTATTTTTTTGTGCATAGCTCCAAACAAGTTGTACAAGTTGTAGTAAAGGCCTTAGAAGAAATCCAAAAGTTTGCGCTGCTTAAACTGCTAGGCGTGGACGAACTTTACGACTTGGCTGATGTTTTGAAGACCTATGTTCCCATGCTCCACTCCTCCTCGAAACCCCCCAACTTCTGAAGCCGTTTTGTCTGCCCAGCGCGACTTTAACCTTTTCAAGTTCTCGCTGTCATCCCCCTGTACTATATCTGTCTGGACGTCCTGGACGGCCAGTTGGAGCAGCCATATTGCATTTGATTCAGATAGAGAGACGACAGTCGGAGCAAGGACTTGACTCCGAGCCAAATGGCCGTCGGCTGTGCCAAGGACGTGGACTCGGAGTCGAAATCGGAGTTGGAGTTATATTATTATGCTTACGGGCTCGCCCAATGCCAATTACAATGCGTTTCGGGCAACGGGTCGGACCGTTGCTGTCAGGTTCATTCAATGGAAACAGCTCCAGCTTCAGCTTCCACTTTGCCGCATTGCCACTTTCTACTGCCACGCCCAGCTGCCTGCCCTTTTTGCATTTTGTTGTAATTACTTTGGGCTCGCTTTGTGTGCACGTGGCACATCCTGTGTGGGTAGAGCCAAAGTAGCTTTGAGCAAGTTCAGGGTCAGGGTAAAAACATCTTCCTAGCTTTAAGGAAACTCTACTCGACAGAGCTGCACTAGGAATACCCTGAAACCAGTTGTGAAATGCAGACTTCCATAATAGTTACAAGTTTTGTCGATCTAAAAATAAAGGTAGTGAATGTTTTTATTACACATATTTATGTACAAAATATATACATATATATAGATATAGTAAATACACACACTAAAATACTATATACTTTATGGGATCGGAGATTCTTTGTTCTGCTTGCACAACTTCACTTCACCCATTTTGAATATGTTTAAGGTATAAAAATAGATTTTCATTTGGCAATACCCAATTGCCCATAGCATGCAACACAAACGGCAATTTAAAATAATAGTTCGACGATAACAACAAAATTTAAGTCAATTAATTTTCATATTTAATTCAATTTCGCACACCGCAAAAAGTTCATTTAAATAACAGCAAATTAAAAACGAAAATAAGAAATGCTTCGGCGTTTTTATTTAAAAATTGGCATGGTCCAGCGAGTGATGTGCTGACAGACCGTTAATTCAATCGATGAAAAGAAAAACGACGAGGAAAAAGGAAAATTATCATGCACCTTAATTAATTACGTCATTATTTGCGTATCGTCGCGAATGCAATGCGTGGCTGTTCAGACATTAACTGTGATTTTAGTGGCAGGCAGAGATGCCTTTTGTGCAACGTGTTCTTGATTCTGTGCCAGGCAGAATGCTTGCGGCTGCCCCAGCTCATTTCTGCTCATCATTAAAATAAACGAGTGATAAAGAATTAAGGACAACGGCGGCGTCAATTTCTGATATGATTAATTTATGCCACATGAGAAGATGAACACCTCAATTCTTTTCACTGAACCACAAAATATCGCAGCAGGTAGCAAAAAAAAAAAAAAAAAAATATATATGACAATAAAATATAAAAATCATAAATATGAGGAGGCAGGTGGAGCCCCATAAGATTATTATTATTTATTTGTATTTATCTGTAGCATTAATCTGAACTTTGATGTGCAGTGTAAAGTTGGTGTGATTGGGACGCTTGCAAACTTGTAAAAGACAAATAGTTATTTAATTGTATATCGCTTACTGTTTATATAATAAATTCAATAAATTAATTGAATTAAGCAGCATTCCATCGATGTCTGTCTGTCGGAAAATATGTAATTAGTTTGACATGAATGGAAATTTAATATGTGTTAAGTGCAAAGCTCTCGTTATCATTTGTAATCTGTCGTGCAATGAACACATTTTCGTTTTCCAGATAAATTATGATGAATTACAACACTTATTTGAAGTAATTGGTTGGCATATTAAGCATTGACAACTTATTCCACATGTCAAATTAAAGTTTCTTAAATAACTTAATAGACAGGAAATAATTTTCAATTTTCTCTTTATTCAACTTTGCTCCAGCACTATTTTTAAACTATCCTCGGCATTGTATTGTACTTAAATCTATAGCGATCTATAATATTTCAAACTTATGTTTTTTTTAAATGTTACTTTCATTAAACTCTTAGCACTTCTATAGTCTCAAGCTTAAACCTTAATTTGCCTGTTACCTCACTGAGAACCATTAAGTATTCCCCTTTTCGGAGTAGTAGTACATTAAACTTGGTCGTAAGTGTTTACGCTTGATGTGAACAAAGCTTTCACATTTTCGCATTGCATGACCAAATTGTAAGCCCGAATATACTTTTATTATCAATGAGGAAACTGTACATAACAACAAATACACACACACACACACACACATCAAATCGGCTTCCAGCTGGCAAAAAATAAATGTATTTAAGCCCTTTTCATTACGATAATGAAATATTTCAAGAGCAGTTTATGTGGATTACTTGCTTAAATGTGAGAGCAGCATGCAAAAGTGGCTGCCACTAGCCCACTCCACATGACGCCATAAACATGGTGTAAAACCCCATGACAGGAGCATACACACACACACACACACACACACACACACACACGCATACACAGACACATTAAGGACATGCGTGCAAAAATAAGCGCCCGGCCATAAGCCGCAAAATGGGCAAGGCCCAAACCCGCCAAAACTACGATAGCTCATGCACGCCAAGAAAGGCAAAGGCATAATTATAGCATTATCACACACATGCACACTCGCACACACTCGCACACACTCGCACACACTCGCACACACAGCACACACTAACGATAATCAATTGAGAAATGTTTATAATGAAGTGGCACGACCAAAGTCCTGCCTGGCACAATGCCCGGGCGCTAAGCACTTCATTTACCCGTTTTCCAGCCATTTATCGTATCGTGTGTGTGCCTATGTGTGTGTGTGTGTGTGTGTGTATTTGTGTGCCACGGTTACTGCTGTGGGCGTGGCATGCAAAAGCGCCAAGCTAGCAATAAACTCTTCCTCCATTCCCCAATAGCCCTGCACCATTCATTGATACCATGTGCTAAGTACACGTTGACCAGAGATAAACATGGCCAACACGCACAGCCAGCCTAACCAAAGCACTCCATTCCACTCCCGCCCCTCAACCCCCTCTGTTCACGCTTTCACGACAACGTCCATCATAATTCATAGACAAGGGAGGACCTACCACAGAGGCAACTGGTAATATAACTAGTAGAAATGTGTGAAAACAGACCCGCACTGTCCATTGTAATGAAATTAGCATAGACAAAAAAAGAGACGGAGAGAGAGAGAGAGAGAGAGAGAGAGAGAGGAAGAGAGCTATAATTGACTTTAAATAAAATGATTTTAAAACTACAACTGACATTGAGTATAGTTGCAGCAGTCGACTCAGGAAGCGCTGCACAGCTTCATCAGCTTAGCCGATTTTGCAGTGACTCTGCAACTGCAACTGCAACTAGAAGTCGCAACAATGCTAATGGATACGAATCGTGGCAGCTCCTCCTCGGGCTAATGTAGGTGAACCCAGACTAGTGAATACCTGGCTAATGGTTCCTATTGTGTCATTGGCTGGGTGCAATGCACCGGTGCTGGCCCCAGCCAGGCAACCCATTTTCAGTAGAGATTCTTTTATTTAATTTATGCCAAGTGCCAATGGCAATGCCAATGTTTAGGTTGAGTTCGTTGCAGCCTTTGACTACTTACGAATGAGGAGTAAATGCTGACGTTCATGAGTTCAAAGTGCAATAAACTATGCAAATTAGCTATTTTAAAGTTTTTCATTTGAACACAGAAGTATTTAAAATACTTGAGGTATTTAAAATATCAACTCTTGTGATATACAACTAGACTAGATTTTCCAAACACCACTCACAAGTTTTGCTAAACATATTTAAAGCTTAAAAAGATTTGTGTATCCAAATTAAGAAAAACATTCAATTGCACCAACTGAAAATTGCTCCTGCATAAAGTGAATCCTCATCTAAAATCGTTGAAATCAGAACAGGACTTTTGCGCGATATTCCAATCCAACATATATAAATTATTTAACCAATTCATCATATCTTTTAGATCGCTGTCATTTTTGGTTGTACATTTTTTTCTTGCTACTTGTAGGGTTAACTCCGTCTTTGACTTCGATTGCATCACTCAGCTCAACTCCTTTCCACAACCCTCCTCTCAGCTCCTCAGAGTCATCACTCGGCGGCATCAGAGCCTTCGCTGCTGTCTTTGACAGGTCGTTTTGTTAGGGAACCACTTCTAGGAGACAGCTGCACAAAGCAACGAGTCGAGTGCATTTTCGTTAGTTGTTTTCAGATTGTTGTTTTTTTTTTCTTCTTCTTTTCTGTTTATATGTGTTTTTGCAATTCGTGGAATGCAGCTAAGTTTTTTTTATTTCTTTTGCTCTGCTTCATTTTTTAGTATTCTCCGTTTGGCGCTTTCTTCTTCTTTCATTCACAGTGCGCTTTCAATTTGTGTGTACATAAATTTCGAAATGGACTTTTCGTGTTGGGAGTCGCGACATACAAAGAAAAAAAAAAAAAATTAAAACATAAGAAGAGAGAAAATGGTGGTAGACCCCTTCTCGACATGGTAAGAAATTGTGGAAGTGGCTATGACTGCAGTTGCCGGCTCCAAAAACAGAAGCAACAACAACTGCCAGATAGTGTTGCAAAAGGCAACTGCATAAATAACCAAGGAAAACAAAAGCCTCGGTGCAAAGTCCAATTGAAAGTCGAGTTCGGCTGTGTCCTTGTCGCAATGCTGAAATTTACGGCTTCTGCGAAAATTTCCACGCATAAATTTTGGCGAGTTAAAAAATGCCAGAATTCCAGAAATAACACAACAAAATTGTTGACCAAATTCTTTTGTTATATCGCATTTGTTGCATTTGTTTTAATTGGAAAACTTAAAGCATTACCAAAAAGGCGACACTGTTTCGGGTGCGCCCACTCTGAACTGGGAACTGGGTAATTTGATTGTGTGGCGATTTCCGCACTCAATGGACCGTAAAATTACACCAGAGAAGAGGTAGAGGGGCAAGGCACATGTAAATGTTGATAACAATAAAAGTCTAAGGCAAAAGTTCAAGTCGGAGTTTTTGATTCAGTCGCACCGTTCTGCATGGTCGAGTTGGGAGGGGTCTTGGTCTTGGGAACGGATAGAGCTGTAAGAAACGCTCCAGAGAATTTCTTTCATGCTGTTCTGACACCAGGGAATCCAAGAGGGGAGGCAGTGACAGGGAAAGCATGCTTCAAGCGTGACAAAAACTATTCGATTTGAATTCAAACATCAAATCTAACACAATGTGTCTCAAGAGGGAGTAATAAAATCTATATTAATGATCACTCATATTAAACGATTACCAAATATATAAATACAAATTTGTTCAGTTCAAATTAAATAGAGGTGTGATATTATCAAAGAAAATAAATGGAAACAATTGTATAAGAATATTAAATATTTACTATCTATTATTGTTATCAGAAAATTAAATTTCTGCATGAAATGCAATAGCTACAAATTGTATATCAATAAGCAATATGATGAGGAACAAGTAAGATGCTGTAGTCGAGTTGGCTCGACTACGATATACCCTTAACCCAGTTGTTAAATATATTCTAGTTTTATTGGATAATTTCCCTTTAAAATGATTTGCACTCAGATGTTCAGTTCTGCAAGTGCATTTCTTACAGTCTTTACTCACAAGCATATACATACATACATACAGACATACATGCGTACACGAAACAGTACTTATCGGGGCTCTGCAGAATACACACAAATATATTGACACTAGCGTCGATCATCATGCCATCTCTTTCTCACACATGCGCTCGCCTATTTATGCATACAGAAAGGCTGCTGACAACAAGAAGATCAATATGAAAATATATTTTCGACTATAACTTTGGTGTTTCTTATCCGAACTTAATGAAATTTTGGCAACTGATCAATAATATGTATAAGCATATTATGTATAAATTAAAACCCTCTGCCTCTTAAATTGTGGAATTTATTGCTATCGGAAATCTAAATGTATCGATAATTCCGAAACTGAAGCAGTTATCGATAAAATAAAGCAAACTTGTTCTGCGCCTGGTATACGAGAACCTATATTTCAAATTTGAAGTCTCTAGCTCTTATAGTCTCTGAGATCCGCGTGTTCATACAGACGGACGGACGGACGGACGGACGGACGGACGGACGGACGGACAGACGGACAGACGGACGGACAGACGGACAGGGCTATATCGACTCGGCTGTTGATCCTGATCAAGAATATATATACTTTATGGGGTCGGAGATGCTTCCTTCTGCCTGTTACATACATTTGCACAAAACCATTATACCCTTTTTACCCATTTTTAATGGGTTAAGGGTATAAAAACAAAATTGCAGGCAAATATCATTTAGTCATTGTACGATTAGTGTCAATGTCAGTCGAGGATTTAACCATAGGGCGTAACATCATATGCCGTTTGTGCGTAAATTGCCCTTTAGGACCGATTCCCGACGCTGTAATGTTAAGCCCAGCATATGCTTATATGCTTATATGTAACTGGGAGCCCTTGTGTGTGTTGTATGTGATCCGGCTACATCATTACCATTTTCTGTCATCGTCATATCATCACACAGACACACTCACATGTCTTTATGACTTTCTCGCAGATGATAAGAAAAGTTTTTCCAACATAAACCGAGCATAGCCCCCAGAGCAGGAGATGTCCATGTCAAAACATATGGCATATTGCCAGGCAAAACATTTAATGGTCTGCAAAATGGCCAATGGCAGGCTAAGGGCGAGCACGAGAGGACATTAAAAGTTGCTTAACCTTCATTAGATGCCCTATTCCAGCAGCCAGTGAAATGAAATTTAATATGTGGCCTGACTTTGGGCATGGGCAACTCCTCATCCGTGCTGGGCGGCATCCTGGGCCTCGGGTTGCGCAATAAACGCGACTGTCGGTGGAGCTTAATATGCCATTTGTGCATGGCTCAGATGCCGGCTGCACTGCATCCTAATGATATGCTTGAAAAAAAAGTTACGAATCACCGCAAAAGTTGGCAGACGAGAAGAAAACGCCAAACAGCTTTAATCAGCAAAGGAGCCCAACCCAATTTCCCAGCTTGCTGCACACAACGCCAGGCAACGGAGGACCCGTCGCAGCCGGAACTGGCAGGTTGACTGCCTTCAAGTCCACTTCACTCGCCTTCTACTTCCTGCCTCTTACAGCAGAGACAAACGCGTTAATGCGGCGACATGGCATTATCCTTTCTTTCTCTCTGTTGCCACTTTGGTCTCTGTTCCCACTTCGGGCGCTCTGCGTTTATTTTGATAATCGAATTTGCGCAAACAAGCAACGGCAGCAACAAGAGTCCAACAGGCTTTCAAGGGATAACAGGACAATGCAAAAGACGGCACTTGCACAATTAACATGCTCAAGGACAAATAGGGCTCAGGATATCTTTTCTAAGAACTTATTCTTAAAGGTCATTAAAGTTTTACAAGCTCTCGTTGACCCAATGAAAAGATCACAGATAAATAGTAGTATCTCATTCAGTTAAGTTGTAAGCTCAAGTTTTAATTTCATTTATTAGTACAATTCATTAAAGCTCAGTTCAAGATTAGTTTTAGTTCATCCTGAGAATCTTTAATTCCACAATCCTTTCTGGAAAACGTTTGAAAAGTCTTCATATCGTTAATTGTTTAATTTTCCAAAGAAATCTATTTCTCATCATATTGATTTCAGCCTACGCGATCTGTCTTATTTGGCTTCCATTTTCTTATGCTTCGAAATTGCAGATCTTTTGCCTGTAACCAAATAGTTTTTAGAATTCAATTTAAGGATTTAGCTTACCATTTCATCGATTTTCACCTGTGCTTCTGCCCCGATCTGTTCCTGAACTTCCACAATGCGTCGACGCATAAAGTCTATTTTCTCCTGTAACTCCCTTTGTTGATGCTGAGCCTTGTTTAGGCGATTTTTGGCAAGGACTATCTGAAGGTCCCAGTGTTCTAATTCACTAGTTAGCTTGTCAGAGAATTCAATAATGCGAGCTTCATATTTCTGTTTAGATACAGTTTGATTAATGTTGAAAGGATATTATGAAGAGTGCTTCTTAATCACCTCTATAAGTATGTTGTTCACTAAGAGAGCAACATGCGTGGCATTGTTGTCATTTTCAATCAAGTCCTTAAGCTCATCGATTTGCTGCTGTATCTTGAGCACGGACTGGTTATCCTTCAGGCACTGCATCTCCACCAGGCTGGCATAGTAGGTGCGCACATATCGCCACTCAATGGGCATACGGAGTGTGGATTCCATGTTGCGACGCTCGCAATTCCTGACCATATTCCGCTCAAATCGGCTAAGCCACTCAGTGGTGATCTGGCGCTCCCGCTCCTCGATGTTGTATAACGCTTCGGTGGAGATTTGCAGATTGTTGTCGAGCTGCTCGCCAATGTGCAACAGCTTTTGCTGTTCCAAAATTACGGTCAGCATCTTCTCGACGCCATTTGTTTCGCGTGACACAGTGTAAAAGTATTTGTAGTTACGCAATATCTCCAGCAGATCTATACTATACTTGGCCTGATTCAGCTCATCCCAGCTATATTTACGGGTCAGCACATTGATGCACACACCGTCGGACAGCTTGGCGCGACTGAAGAGCGCATCCAGGGACCACTCGAATATCTTGTGCGGCAAGTCACTGAGCCTTATGCCACCAACTTCGAGAGAGATGCTCTGCAAGATGCGGAGCCGACGGATCGCTCGAGCGAACACAAAGTAAATCGAGGAGCGCTTCATCGCTTCCAGCAGCTTGTCATATCGTGCTTTAAATGGACCTGTCACAACACTTAGCTTGTGGTCTTGAACTTTGAAATCCCCATCCACATTGATGTCATCCAGCGATCGGATCGGATTTAATTTTTGCAGGAAGGTGTCTAGGGATAGTTCGCTGTCATCGATGAAATCTGGTTGGATCGAAGCATCTGCACTCGAACTTGGGTTCGTTTCTTTTAACCCCAGTTCGGCAAACAGGTGACGTAGAAAGGTGTCCCGGCACCAGGTCGGATCGTAGTCACCATTGATTGGCATTATGAGTTCGTATTGTTTCTCCATTTCGCTCAACCGACTGAGCAGCAGATGCTCCTCAACTGAGGGCTCCGAATCGAAATTTAACATGCTGCAAGCACACAAAAATAAAAGTGAAGAGAACAAAAAAAAAAAAAATAAAATATATATTGTTATTCAAAAACAAACAAAACTAAATTAACAAATAGAAATTTATATTAACACAATGGCAAATCCATCCATAGCCCACTTTGTATGGAATATCTTTTAGCACAGCTTCGAGATCTGATTTCATTTTAATATGTAAATCAAAATTGGAAAATTTAGTGCAATCCATCTAATCTGCTAAACTTTGCTCTGATAAGCTGTAAATTTCAAAATCATCACATTTGACTGGCGGACTTAACTTCAAATTTATTTGGCGCTTTAAACTCATATATGATTTATAAAAAAAACTAAATTATAAACTATTTATTTTGCGCCTGCTTTTTTATATATTTAGTCTTAAGCTCAATTTTGTAATAATTCAGGTGGGATGCCCGCTAACATCCTGACAGCCTCTGAGGCTTTCTAGAAGCTACAATCTCTTGTTTTCAACATTTTTGTAATTTTCTTTGGGGAAAATCAATGCATATATGAATTTGCATACTGAGATCTGAGGCTATTCATAAATTTGAGATGCGACACGCATATTTACACGCCACAAGGCTCTGCTTTAAATTAAGTTTGCAATTGAAATGGGGCGCAAGAAAAGCAAAAGGACCAAGGACCAAGGACCAGGAACAGCCTCCCGACTTTAAATTGCTCACGTGTGTGACACAATTTGGGACAACCGGCAAAGGAGGCAACGACAATGACGGAAGCGGAAGCGCAAATGTGAAAAAATCGCACAGCGAACAAAACAGTTGAGTAAAAGGGAGAGAGAGGGAGACAGAGATAGAAAGACAGAGAGAGAGGTAGAGAGTCGGTAGGCAAAGTGGCGCTTAACAGCTGGCACGTACGCACCGCCACGCCCACATCAGAGCCGCGGGGCACACAAATTCGAAAGCACACACACACACAAAGACATACAGGCACACTCGCACACACACAGGCACACTCGCACACACACACATGTAGGTCTCCAGTTACGTTCTTTATTCCCCGCCCATATCTTGGGGCTATCAACGTCATGGGCCTCGCCATAAGCCTCAAATGCCATGCGTACGTGTGTTATTTAATGCTTATCTTTATCCTTTTCCCATTAGTGTTATTGATGTTGGCAGTCGTCGTTTGCCACCCAACCACCCCACCACTCAACCACCCAAGCACTGTGGCACCTGTGCGTTTGCGACTCGATAAACCTGGCCGGCAGCTAAACGCTGACAATTGATGCCAGAAGATGCCAGCGGAACAAACTTGGCACAAAATCACGCGCTAAACATTATTTTAATGCTCCAGGCAGGCATTCACATATGGATATATGTCTATGGATACGTTTGTATCCCGCACACTCTATAAAGCAGTCTGTCGAAAATATTTAAAGCTCTGCCCCATCATCCTGCGCATTTCCTGGCAGCCCCTCAAGGGGAGTGGGGCCTCTTGGGCTCTCGCGGTGCCACAACTGACATTTATAAATGCTGAACTCGGCTCTTAGGACTTCGGATTGCCAGCCCCACAGCGGGTGGCGGCCTTTAAGGGAGCCATCTGAATTGAAATTGTGCTAAATTATGGCGCCAGATGGTTAAAGTTGAGGCTTAATGAAAAAATAAACACGCTCAATAAGTGATGGGATGCGTTAAGACCCAAGGAACACCAGCAAGGATATTCTCAGATAAAAGATGTGATATATTTCCGAATGAAAAGTTAAGACGCGTCTCACATTTGTCAGCCTAGTTGCCCCATTTTCAGAATTTAAATTTTAAAGCATACAAATTACATTGCGAAGGCTTTGGCAATTCAAAATACAAATAAGAATTGAAGCTACAATTATTTATATATTTTTACTAATAGCGTGTTTAATATTCGTGAGTAGAAAACTAAGCAATAGGAAGCAAAGGGCAACTGCTATCGCAACAATAACAAAATCTATCGATATTTGAATGGGTTGCAGCCCTGGCAATGGGACAGAAAAAGTAATGACAGATGAATGAAAATTAAAAAAAGCATAATCATTTTAAACTTTGACATATGCGTAACAAGTCGTGTTTTATTAGTTATTTTTAGATTGGTGGATAAATATTTAATACATTTCAAACACCAGTTTCAACAAATTCAAATGTACTGTTAAGTGTTAAACGCTCTATTTTCTATGTAAGGCGTCGATCAGCTGTCCAATACTCTGCCGGCCAAAACGACCAATACAAATATAAATCACCATTGAGGGAATCAAAAATGCTCGCACGCAATTACGAACTGAGTCCACGGTTGCCGCCGATCCACGAGAAGATCGCCCTCCAGTGTGCACTGAACATCAGCAAGCTGGCTGCCTCTTTGCCGAAGCCGCGCAACCGTTTCGACGAGCTGCCGGTGCTGGTGGATTTGCGTCGCAGCGACGAGGATTTCTTCTATCGCTATCAGGTCAATCTGCCTGCCAGCTGCCTTGATCCCGAGCCGCAGCAGATGAATGCCGCCGAGGTGACAGCTCTCAGCAATCAGCTCCAACTGCCCTGTTTGGTGCATGGCAACGGCAAGGACCGCGGTTCGAGTGCTTGGAATGCACTGATTATGTTGCAGGAGGCGGTGCATGTGGTGTCCGATAGTGATGGGAACGGCGACAGCCAGCCGGGCTTCAATGAAGATATTTCAACATTCCAACGCTCGTCATTTGCCTGCGAAGCCTCCCAAAAGACCAAAGATCATTTCATGGCTGCTCTCTACCAGCAGCCTCAGCTGCCTCGTATGTCACAAGGTACTCGTATCAGTACGTACATTGGAAACTATAATGACTATAAAAATGTAAACAGTCCAAGAACTGGGCAGCAGCAACTTGTCAAGTATAAATCCGGCAGGTTCCCCAAAATAAATAAGCACAACAATAACAGAATCATGTATCATGAGAAGAGAGCTGGATCTGTGGCAGCAGCAGTACCATCAACACCACAGTTAAAGGTTCACCCGCCGAATGGCTACAACCCACCCATACCGAAATCGGCTCTCAGCCGTAATCTAAGGTGTAACGGTGCCAAGCAATGTGCTCCTCTGCCCATTGCCAATCCTAATGGGAATTGGATGGCGGAGGTGCAGTCATCTTATGGATTTCTGCCGCGCGTCGATAATTATGACCAACAAATCGAGCTGCAGCGGGAGCTGCAGTTAAGAAAAAAGCGAGATCAGGATGTCCAGCATCAGAAGATAATCGAGCAACAAATCCAAAAGGGTGAGTTCAAGCCTGTACCAACTCGCATATTGCATATAATGTTTGAATCCTCGTTGCCCCATTCCCAGATTCCCAGTTTAAGTCGCAGGTGCCGGATGAGTTGCAGTCACTATTTGAATGGGACAGCTGTCGCCTGTGCCACACGGCAATGACATCGAAGCGCAATGCTCTGGATCATTACTTTTCACGCACCCATCTGCGACGGGTGGACGCCTGGCTAATCCGGAACAGCTTTGCCATGGGTAACCTATCCGGGGAGATGTTGCGCCATCTGCGCAGCTCGGGAGCCGCCCTCCTACACTGCGATCTATGCGATCTGAACCTATCCTCGACGCTAGACGCCTGGCAGCACTTCTGTGGACGACGCCATCGGCTCGTAGAGCGTCGGATTTGCACGCCGAATGGTGAGGGCTACTACGACGGGTCGGGCAAATGGGTGCGTACCAACGATAAATGGCTGATGTGCCATCTGTGCGATGTGATTGTCACCTCGGAGTCACAGCTGGGTCTGCACATGGCCGGTCTGCGGCATCGCAAGCGTGAAATATTGAACTGTGCCTCATCTCCGACGGATGCGTTCGATGGCAACTTCATTTATCGGATCACGGCGAATGGTACGCTGGTGCCTCTAAATCCATGCGGCACCTACATGTACGCCGGTCGCAACAAGCGGGATATTCACATGCTGGTAGACGTGAATGCCAACTATTATTGCGAGCTATGCAACAAGATGCTTAATCATAAGAAATCGGCGCAGCAGCACGTGGAGGGGCGGGGACACAGCAAGAAAGTGGAGAGGAATAAACGCATCTAAATATCTGATCGATCTCAGCCCCATCATGGCAATCAGACGGGCCGTAAGTTCTGCCATATTACTTGCAATTTATATATTTGATCTATGTAACATTTCATATGTTTTGCAATATCACCTAAATAAATTATAATATCAAATATTTACGTGTATATTTGCTTGTATTTCTGCAGCTAATGTGGAATATGCCACTTTTACTTTAATTATTTGAGCGTTTATTAAAAAAAAATCGTTTAAATAAAAAAAAAAGAAGAAATTTGTATCATTTTTGGTACAGAGAAAATATTATTGCACGCTCTTGGGCTGTCAAAAATGCTGAGCCTCAAAATGTTGCCAAGCACCGATGTTGCTAAGCACGCATGTTGCAAAGCAAAAATTGCATGTTGCTAAAGCGTTGCTGCTGCTGCAATGGAGTTGCTAAGCAAACATTTATAAAATAATATATTTAAGTCAACAAAAAACACATCTTATGTATATAAATTGATATAATTATCCGATAAAACACATCGTGTACCAAAAATTAATGGCAAATATGGTTATTTTACATCGTTTTCTGAACAGGTTGCTATTTAAGGTGACATCAAAAATAAGGTTGCGGTATTGACTAAGTGACATTCAATAAAAAATGTGGAATACTTTTAGGACCATAATAATGATGAGTAATATATCTGTAAATCGGCCATATATCTGCAGGTTTTTGAAGGACATGGTAAGTTCATCGCAAGGATATACCTATACTAATCATCTTGAATCGACCACTTTAGCTTTCCTTAACTCAAATATGTTTTATGTTGCTGTGGATTTCTTTGAAATCAATGCCATTTATTCATATTAAACATCGATCGTGAATTTCACCCGAAAATTTAAAGCCATTTAATTTCCATATAGGAAGTGTTAAAAATATATTTAAAACAATAATTACACTCATTATATTGGTGAAACTTGTAGAACTTTTCGCTTCATTAATAATGTGGCACTCGCCGCAAACGTTGCATGCCGCACGTTTCATGTTATGTTCTTGTGTTGCTTGCTTTTAATTGCGCGCCTGCTTATGCAGGAACACGTTGCCCCAATGCGTCTGCCCGTTGCCATTTTCAATTCGCCATTTGCCATTACCCAGTAGCCATTTGCCATTTGCCATGTGCCTTGGCGTCCAGACGGGAATCGCATAAAATCTGCGCAGGAATCGTCGCCAGGCGGAGACAATGCGAGGACCATAAAAACGGAGTTATCGTTGGGTAAATATCAGAAGAGCCCCCCGGCTCAATTTTAGTCGGCGTCTAGACAAAACATGGCATTAAATAAATAAATAAATCGCAGCAGCAGCAGCAACACCACCAACAACAGCAAAAATAACAACAACAACAGTAAAAATAACAACAACAACAAAAGTAAAAATAACAACAATGTCAGCGCATCGACAGACCGCAGAAACGGAAGAGACGCGAACAATTTATGGCCACGATTTGGGCGTGTGTGAAGTAAAAAGTATGTTGCACACATGTCCAATGAAGGTCAATAGCTGGGCGACGAGCGTGTGAAATTGTGGGCGTGGCCAGTCAGCCTAGTCAGCTGCAGCCAACACACACAACTGCGTATGCATATCCTCCTGCTATAGCTATATAGCTATCTGTTTATCTGGCTGTCTGGTTGTCTGGCTGTCGCTTCTGGCTGGCTCAAAACATGTTTTCGCATAAATTAAACTTCTTATCTGCAGTAAAACATTTGACGCCATTGTTGTTGCTATAGTTGTTGTTGATGTTGATGTTATTGTTGCTGTGTAGCCAGGAAATGTATAAACAGTCGGCACCAACATGCAACAGCAGCACCACAATAATAACAATACAACGGAGCAGCTCTTGGAAAAATGCATGTGGAAATTGAAGGAAAAATGTCGCAAAATAAATAAATAGACGGGAAATGACATTTTATCGATGATAACATTAATGATATGGGGGCAGTGCGAACTGCAGCATGTGAGCAATAAATGATAATACTGCGTCCTTAAAGGTGGCTTAACAACATTGTTTTTTTAAATTTTTAAAATTTCGCAAAATGAGAACTTAAATCAATATTTCAAGATTAGATTTACCTTGAAAATACAAACGTGTTTTTACCATTCTTATTTGTGCAAGCACCTTATAAATTATACTTTGCTTTCATTGATTTTCTTATACCCCACTTTGCAGTAGCTAAATATATGCACATACGTGTACACATGTAATTTTGCACTTACATACATACATATATTTGTATTAGCGAATCGTCCTTGCGTTGAGAGACTCGAATTTAATTGCTCGGCGCTGAGTTTGTTTACAACTGTGCACACAAATTAATTATGCAGCTCTGTGATGTGCTCCCAAACACACCCAAGCTACACACACACATACACACACACACACACACACACACACACACACACACACACATCCCCATCAACTACACATTTCGCTCAGTGAAATTATTTTTAGCATTTGGCGAAAAATAATCGTTTGACGCACTCAGCCTGAAGAAAATTTATGCGTGGCAAGCCAAAATACATCCTGCAGGCGCTCGCTTGCCACAAAATACCCATTTGCATAGCGAACACACACAGATACAGATGAAAATGCAGTCAGTGCTTGTGTAAATAATTAACATAATTTTGGCAAACATTCACTCAGGCATAATTGTTTAGATAATTATCATGCAACTTTTTGTAGCGCTGTTTATATTGCTTGCCACATAATGCTAATAATTTTTGATTTGTTTTTTTTTTTTATTCATTTTTATTCAGATCTCGAAAAAAGTTGACAGCTGTCCAATAATAATTTCTTTTTAACTCTCACTGTTGGCAAATCACTTATGACAATTACGAATGTATAAAGTAAATATAATGTGTACATATATGTATATATATATATATATATATATATATATATATATATATATGTATATATACATATATATAATACATATAAATGTATATTTCAGGCAGTTTGGGTGTGTGTCTCCCAAAATGTTTAAGGCGTGTGAATTGTGTGCTTTATGCGAAATATTATATAAAAAGCTATTAGCGTTTTTAATTGTTACGTCTTAGCAGTATTTATTATTACTGTTGTCGGTATTGTTTGTATTTTGTATGTCACATGAACGTGTTTGGACTACCCAAGTGCGTTCATAGTTTAACATCGAGGTGTTCATAATTTTGGACTGCAGCTCGTGCAGGTAGTTTAAAACGGTGTGGGCCATTAGAATCTGGTTATTATGGCTATGGTTCAGATACATTTAAGCATATCAGCGTACATAGGCTTATGTCAATTCAAATTATGTTTAGCTAGAAAATAAAATTAAAATGGCGATGGAATTGCCTAATAAATATTTCAACTACTAATTTACCTTTGAGTTTCTGAAGCTTAACATTACAATTTTTACTACAAGTCATTATATTTATTTTATTGATTGGCTTTCAAGGACTCTTCTCGGCTACTGACTTAAAAAAAAATATAAAAAACAAAAATGAAAAGTAAACATTTACCCAGCTAAAGTAGGTTAGAGACTAATTTCAGTGTTTTCACCTACTCCCGAGTCATTGGCCCTGAACGAAATCACATCCACAACTTACTTCAGCCATATCTGGGACTCACCCACATATTTTTGCCACATCATCCAAATAGAAAACACACACACAAAAAAAACGAAAAGAAAACATATAAAAAAACTGAGCTGAAGACGTTGATTAGAATTTGCCAGTTGGGGCAGCCGCAACATCAGTTCGACAAGCAAATATAAATACAAACAGAAATACAAATACAAATACAAATACAAATAAAAACATAAGAGCCAACAACAAATCCGATGGGAGCAACACATGACACCAAACAAGCAGCAGCGGCAGCAGCAGCAACATCTACAACAATGGCCGATAAACAGCCTTTTGGGATATATGTCAATCGGGCGAATGAAACAGCAACAACAGAGTAAACATATCGAAACTGGCTAGAGAAATGTGTTTAATATTTTGCTTATATTGCAACAAATGTAAACAGGAACACAGCTCGCAACAACGAATAACAACAACAACAACAACAACAACATCAACACGAAACGCCTCTATGACACATTTACCAACATTTGGTTGTTGCTTTTGGCCAACGCTTTGAATGACAAATATTGCTGAATTTTTTTGTGGCAAGCCCCGTTTGTGATGTTGTTGCTGCTGCTGTTGCTGTTGCATGGAAAACCAAATACATAAACAACGCCAGCGGCTCAGCTGCTGTTTCTGGTCCCGTGCTTTTTTCGACTATAGTTTTTCCCCATTATAAAAAAAAAGATTTCAATGGAGAAAATTTAATACTCTAGCTTAAATAAAAAAAAATAATATAATTTATCGTCTAAGCAAAACTATAAATTAATCATTTATCAATTCTGTAGCGAGTTGGAACGAAATAGGTGAAAACATCTATAGTTTTCCTATTCTTTCAAAAGCAAAGTGAATCAAATTTAATAAATAAAACAAAAACAATTTTTTCTTTATTTTACCACATTTTAAATTTTAATCTTAAGCAAAATGTAAGTCTATGAAATAATTTCTATTGATAGATGAATTATAGTTTTAACACAAGTTTTGTTGCTAGTAGTTTCATTATTGCATTAAACAATTTGTTTTTATCAGTAATAAATACATTTTTTTTAGTTAATCAGCTTCAGCGCAACTAATAACGGAAAATTAAGCAGTATTCAAATTATACTTATATATATTTTTAAATATATTTGTTCCTACTACACTTCTAGCCTTTTACTAACCGCAGACAATTTAAGTTACATGAACAGGCAGCTATAATTGTGTGCACAAATCGTATGACCAAGTTGCAATACCCCATATCGAATGACATCGAAAACCACTTTCGATGTCGCCTACTGCACCATTAGCAGATATTTCTTTTTCCTTTTTTTGTTTTTGGCTTGGAAAAAACATTTGTGGTTGAATCACGAAAAGAAAAATGCGGCGCCGACTAGGCTAGATGATTATATAATATTTGCCAGAGAGTATTGCAAATTGTGAGATTCAGATAAAGAGCTCGAGACATACAGGTTGAAAGAGAGAGGGAAAGAGAGAGAGAGATGAAGAGAGTTGCAGATGCATGATGGGAGTGGTGCAAGCGCTCATTGCGTGGAATTTCTTGCCAAATATTAAACAGAGTTTGTGCAACCGCAGACATGTTTCTAAGCGCATTGTTAGAAATATTTTATGTTTATATAATCAATATTAAGTATACGCCGTGCTGGAGGCTGACGTTGGCTCGCATGCCACATTACAATCAACACATCACTTCACTGGTCCTCAGCAATAATGCCACAAATCCAAAACTACCGCATAAAGCAGCAGAAAAGTACGCAGTTGCTGTTATGGTAATTATTATTATTATTATTATTATTATTATTAATGGTTGTAGCTGCTTGATTATAGTAGTTAGTTAGCTGGCGTAGGCGAAACATGTGTCGAGTGTGTGCCACACTATTAAATGACGCTTATTGCAGCATAGACCTATGCAGATTATGTGCCTCTTTCTCTGCCACGCCCAAATATATGTAGATAAAAGGATAGGGGCGGCAGTCTCAACTTTGGCAACCAAATTAAAGTTAGTCAAATATAAAGTTTTGACCTAGTTTTGCTTTTACATGAATGAGTGGCTCGAGTCTTCATTAAGCTAATTAAGAGCACAAACTATAAAAACCCAAAAGTAGAGAAAGATTTTGTAAAACTAGTCTTTAAATATTAAAAGCTCAACATTTAATTAAAATCTAACTGTTTATAATACAATAAATAAATCTACATAAAATTAATATCAAATCAAATTATATTTCTTACCTTATAGCTTGTTTATTTGATTGTGGCAACATCATTGAATTTTAATGTTGAAAATCAATAAATAATAAATAGGAAATCCTTTTCATACAAACAATAAGAATTGTCATTTCTCATAGATATTTATATTTGTCTGAGCTTTAGGCTTATTAGGTTTGTGTGGCTAATTTTATATTTTGTTGCAGTGTAGTTGTGCTCTGTAAATATTAAGCTTGGTTGAGTGTTGAGAAGTCGGCGACATCAGTTTGTTGTCCAGTTTGTCAATTTCGACACTCAAGCTGGATATGGAAATGAGGCACCCAGCAACTAAATGTGTCAGCTGAGAAGAGGCAAACAGAAAATCGCTGCGTAAATCACATCCTGACAAGGCCAAGAGACAATTTGCGGTCAGCATCTGCGTGTCAAGAGTCAGACACAAATAAAACAAGTTGAGAAACGACTTGCCCCAAATGCACCTCGTTCTCTCCCTCTCTCTCCCTCTTTTACACACTTACTCTTACAAATAATTTCAGTGTCACGAAGCGAGTATGCCACAAAAAAAAAGACATTAACAAAAACAATACAGTCAAAAGTTGCCACAGCAGCAGCAGCAGACAATAAATCAGTTACAGCTACAACAAAACCAACACATTTGTGCTTGCTGACCTTGAGTCTTGACATTAAATTGCAACAGTTTTTTGTTGTTTTTCAGCTGTTCCCAAAAAAAACTACGAAACAACTGGCAATTTTCTGGTTGTAGTTATTGGCAACTTTGACGCCAAGACTTGCGCGTAAAATGTTGCAAGAACATCCGCAAAGCGCTGAAAATAATACTCGACTTTTACATACTCATTGAATGATTTTTTTTTGTCTCTCAAACTTAAGTTATTTTCCAACTTAATATAAGCATGTAATTATAAACTAATCCAGTTCGATTAGCTGGACAAGTCTATCAGTTAAGCATTTTATGCATTGTATAATTAAAGGGTATCAAATGCAGTCGTAGTGCATTAAGTGCAATAGCTTGCACCAAAAGTAATTAAAGCTGCAACAAATTGGCCAAGTAGGCGTGCCGATATTTAGCGCCACAATTGCTGGCCTTGCTCCTGGCGACCGAATGGGGAGGGGAATGTCTGTGTTCATGACATTCTAGACATGCAAGTGTAAGATATAGTCCATTCAGGTAGCAGTCAACTTGAAATATGCATATTGCATTACCTCTGCAACCGATTGTTGTAAGAATACATGTAATAATGGTGATTGTATTTTATGATCATTGGTTTAGGCAGGAATGCAGCCCTGACAAATTGGCTCGGGCCAAGGCCAACAGCGTAAGCAGCAACGGATCATAACCGGAAAATAATCACCATTATCTGCATCATAATGATGATTGTTGCAAGATCTGGGGAAGCCTTTACGTGCCCTTACTGACAACACATGCACTCCTCAGATGCTTCGATAAGTAAGTTCACTTTTAAAATGGTTTGTAATCAAAACAAACAGCGGGACAGGGAGAGGCACAACGAATCAACGAATCAGTGACTCAAATCGACATTTCGCTTGCACATTTCTTTGAAATGAAAACGTAATCAAAAACTAGACTCCATCTGAATCCCAAATGCAGAAAGTCAAGCACTGCCAACTGCTGGCAGCTGATGCGGGCAGACAGACAGACAGATATTTCAACCTATTTCGACAGACGCTGGCTTTGGGGATGCAGTGGGGCGTGCTGTGGATGAGGGGGAGCTTGAGGTTTGTGCAAATGCAATTACCTTGGCAGCGGCAGTCAACGTAACACCAAACACTGAAACCGAGTCAGTAAGACAGCAACACAGTAATAACAGCAACAACAACAAAAACAACAACAACAACAATAGCAACAACACTAATCACCGTATCAGAAAATAACGGCACGAACCGAAAAAGCCCACACGAAGCGGGCTGAGTGCGAAAAACGAAAGACTTAGGCAAAAAACTTGCTTGGCACGCGCTGCACACAAAACAAAAAATAATAACAACAACAACAACAACAACAAAAACAGCAACAAACGTCACGTCTCGTCGCCAGCAGACAAAACAAACGTACAACTTGATAAAATAATAGATCGGTGTCTTGTTGCCCGAAAAAAATACAGCAAACTCGCTTGTTGGGTTTGTGTCTGTCGCATGGGGGTGTCGAACATGTTGCAACTGAAACACTTCACTTTTATGCATCCAATGGGGGCCAATTCCTTGAGCCAGGTCAGCCGCATGATGATCAGCAGCTCTAGATCATGGACTTAATATGGCCATGAAACGTCAGTGGAAACAAATGTGAAACAGTTCAAACGATACTATTAAATGTAAAATAATTTAATAATTAAAAAAAATGTATATATATTTAATTGGTAAAATTTAATTAAAAAAAAATTAAAAAATCGGGGGCAATAAAATTTCAAATGGTCCATTGGTTATTCCCGGTCAATAAACCCAATCAGACCAAGATTAAATATATCTTTATTTGGCAATTGTAATAATGCCAGCTGCTGCAACTGTTCATTCTGCGCTAATTGAGGGAATGCCCCTCTGATAATCAAAGAGTATTTGAGTACCGAAATGTAAATACACTTAAACGAACTGAACCACTAACAACAACAACAAAGTTGATCACTTGCCATCAAGTTGCAACAAGTTGGCATCGAGCTTGCTGCAGCGCTTGCCTGGCTCAAACCTAGCCTGTCTGGCTGGTTGTGGCGAACACTTCAAGTCAGTCGAGAAACGAAGCTTCAGCAGATCGGTTGGCAGGTGAAACTTGCTCGAAGCGGGTGCGCGTAGATAACTCGTATAACATTTAGCCCATATTTAAATATCGGTTGCAATAACGATTCCGCTTATATCCTTGATTTCGCGAAGGATGCCCCCAAATGCAACTAGTTGCCAGCTGTCACAGTTTAGTTAAAAAAAGAAATAAATAATAAAAAAGTGTGTTGCAAGTGAAGTTTTTGGTTAATCAGCTTTAAAACGACGTAATCGTTACGCTTAGGTGCAAGCAACTGTTGCATTGCCAATTTTATTCAAGTGAGTGTGGTGTGTGCTTGTGAGTGTATAGAGAGACATTCTCTCTCTTTCTCTCTCTCTCTCTCTCTCTCTTTGTCTCGATCTGTGGCTGTTGCGCTCTGTCAGATGGGGACGAATTGCGCGTATGGGTTTGGGCCATGGCCAACGGCGCTGCTGTTGCACTGCCTTGCTGCATTGCTGGTCTGCGGCAGCGCCGGCGCCTTCACAATACTCTCGCCCTTCAGCTACAGCTCGCTGAGCTTCAAGAATCTGCTCAACAGCGTCCTGCTCTCGAGCAATGCCAATTTGGCTGGTGGCGGTCGCAACCTGAAGTCCGATGTGCTCGAAGATGCCTCGCTGATAACTGTAAGTAATCTATCCGAAAAACCCCTGTTGCAACCTGAGCCAACTTCACCTAGTTGTTAGCATTGACACTTGCTGTTGTTATTATTATTGTTATTACAGTTATTGTTGTTGTTGTTGTCGTTTCTGTTGCTGTTACCCTAATTGTTACCGGTTGAGGCTTTTCTCAATTGTACCTTTACCTTTGCCAGCAGCTACCAACTTGATATTTTAGTTATGATTTCAGCTCAACAGTTTTTCTATGTTAAATAAATTTACACTTGTATATATATATATATACATATATATATATACATATTTTTCACTTCTCGCATCACACTTTTCGTTAAAGAAAGAAAGTTTCTTCATTTTCGTATTTATGGTTTCTGCAGTTCGTTGACTTCTGTTGCGCCCATAGTTTACCTGGGCTTCACTGCCAGAACTTTATTACTACTGCCCGCAAGAGGTCGCTGTAATCATCTTCAAGCACGTGAACTACTCGCAATTGATTTATTGGCCTCAGACAATTGCCATTTGCCAGCTCTTTTTCATTGAGTTACACTTTGTCTACGACTATTGGAATAGGTTTTCTGACATTCAGTCTAGCCAGGTACCAGAAAAATAATCCATTCAATTTAGGAAAAATAATATATTGCTTAAAAAAAATATATATTGAAAATTATTTTATTAAACTCATGTGGCTCTTGGCCTTAAAGCCCTATTGACCGTTAAGTAACCTAGTTCACGTAACTGAAATTAGATCATTTAAGCTCAGCTTGGCTTCATACCATTATTTTGAATGCAATCGCCGTTTATTTTTTCTTGGATTTAATTTAAGGTCAAGCCGAAATTCAACTGAAATTTGCATTTCATGTAAATTAAAAAATTCACTTAAAAATACAGAAAATTTCGGATATTTTTATTACTTTTTTTTTTTGGCAGTTAAACATCAAGGGTAAGAGCAAAGTTTAAAGTCTGCAAATATTGCCGAGGATTACCAAACATGTTTTAAAGGTGGGGTTGCCGTCAAATTCAATAATGTGTTCAATAATGACAAGCAGACGAAAATTGACAAAGCCAATAAACTGGACAACTACAAAATTATTAACCACATGCCAAAAAGCAGCAGCAACAACAACAACAACAGCAATAACAGCAGTGACATTACCAAATAGAAGAGGGTAAGAGGGTGTAAGGGGTTGTGGAAGGGGTGAAGTTACGTGATAATGTAACGTGCATTATGCGATTTACGTGCGTCTTAAACCTGACGGAAAGATAGATATACGAGCATTGTCAACCGGGCAACGATATAAAAGTCTTAAACTGAAACTGAAACCGAAACTGAATCTTATGCAAAGTCATGGTTGGGCTTTCAAATGCGAACAACAAGCTTGGCAAAAGCCCAACAAACTCTTCAACAATTTCTGCACGTTGCCAATTGCATAATCGTCTTGGAGTGAGGAGTGAGAGACACCTTTTAATGGCAGCAATAACAAATTGGAAATTGTCAACTGTACACACACACTCAAACACACACACTCACATACACACACACACTCACATACACATGCACACACACACTCACACACATACATAATAATCAACATGCAATTAGGGTAACCTGTCGACTGGCTGACTGACTTTGAAATATGGGTTAGGAGACCTCGTTTTCCGTGCCCAACACTTACCATACCGTACTTTCCGTGCCCAGCTCGGGGACAATGTCTCCGGCCCATGTTTCTGGTCTCCATTGTCTAGGAAAGTCAGCACTTTGTGCTTTACACATCACAACAATAAGGAAATGCGATTGCAACAGTTGTTTTTTTTTTTGTTTTTGTTTTTTTATTTTTGTCTTCATTCGTTTCTATTATAATTTTGCTGTTGTTGGGTTTGGTTTACTTTGGGCATTTGCCTTTGTTTTTCTTTTCTGTTTTTAGGTTTTGGCAGCGTCTTAATTTGAATTTGAAGAGTTTCCGCATAGTTTTTGCATGCCAAATACGAACAGATTTGTAAATTGTTGTCATCAACTTGATTACGTAGTTTGACAAATGGACAGTTGAAATGTGTCTGCAATTAAGCGCGTAATAAAGGAAAGCAATCAGAGTTTAAAACGTCATTTAGCACCCATTATCTTTTAATTAGACAGAAGATCTACTTAAATATACATGTGCAGGAAATGTACACAGTCCGAAATTTGAAAGCTAACAATGCTCTAAGAAGTTGTTTTAAAAATATCTCTTACAATTGCTTAACATTAAAATATTGCAATTGGGAATCACCCAGCACCAAACAAGTATATTTGCGGAAAATAGAATCAATCATAAAAAAGGAAATTGGGAAATCTATAAATTATCTGTTCGAAAGCAAATATGTTGTCCAATTCGTAGAAAATAAGAGCAAAATAAAACAAATAAGAAATGATAATTAAAATCAAAAGTGTATGAAATAAGAATTTAAAAAAGTTTAAGCAAAATTCCAAATAGATCTTAAATTCGAGTGCGGTAACAGTTGTTTTTTTTTTATAAAATAAAACTGATTAATCGAAATAACAGTGATATGAACGCTCTGCGTTTGTCATATTCAACCAGATTGAGTGGTTTGGGACAAAAGTTCAAATGTGATTAACCTTTGTGTTTTGATGCCTTTAAATTGATGTCATGCCACCATAGCATAGCAAATGCAAACTATGCCAAATTCGAGAAATATATGAACGAGAAATATATATAGTTATATGTATATATATTTATATATATATGCATGCACGACAAACTGGTTGGGATCGTGTCGAGACGTTTCGAATAGCTGCCGGGCAATTATAATGACAAAGATTATTATGTTGGTGCCGAAGTGCACGACAGACAGACAGACAGACAGACACGAAAAGAGAAGTCAATATCAAGGTCAGTTACAAAATCAGCAATGCTAAGATTCGTTATTCGATATTGAGGGAAACCAAAAGTGGCTCGGTTTCCTTGCGGCACTGCCGCAACGCATCACGAGAAATCAAAAGTGTTTTATGCAAATCAGCTCGGCCCATAAACACTTCAACAAATACAATAAACAAACACACATTTGCATTGACTCACAAAAGCTTGGATAAACAATAATAATAATAACAACAACAACAACAACAAATCGAATGCGTGTATAAACATAAAGCCAACAGCCCCGCCTTAAAGCCGCCCAGCACACACACATATGCAGCTAGCGTGGACACAAACCACCACACCACACTAAGACTAAGTGGGTCATGATGCGACCAAAAGATGAAAGGTGTAGATTTTTTTTATTTAGGTGATAATCATTTTTTTTATTTTAGCAAAAAAAAACACTTAGTTTAATTAGCGGAACGGCAGATGCCATAAAAGTTTACCGAAAAATTATACGTAGAAAAAGTTTGAAATAATATTCATATTGACATAGGTCGCATATACATATATATTTTATAGTTTTTGACTCATTTTTATTTACTTTGGACCGCTTACTGGTTTGTTACAGTTTTTAGTGTGTTCAAATTGGAGCTAAAATAAATATTTGAATATTTGTGCAATAGTTTTGTAGCACTTTTCAGTCGTTTTAATTGCTAGCGATTTGTTGATGCATAATAAAAAGTTTTCATTTACTTTTAGAAGTTGCCATTTAGCCAATACAAATTTTAGCAACTCGTAATTAATTGTGAATTAAATGACTTAATTAAAATTTAAATTTGTTGGCAGTAAGAAATTCAGCAACAAATGCATCAAAAATGCAATATTTTTTAAAGAGGAAAAACTCTTAAGTAAGCAACTTTCATTTACTTTTAGAAGTTGCCAATTAGCCAATACAAATTTTAGTAATAAATGACTTAATTAAAATTTAAATTTGTTGGCAGTAAGAAATTCAGCAACAAATGCATCAAAAATTCAATATTTTTTAAAGAGGAAATACTCTTAAGTAAGCAACTTTCATTTACTTTTAGAAGTTGCCAATTAGCCAATACAAATTTTAGTAATAAATGACTTAATTAAAATTTAAATTTGTTGGCAGTAAGAAATTCAGCAACAAATGTTTGATGCATGCAATATTTTTTAAAGAGGAAATACTCTTAAGTAAGCAACTTTGATTAATTTTAATAAAAAATATATATTTTACAACAAGACTTTTAATATTTATTACCAGCAATTTAAAGACTTTATTTGTAAGCAAAAAAAAAAAAAATAATAATAACTACAACTTGTTGCTGTTCGATTGCCACACATGTTGCGTGGATTTCAACAGCTCTTAAAGTTTTCCAACACCACGCGGTTAGTCAATGGGTGTGTGGAAGAGATCGGCATCGTCTCCTCCCAGCTACTTGGAAGATGCGACTGCAACTTCGCATTATTTGCTCATTTCAACAACTTTGCCAACCACCGCCTTGTGGCTTGAACAAATATTGGCTGTGCCATTTTGGCCAGCACGCAAAGTGTGTAAAGCTGTTATTTGCCAAGAAAAACAAAAGCTTACAGTGTGGCCAGCTGTTGAAATAACGCAGCTCCGGCCTTTTATTCTTTGTATGCATATTTTGAAAAGAAACTACAAAAGAAATTGCATAACAAAAACGCTAGGAAATTGCCAAAAAATATATAAAAAATAAAAGATAAAAAAGCACCTAAAATATACGTGCCCCAACATTAGCAAGAGCCATGGAAAAGGAAAGAAATATTTCAGTGGCTCAGTTCGTGGTACCACTTCCTCGTGTTGGCCAACCAGCCGGCAAAGTCAGTTGGCCAATGCAATTGTTAATACTTATTAAATGAGCGTTTTGTTGTTGTTGCTGCTGCTCCTCAGTTGTGGCTATTCCGATTCGCTGCCAAGGTTAATTAAAATGCCAAACAGCTTCAACTGTTTGTATTTTATGCATGCTTTCTTACTCTCTCATTCTCTAGATATCTCTCTTTCTCTGTCTTTCGCTCTCTAGCTCCACTCTGTATCTCTCTCTATCTCTCTCGTTGTCTCTCTGTCCCTGGTTTTGTGTAATCGCGTGTTTTATACATTTTTTAACTATTGTTTTATAAGCCAACAATTATTTCGGCACCCCTCAAAGAGTAAAAAAAAGCTGAAAAACACCAACGATTGTATAACTCTGCACAGACTTTTATCAAATTTATCACGAAACATTAAAAGTCTATATACATTTTGGACAGGCGGAAAAAGAGAGGCACAGGTTTCCATGTATGCCGCACACTCAGCGTATGCGTAATACGTGACTCTTCTGCCAGCTGCGTCACCTCGAATATGATTCTTATGCTGAATACTCAATGATATTTATGACGTTTGATAGATTGATATTATGACAAACATTTTAGAACCAGATTTGATTTTCGGAAATTATTTGTGGCTCGGAAAACGTAATTAAATGTTGAAGGGAACCTATCAGACTTTGAAACCCGCTACAGGTTAACGAATAATTTAAAACACCGAGCTGAAAATGTACATTTTGAGAGCCACTTCTAAAGTGTTACAAAATTGCACATTTTCACCTTTCGTACTTAAAGTGCAACTTGCTTACCATTTAAACACACTCTTACTTCCAATACGAATACACCATTAAATTTAATTAGTATGGATTTTGTGCCCCAACTTTGCCTGCCTTACTCATGTCTCCCATTGACTCAGTTTATTTTCAATAATCGTATTCTTATCGGCGGATCTAAATTTGTTTTAGCTTTTCAATAATTAGATCTTATTTAAGCTCGAACAGTCTTTAACTAGATTATCCAGCACGAGGACAGCAGTCAGTGTCTGCAGGATTCTTCGGCTTGTTTAACTTGTTGATGCCACAAATTAAAATTCATTAGCCCAAATTGCTGTGGTTAGGGCCCAGGCCATGTCGCTGCTGGCAACGACAACAACTCCACCTGCTCGGCAGAGTTATGCAAATTGGAAAAGCTAAAAAAAAGCTAGTGATGGGATGGAAAGGAGGCAGGGGCAGAGCTGCAGCAACTCAATTTCACACTGCCATGAGTTGCACTTGCGATTCTAATGGAATTTTTCTTGTTTGGTTTTCTGATTTTTTTTTTTTTTTTTTCTTCGTCGGTGGTCTCTTTGGACAGCCGAAATTAATACGCAAATACGGGTATCCATCGGAGACGCACACAGTGGTTACCAAGGATGGATACATACTGGAAATGCATCGCATACCGAAGAAAGGAGCTCAACCAGTGCTGCTGATGCACGGCATACTGGATACCTCAGCTACCTGGGTGCTAATGGGTCCAAAGTCCGGACTGGGTGAGTGAATATAACTAAATATGGGATATCATTTCAATAAATTCCTAAAGATATTTATGACAACCAAATCCACTTTCAACAGTGTGAATTTTATTTGATATATTTCATATGCTTTACTTTAAAGTAATTGGATATGTTAAATGTTAAAAAGTTAAATATTTTACTAATGAGTTGAATTTTTCAGGTTATATGCTCTCCGATCTGGGCTATGATGTGTGGATGGGTAATTCGCGGGGCAATCGCTATTCAAAGAATCACACGAGCCTCAACAGCGACTATCAGGAGTTCTGGGACTTTACGTTCCACGAGATGGGCAAATATGATTTACCCGCGAACATTGACTATATACTCAGCAAAACTGGCTACGAGCAGCTGCATTATATTGGCCACTCCCAGGGCACAGCCATCTTTTGGGTGTTGTGCTCTGAGCAGCCGGCCTATTCCCAGAAAATCACATCGATGCACGCCTTGGCGCCCATTGCCTACATTCACGATATGAAGAGTCCGCTGTTCCGAACACTTGTTTTGTTCCTGGATTTCCTAACTGTAAGTGTTGCATATTTTACATTCTCTCGATGCGATTTAAATGGATTTTCGTATTTTCCTTTTTCTGCTGGGGATTATTTTGCAGGCAGCGACACGAATGCTGCGCATCACGGAATTCATGCCCAACACAAAATTCCTTGTGGACCACAGTCAGGTTGTGTGCCACGACAATGCCATGACGCAGGATGTCTGCTCGAATATCCTGTTTCTGGTCGCAGGCTACAATTCCGAACAGCTGAACAAGGTAATGTGGCCAACACCACCAACAGCTCCAGCACTCGTTTCAGGCATTTTGCGTGTTTTGCACGAAATGTTGGTAGACCACAATTTGAATTTTCCATTTTCACATTCGATTCGACACATCGTTGCAGTTGCAGTTGTTCTCGATTTTTTCCAGGCGAATGTCTTCATTAAGTTGGCACTTAATTAGGGTAACCATTGCGGTACAAGCAGTATGTTAGCCCATCGAACTGATAGAGCTGAGGGCACTTTTGTATCTAATTACTGTAACTATTTGAAATGTTTAGTTCGTTAAGCCAGTTGCACAACTCACTGGCAACCAAAGGCTCCAGGTTGGAATTGGAAACCAAAAAGTGGTTGTCAGATTTGAAAAAACTAACTCATTTCAACCTCGATCATATTTGATCAAATTGATATTCCCATAGAAGTCACAAGAGAACTGAGAACCTAGATAAACTCACCTTACTTTTCTTTCCGCTGTATCTCTCTCTATTTGCCTAGTCTAAACCAGCCAAGCGCTTCATTAACTAATCCAAATTTGATAGTTACTTGTTGACTGCAAATTGAACACCCGCAGATTTGAAATTATGACCCACAAATGGGTACAGTGGCTGCCTAAATTACATGCACAACATGAAAAGCAGGTGTATGGAGTGTGCCATAATGTTATTATCTACAATGCAATTGGGTGGCTCCACTTCGCCCAGTTGTTGCTCCCGTTTTAAGGGTGGGAGGTGAGAATTTAGCATAATTAACTGACACAGCCAAACAGCAAAACGATGAAACGCCAAATAATCGACAAGCTATGCAAATTATCCACGTTTCCACCCCTTAACCACATGACCCTTTTACCAGGGCATCTATGTGATGGCGGGGCGTCAGATTTGGAGAGGGAGGCCACATTGTCAAGTGTTCACACTGCGAATATGTAACATGGTTGGGCGACAGAAAAGTGATGCTTAAATGGTTAGTCCCAAAAAGGACTAAGTTGGGAACTGAATGGCTTTAAGCGAACGATGGCTTTTCACAGAGAACCGAATTATTTTAGCAGTTGCAATTCACATTCTGCTAAGGGATGTTTAATAGAAAATCATGCAAAATCATTAATCGTTCACTTTTCATAAGAGATTACATTGAGTGACAAAACTAAGCAGATTAAAGAAGAGAAGTCTTTTTAGTCATAATATGATTACTACATATACATTTAGAATCGATACTTCAACTGCAACTTTATGAACATATTCTATTCCAAGTTTTCCACTGCCATAACTTCGTCAAAACTGCATTGATTTTCAAAAATAATGTGTTTTTCTTAATGGTTTGCAATTTATACAATTTTGAAATGTGATCCATTAATAAATGTGTAATTTGAATTTTATTATTTTAATTTAATAACAAAAATAATTCTAGCTCGAAATTCTCGAAACTCTTTAGAAAATGGTGTCTTCTGTTAATGATGATTTAATAATACTTTTATTATCTTTTTATTATATTATAGTTATATCATATATTATATTTATTATTATTATTATTATTATTATTATTATTATTATTATTATTATTATTATTATTATTATTATTATTATTATTATTATTATTATTATTATTATTATTATTATTATTATTATTATTATTATTATTATTATTATTATTATTATTATTATTATTATTATTATTATTATTATTATTATTATTATTATTATTATTATATATATTGTATATATTTTACTATATATTTAGACAATGCTGCCTGTTATGCTTAGCCATACTCCGTCGGGTGCCTCGATCAAGCAATTGGAGCACTTCGGTCAACTGATGAAGTCGGGACACTTTCGTAAATTCGATCGAGGGTATTTGAGGAATCAACTGGAATACAATCGCATGACGCCGCCGGATTACGATCTATCACGTGTGAAGGTGCCGGTGGCATTGTATTACTCCGTGAATGATCTGCTCGTGTCGACGACGGGTGTGGATCGGCTGGCGAGGGAGCTGCCAAATGTGATAGATAAGTATCTGGTGCCGATGGAGCGCTTCAATCATTTGGACTTTCTGTGGGCCATCGATGTGAAGCCGCTGGTTTACAATCGTCTGGTGCGGAATATACGACGCGTTGAGAACCACAGGGCCAAGTTGACGGCCAATTTGGCCAGTTTCCTGGCCATGCAGCTGCAGCGCCAGCAGTTCCAGAATCAAATACAAATGCAGACAACGCTCCAAGCAGCTTTGCCGCCCAATGTTCACTTGCCCCATAGACTGGACGAGGAGTTACCTATACCAGCTGCCACAACAACACCCACAACAACGCCAGCGACAACAACGACATCGAGAGCGTCGACAGAGGCAACGGCAACAATGATGCAAGATGTTGTGGATGCCGCCACAACCACATCCGCATTGGACGTAGCGTGACTTATCTGACTCCGAGCAGCGATGTGCAGCGGACAAGGTTCTCTCTTGTGTAATTTCATTTGACTGTGATGACATTTTAACAAAATATACGCTCTGATCCCAGCGTCTGGCTGCAGATGCAACAACACCAACTCAGGCACGCCCAGCATCCTTACAATGCACACAATTATCATGTTCACCCATAGAAACCCCTCCTCATCCAATAGGCCAGCCAAATCGATACATCTATTTACTAAGTATTGTCCTCTCCATGTTACCCACACTTCAAATGTTTTACGTTATTTATGTATGTGTACAAATTTATGTAATTCTTATGTAACTCTTAATAATAAAGATATATTTAAGTTTATTTGCCAAACTTTCGTTAATAGTTAATTTTTTTCAAGCATTCGTAAAAATTCATTTATGCCGCAAACAAAATCTCTTAATTAAATCATGCTGAAAGTTGAATAAGTATTGTGATACTTTGTTATGCGTTATACTATTTTATCATCTTAAGGTTAAAAGAATCAACAATGCATTTGATTGTGCAGTTTTCAATTACTCCAAAGAACTTCATCTACAGAATGACATTTTTTATAAAAGTACATTGAGACATGCAGATAAATATGATGTTTTTCTACTTTTTATTTCTCCTGTGTAAGAAACAGAAAAACTTCTTTTAAGATTTAAATTAATATAAATTTTTGTTTTATCAAAATCTTTTCTGTTTTATACCGATTTGCATGTGACAAATTATCACAATTTATGTGTCGGGTAAAAAAAGCTGCCGCCTGAAAGTAGGCAACAAAAATGTTGTGCGAGTTTTGGAGCGTTTTTAACCGCGTGCAGCAAGTCGCGTTTGGCGGCTGTCGCTGCGAGTTGTAAACCGCAGACAATTCAATGGCTATGAGACAGCCCGACACTTAATTGCAACTTAAAACGCAACTCATTGCGACAGGCAGCGCGAAAAGTTTATCCATCGCAGCTGGGGGCGCCACAGGCAGTCGCTGCACCAGCTCCTGCTGCTCCTTTGTTCTGCTCCGGCTGCAATAGTTACACACTTCAAGCGACAAGTTTAAGCCGCATGGCAAATGAATTGCCATCATTTGTCGTCGTCCTCTGGGCGCCATTTGCGAGTCGCCAAAGAAATGCAGCAGCGGATGCCACGGCTGCTATATTAAGTCGTATAAACGGTGAGCAAACTTACCTCGCGCACTGTTGCTAAATAAACAGGCAAACAACGAGCACAACGAGCATTGCTCACCTGCAAAGGGGCTCTCAACTCAATTCGTTGCAACATCATCTGCGGACTGGAATCCCTGACTGCAGCGCCATAAAAACACATTGACACTGCGGCTCCCTTGATTGCTTTTTGCGATAGTTGGTGTAGGTTGACAGCGTTGAATGCGCCGTCTGTTCGCCACGAATTGCTTCCTTACGCCACCGAAATTAAAAAAGTTGAGCAATCAACAAAAATTGCATATATTTCATTCTAGGTCATCTCCATTTAGAAAAGGTCACATTTTTTACGCAAGTACAAATATTTAAAATATATGCTTAGCTTTGCTTAAATTTAATTCTGTAAAATCCTTAAAAATGTCATATTTTCAAGAAAAGCTTCTGTTTTCATTTTCAAAGCAGCCGTCTGGATGCTCCAAGTTGCGAAAATAAAAAGGCAAAATAAAATCACTAGCAATTATTTGAAACCTGATCGGTATTGCTTAAGACTTAGTTGTCCTTGATAGCTTAAAAATGCATCTGCTGCTTTAATGCAAGCGTTAAAGGATAACAAATGGCAACCCGACACAAGCACAAGTTTAATAAGCCAAGTTGCCTAGCGCTGTCTGCAGCCCACTTGTTTACACATTAGCTTTAACTAACTTTTGCAGTCATATCTCCCTGTCTCTCTCTCTCTCTCTCTCTCTCTCTCTCTCTCTCTGTCTGCTTATTTGTTCATCTTCTCTGTTGCTCTCCCCTCGACTTTCCTCCCTCCTACATAAGTGGCACAAGTGACTTCGATTTGTCACTGCCACGCCCACGACGCCATCTTGCTGCTCTCTCTTTCTATCTCAATATCCCTGTCTTGCTCTATCTCTCTATCTGCTCCTCCACACGATTGCCAGTCAGTGTAAACAAGACATTAACTACAACAAAATAATTAAAGTCAATTAGAGGTCCTTGCCGTGCCATATTGGCAGTCCTTAGCCAGGCTTTCAGCGCTCAATGACTTCATTTGGCTTATAATGCTATTGTGCAGTTGCTGCAGCTGCATTAGCTGTTGTGTTAGCTGCAGTTGCACAAGTGCAGTTCTCCCAGTTACAGATGCACTTGCAACTCGCACTTAATCACATTAAATTTAGTTGCGTGTGAGTTTTCGATGGCCAACTACAGATATTAAATGCAAAGCGCATCCAAATTAAGCCACTTACAGTTTCCACATGACGTTCCCATTGGCACCGATTTTTAATCACAGATTAATTTATTTACATGAATTTTTGCCTTCGTATCCCTGTCAACAATTCAATTTTGTGCGTTGATAATTTAATTGCTAACACAAACAATAATACAATTATCTTTCCCTTATACTGGCTCTTATTTGCATTTTCAATGCAAAAAAAAATTAAACTTTTTCAAGTGGCAGTTGAATTTTATTTTTAGAAACAGTGGCAAGTTACAAGTGGTTGGGCAAATTGGTTGCACGAGTATCGAAAGTGCCTTTCAATTGCAATACAAAAAAGGACAATGCTTCAGGAGCAGCCAATTGTTTTTCAATAATCTCCACTGATGCAGAAACACAAATGTTGTTGAAGTGTCCTTTAGGTAAGCACTGAATTTAATAAAAGCTTAAATACAGTAAAATGACTTGAGTGGCAAAAGTGGAAACGCTGTCAAAATATATGCATTTACTCGAGAAAATGTTGATTAAAACCTCTTAAAGTTGAGTGTAATTCCCGATTTTATTACCTTACAAGTTTTTATGACTCAACCGCGATTTTTTCCCAGAAATGTATCGCAGTCGAGCAATAGAAATGTAAACATGCAATTTCTGCTTCAATTTTACCTTAGCCACTCAGTTGTTGCAGATATTTACATACCGAACTTTTAATGAATTCCACTCGAAAATGTTTCAGGTTAGTTGCAAAGTTAAATTGCAAAATCTAAACACAAACTAAAATGTGAATCTAAACAAAATATGTTGTCAGCTTTCTGCGATTAAGAGACTTAAATAATAAGAGTTTCAATTATGTAAAGCACAGATTACACAGAACGAAAATATTAGAGCCACTGTAAGCAAACTTTAAATTAAACAATAATATGCATACATCAGATTACATCAGATTACATGATTTGTTTTCATTTAAGTAGAAAGGAGATTATTTAACCAGTAAAGAAAATGTTATTGCTTAAATCAGGGAAAATATTTACAGATTACATGCAATGAAATATTTTGCTGCATAAATATGAATTTGAATTTTTGTTTTTTTTTTCTATTTGTTTAAATGGTTTTAGTTTGCATACAATTTTCATTTTGTGTACAATACTTTGAAATTCAAATTAACTTTTAATAGTCAATGTATGATTTAAAGATATTTTATCTCAATGGCATTTTTTTGACATATCTATCAGAAAAGTTTTCAGCTTTTCTTTAAGTACAGTAATTAGCTGATATCTGACCACAAAACTCACCAAAAGCAGTTGCCATTAAAACTTGAACAACAACGTAAATAATATTGAGAAACAAAGTACACAACATTTTTTTGTCAACTCAACAGAAAATGTTTGACCATTGCCACAGCTAATAAAACTAGCCAAAACCAACAAAAACAAAAACAAAGAGAATTGCTGTAATAATCATAATGGTAATAACAGCTACCAACTATCGAACGACATTTGTGTTTGGCTTTTTCTGTTGAGGTCAGCGCAAATTCGCAGCCAGAAAAACCAAAATAAAATAAGCCAGGAAATGTGTGTGTGTGTGTGTGTGTGTGGGTGTAAAAGTGTGAGTGTGTGGGCTAGTGGGCGGGGCCAGAGGACATTATGCGATATGATTAATACACAAAGAGGAGTTGAACTTTCTGTTGGCGCTCGTTGATTTTTACGAGGCTGGTGATAAGCGACTAACGAGCAAAGTTGCAAGAAAATTTGGCGGGTAATCGCCCCTAATGAAGAGTCCTGTAAGACCGTGCAACAATGGCAACATCACTCAGGTGGCTGACAGTGTAAATACAGTCAACACCTTTCAGTCAACGACAAAAACTTCAATAACATCATTAAAATGCACAGACAAAGGGGCTCGTGAGGGTGGGGAGAAGACCAGCCAGAAGAGCACTCACTTAAATTGAGCAGCCAGTAGAAGCTGGCAGGACACTTACCACTATTGGCTGTCAGCCAACATAAATATGACTTATAAAATGTCCAAAAGGACTTTGGCAAGCAAATTAGTTTGTCAAAAACTGAAGGAGCTGCTCGAAACCAAGTAGAAGCAGCACCAGCAGCAGCAGCAGCTGAAGCGGAGTCCAGAAAGGATACCTTTGGAATTTTAGAGATATTTATGCGAAACTTGGCATTGTTGATAGAAAGGACTTTCAGTTGGACGCCATTAAGTGTAAACAAAATATTAATCATACGCAACGTGCCACACCAGCCGCACTCAACCCAAGCTCATTATGAGCGTGGCAAGTGAGAGCTGAAAAGTGAAAAATGAAAAGTGGAAAAGCATTTAAGTAGCAGCCAAAATCTGTGAAAACATTTCCAATTTACCCAAGCGAAATCTAATTTAAATACAAATTTTGTGACCGAGTGCCCTCAGGCGCCACTTTTGCGCTCATCATCAATTGGCATTTTGAAGTGGCCGACATTCTGGATGGAAGTAAGCAATTTCGATTGCGAGGGACTCCTAATGCCAACTACTGAGGCATTCACTCACTTTTGGCCTTAGTTTTATGGCTTGGAAATTCATTAGGACAACATTGAGCCAAAGCACTTCGTATGCAAATTTGTTTTTAGCTCAAAATGTAATTTTCAATATGCGAATCCTCTCCGCAAGCCCCCCTGCATCTGCCACATCTGGGCTGATGAGTGGGCGTGGCACTTTATTGCTTAACGATTATCGTCGCTTTATTGGCATTTGCTACAAATTACATTCAATGGAAATGGAAATGGTATCCGAATTGGAATTGGAAATGCAAGTTCTGACAAACTGAAATCTAATATAAATAAACAAGCATGGGATGAAATCATTGAAGCCGTAAGTATACCAAGGAAATTTAATTCGCATTTAACAAAATTCCTAAATAATTAAATATCTATAAAAAGATTTAATTATAAAAATATTCTAGACACTAATTGCGCACTCAAGGAAAAATTCACTTATGAGTTGACACTTACGGAAATAATTTCCTCACATTTATTGCACAACTAAAAAACATTTGTGTCTTTAGTTAGCGTCTCTAATTAGTTTCTAAATGTCATTTGGCTTAATATCGTTTTTTAAGCTAAGGTAAACATAAATAACATTAACATAAAACACAAAAATTGTTTTTATTTTAAATTTCTGCTTTGTAATCATTTATCTACAGTTTCATCGTCATCTGATCAAAACTTATTTTGGTTTACATTTTGTATTCAATATTTTGTTTATATATGTGCATTTATTTATGATAAATCAGTCAATGCTATTTCATAAGCCAAACATAAACATGGACATGTGCTTGATAAAAGTGTTTAAAGTGCCGGCGATCGAATGGCAATCAATAAGAGCAAATCGCGGACAACAAAACGTTAAATAATTTCAAGTAATGAGTAACGAGAGAAATATTGTCATTAAAAGCCGGTTTTCAAGACGCTTGTAATCAATAGCAGGTTGAAAGTGAAATTTACTGACCGGGAAGCGCTATTAAAAATATATTTTTTTTTGTCTTGTTCACCTGCCAAACTGGGCCAAGTGTGCAAAATACAAATATGAAAACAAAAAAAAAAAAAAAAATAACAACAGCAACTAATCATATTAAAAAAGATTGTAATTCATTCAAGTTCAGTTGCAGGCCCAGTGCCAAGAAAACAGTTGGCAACGCGAACGCAGCCAAGTTACCAGAAAAACAACCCAAAGCCACAGACCGACTGAGAAAGAAACCCAAAGCCAGAGCCACATGGAGACTGAGACTGAGACTGAGACGGAGACTGACACTCACAGTCACAGTCAGAGTCAGAGTCAGTCTCCAAGTGGGAAACTAACCGTTTCACAGTGTGTGTTCGCTGTGTGTTGTTTTGGCGATTTATAAGCTCGAGTTGAGGCTACAAGCGGTTTAGTTCCTCGCCGTAAACATAACTAGTCACAACAGTGCGGCCCAGTGCGGAAGCAGCCAATCAGTCGATCAGCAAGCAAGCAGTTAACAAGTTGATCAGTTAACCAGTTAAGAGCGAACCGGAGCTTTTTAACAGGAGCAAGTTTTCTCTACAAAACGAACCGAAAGGCCAACGGGGGCAAAGTGAACGTGCGACTTGTTTGGCGGTCTTTTATTTTTTATTAATAACATTCTTCTTGTTGTTGCTATTATAACATTTAACAACAACAACAACAACAAAAACAACAAATTCATTGTCAACGCTGCCCTCGCATTCCAAGACAAAATGACTCGCATGCCAATGAACGCAGTCACAGCGACGCCTCTGCTCCTAATGCTGCTGCTGACGACGATGCCGATGCAGATCTTTGGCAGAGCTGCCGGATCAATGAGTGCCACAGAGACGACTCCACCTGATGTGGAGACCACATATGTAGGCGATCTAGAAACAAATACGGTTACCATCGCTGTGGACTCGGAGGTTATTCTAACCACCGAGGAGGGCATTCAGATGTTCACCCACATGCCGGAGAATGGGCAAGCGACCACGGAGGAACCACTGCCGGAATCGGTGAGACAGCAGTTGGAACAGGAGCGGGCCGAGGAGGAACTGCGCAATCCTACAACAGAAACGACAGCAACACCACATTCAAATATTGCCGAAAAATTGGTGGCAAGCAATTTGACCACAACAACAACAGAACAAAGATCAGCAGCAAACACAGATCGATCAGCAGAATTGGCACAATATAGTGACTATCTGCAGATGCAGGAAGATTTACTTAAGGAAACGGAGAAACTTGCGGCCTACATTGAAACAGCAACTATTTTGCCAGATATAGCAAAACCCATCAACAACCTGGAAGCCAATTTCAAAGCAGAAGACACAGCAATGATTGCAGAACCAGCCAAATCAATCGATGTTGTTGATGAAACCACATATGCAGAACCTCAGCAACCGGATTCCAGCACCACGGAACCGATTCCGTTTGAAGCGTTCTCATCGGGCACCGATTCGATTCGCCTGTTGGAAGCCACATTGATGCCAAACAATGGGGAATTTGTGAAATCTACTGCAGAAATTGATAACAATTTTGAGACAACTACCGAACCCGAGTCAGAGTCAGAGCTTGTCACAAGTGGACCCATTGAAAGCAACGACGACCCCATTCGAAAGACACTGGTGCATTTAATCGGCGGGATGAGTTCGAATACGGTTGACGAAGTGCCCAAAATGGAGCCAAAAGCTCTATTTAGCATCTACGAAGAGCCCAAGATTGAGTTTACAACTGACAGTGCTCTACCAGAGAGTAGCACCACAGAAGCAGTGCCTGAAACAACAGTAGACAGCGCACCACCAGAGATTAGCACCATCCACGTTACTGAAACGGTGCCTGAAACAACAATTGCCCCACCCAGCGAACAGTCGATGCAGACAACTATTTTGGTGACGGCTGGAGGAGCTGCTGAATTCATAACAACTCCAACAACCACCAGCAGTAGCACCACCACAGAGTCAGTTCCGATTCCAACCACTACTAGCACCACTTCAGAGTCAGTTCCAATTCCAACCACTAGTAGCACCACTTCAGAGCCGGTTCCGATTCCAACCACCAGAAGCACCACCACAGAGTCAGTGCCAATTCCAACCACCAGTAGCACCACCACAGAGTCAGTTCCAATTCCAACCACCAGTAGCACCACCACAGAGTCAGTTCCGATTCCAACCACCAGTGGCATCGCTTTAGAGTCAGTTCCGATTCCAACCACCAGTGGCATCGCTTTAGAGTCAGTTCCGATTCCAACCACTAGTAGCACCACTACAGAATCAATTCCGATTCCAACCACTAGTAGCACCACTACAGAATCAATTCCGATTCCAACCACTAGTAGCACCACTACAGAATCAATTCCGATTCCAACCACCAGTAGCACCACCACAGAATCAATTCCGATTCCAACTACCAGTAGCACCACCACAGAGTCAGTTCCGATTCCAACCACCAGTAGCACCACCATAGAATCAATTCCGATTCCAAGTACCAGTAGCACAACTACAGAGTCAGTTTCGAGTACAACCACCAGCAGCACCACAGAGTCAACTCCGATTCCACAGCCAACACGTGCGCCACGCATCGAGCGCATCTTCAACACGGATGGTGTCGAGGTGCTCTACGGTTACTCATCGGTGGTGCGCACGAATAGATATTAAAGTCGCACCACACGCAATTTACCAAATATTACCTTGTCAAGGTCAACTTGCCATACAACGCAACATTGTCGTGGATTTTCCAAATTCTAAACGAGCTAAATGTTAAAATATGAATATTGTGATAAATGGAAAGATGAGAGAACAAAAAAAAAAAAAAAAATACTCAAATAATATTTTGTTGCTAGAGAAACGATTTTATAAATTATAAATAAAGCTTGAATTATGTCGCGTATGGTTTGCAGTTTGCTTAAACAGAAAAAGAGAAAAAGATATATGTATATACATATATGTATATAGTATATACATATATAGTGAATGCATATACACGTAAAGCATTATTGATTTGTTGATCCACAAATGGGCTCGGCGATGTTTGTAAATACGATATGGCATAATACCGGAGAGAGAATCGGTTAAAGTGGAAGATTAAATACGCTACGGTGTTTAGCTCTCAAAGTTAGGATTCAAGGGCTGAGAGAAGCTAACAATATATGTACATTTTTACCGTTTGGAGGAGTGGCAACCAGTCCGAAGATTTATGAGTATTTTTCGAATGCTTATTTGAGGTCATACTAATACTAATCAAATTTACTAATTCCTAGAGCTACTCAGCGCGAATCCCCTTTAATAACTTAGAACATTCAATAAAAAATCTCAATTAAGAGTATTTTAGTCTCAAAACGTTTTTCAAATATTATATGAAACTTACTCTATAAATGGTGAATAGATATTTGCAATAATTTGAAAAGTGATCTACTTATTGTGGATATCGATCACGGAAAATATAATACTCTCATTTGGACTTAGAGTGTCTTTAAATTAATTTGATATTAATATTTTTATGAATATTTTTAGTGAATCATAAATACCCGGTTGTTGTTTTTTTTTTAATATTAGAGTGTATTTCAAAAATGTTTAGCTAAACAACTTTAGGAATCGCTCTGCGTCAACCCACCAGCGAAAAATGTATGCTGCCCACCTGTGTTGAAAACCGGCATTAGCCAAAGTAATCGGCATACATTTTTTGGCTTATATGTTCCGGCATTAACAGACGCAAACTCAGACGCAGACGCAGCCGCAGCCGCAGCCGCAGATTCCGATAGAGACTCGGTTGCAAACACGTGGATGGTGACTGGTCCATGAAATTGAAGCTACCCATCTGGTTTGGCAACAACCGACTGACTGCGGTTTATTCATTCATCGATGTCGATGCAATAAATATATAATACATAATCACCGATATACCTATATGTTTATATATATATATATATATACATATATATTAATAGGGTTTTGTGTTTAGCAATGATTATCACGTTGCGATTCGAAAGAGTGAGCAATAAAATAAACATGACGCTCTTATTTCCATTTGAACTTGGGATAGGCGATAAAATGCATGTTGAATACGGGCTACATGGAAGCAGAAGAAGAAGAATGAGTGATTGAAGGTTTTTTACCGATGCGGGTTTTTTTTTTACTTTTCCTATTCGCTGACTAAGTGAACAGTTTGTGAACTGATATGCCATTTGGATATTAATCATGTTTAAACGTGTTAAGATATTGTCCAACAATTTGCACTGCGAAATAGACAAAGATAAGATTTCAAATCCTTCTCACTTGTTCTGATTTCCTCTTTTAAATAACTCTCAAAATCGTAAATCGTTAATTTCGTCTTGTGTTTTGACATTAATTTTAAACATTCGCTTCAAAGCTTTCGACAACTTTTGTAGCTTTCGCAGATTTTCAACAATGTCAGCTACACCCAAAAGAGCGCTTCAAAAAACTTCAAGCCAGAAACCAGAGCTTTTTGAAGTATGACTTACAGTTGGAAGACCAGTTTTTAATTAAGGTTAGCTTACACACGTTGGCAATGTTGCCATATTATTTATAAATAATAATATATTTATACTGGCAACGATCTGGCAATAGGTTTTGCACACACTTCCATGGCTCTGATCATTATTCGTTTAATTATCGTTGGGGTTGCATTTTATATGCATGTGAAAGCCAGTTTTTCTCAATTTTCATTGAACTTCATTAAGTTATAAAATAGAATTAGGAGCTAATATAAATATTTGATAATGTATACACACAAACAAATTATTTAGATATGCAATTAATTAATAATTTAATTATTTCTGGCAATAGTGGTGGCTCATCGCTATGGTAGAGAAAAGTGACTGGTAGTAAAATTATCGAATATTCGATCATATGCCAGCCTGTGTAAATGTACTCTTATTATCATAGTGCCTTCAGTTTCGATAGATGTCATCATTTTATTCCATATACTTAGTTTAATAATTTTCTAATAAGGGAAGCAATTTATCCATTCTGTGTCCGAATTAAAAAACTCAAGCAACACATTGTTTGGGCCTCGCCTTACAAACGTATATTCAACGATACTATTTTATGAGTTTAAATGGAAAAATTAACAAATAAGAAAAACTCGAAATTTGCATTTAATATTATTATATATTAACGAAAACCAAATAGAACAAATAAATTATTAAGACTATAATAATATTTTATGTACTTTAGGTTATTAATAATTTTCACCAAAGGGGCAAGGAATCTTGTATGATACAGATGCTAAGGATAACTCTTTTAATGCTCATTTTATGAAATCTATTCGCATTTAGACTGAATATTAATAATTTTATATCTTCATATTTTACCTGTTAAAAAAAATTTAATAAAAATGATTTACACATGATTTAAATAAAAACATTTGTTAGTTAGCAATTTCCTAGAAGGAAGTAGAGCATAGGATAGCCTCACTGTCATGTCAAACATGACAAAAACGAGCGCCAATACAATATTTTTTTAATTTTTATCAAGTGTGACGTGCTTGAAGATTATAGACATAAACAATAGTCAAAATATTGTGCGGTAGCCAAAAACAAATTTGAATTTTCTGCAGAACCAGTTTTTATATAATTTTATTGCTTGGATTTGCTTAAGAAATTTGCATAATTAATGCAAACAAAATTAATTAACAATCAACATCAAAATAAACATTTGGAATTAACTCACATGTTAATAACAAACATCAGCAGCTTTCGCTATAGAATATAAAAAGTTATAACAAAGTTGCTGTCAGGTACTTCACATCTTGAAATTAATTCAATCTCCAAACTGTTGGAAACAAAAAGTACACAAGAAAAATAACACAAAATCAAAATATTCAACTAATTAGGGCGAATAAAATGTAAATCTTAGAATTTTTTTCTTATTAAGTCCCATGTGTCTATGGAAATAAGCCAATATTTAAATATTAATTTTGAAACTTGTTTTTTGAGCATTTGCAGGGGTGCCTGTGTTTTTAATTAAGCGACAGAGATTTTTATTTTGTTTTGCGATATTATATATTCCCATTCGTATCCTTATTATGTCAGAATAGAACGAAATATAGTTTCTGACATCTTACAGATAAAATAGAACAATCAGAACATAAATATATTAATAATAATATAAATAAAAATACAAATTATTATACTGAAGTACAATAGCAATAATATAAATGAATATAAGAGGATTTTATTTATTTTTTTTCTAAATATATTTTTATGTTTGTTTAATTGGAAATTATTACTGGTTTGTTTATTGAACAAATAATAAAACAACCTTCTATTACATTCACATTTAAACATTTTTTTGCCTAATTTTGGATATTCCTAGAAGCTAGATGAATTTCTAATTAAATTTGGCAGATTCAACAGCAGTGGTATGTGAAAACTCACACCCCATTGCTAATCAACGTTTATCTGGCACTAACAGAAAGAAAAAAAAACAATTCTAAACAAAAGAAGTTCCGGATTGAATCCTATAAAAATACCCTCTAAATATGATGTATATACAGTTATTGTGATTCATCAATAAAAGCTATAGTAAATTTGGTTTCTATTCCTTCATTTGATATAAAAATATTTTACAAATTAAACCACCCAAGAAAAGCTTTTATTTTCCAGCTTTGGCACTTGCGGATGCATTCGATGTGGCACTAGCTAAAGCACCACCGTTGGATGAGGAACTGGCGCTGGATGAAGCATTGGCGTTCGCACGGCCACCATTTGAATTCGGAGTGGCTGCAGAGTTGGCATTGGCACTGGAGCTGCCACCACTGCCAAGGTGATTTTCAAGGCGGTAACCACCGTTACCAGTAAAAACGCCACCAAAACCGCCGGGTCAACCGAAACCGTTGCCACCGGGACGACCGCCACCGAAATCATTGTTCCGATTGCCTACCTGAGAGTTGGCATCGACATCGAGCCAAATGGCGGTGCTGCCACAGCTACAGCCAAGTTAATGCTGAGTAGAACCAGCACTTTCATGTCTACTGCCTCTGCTTGTCCAAACTGTGTGAAATCAGTTAACAAACTTATTGATCTGTGCGAAAGATCTCACATTTTATACGAGTCAATAAAAGCCGAAGTCAGCCAGACAACAACAAATCAAACCTACGATGACGACATCAATTAACATATAGATATATATATATATATATATATATATATATGGATAGAAGTGAAAATCATAAGCGGAGAGAAAACAGTACAGAGGTAGCTGTATATATATCTATATAGGTATATAAGCTACAGTAATTGCAAGCAACAACCTAAAAAAAATACCCTCTATTCAAAAAATACATTAGAACATATCGTGTTAATTCATATATTTAATCTAAAAATAATATGCAACTAAATCACTCAAGAAAATCAATCGGAAATCGTGTCATTTATTTTCCAGCTTTGGCACTTGCGGATGCATTGGATGTGGCACTAGCTAAACCACCGTTGGATGAGGAGCTGGCGCTGGATGAAGCCTTGGCGTTGGCACCACCGAAGCCACCACCACTGGCATTGGCAGTGGCTGTAGAGTCGGCACTAGCATTGGAACCACCACGACCACCACCACCACCATTTGCTACGGCACTGGAACTAGCATCGGCATCGGCACTGCCGCCACCGTTCCCTCCGAAACCACCGTTGCCTCCGAAACCACCGTTGCCTCCGAAACCGCCGTGTCCGCCGTGTCCGCCTTGTCCGCGTTTGCCTCCGAAACCTCCTGACTGTCCCTGAGCCTGGGCATCGGCACCAGCATTGGCATTAGCATTGCCACCATGGGCAAACTGTGGTGCTGCCGCAGCTACGGCCAACAAAATGCTGAGTACAACAAGGATTTTCATGACTTCTGCTTCTGCTTGTCCGAACTGTGTGAACTCAAGTAACAAACTTACTGATCTGAGCAGAAGATCTCGCCTTTTATAAGACTACACGAAATCTGAAGTTGGCTAACTTCACAGCAAAAAGTCAAACGTCTTCAATTAGCATATATATATCTATATGCATACATATAGACGAAAATCAGAAAGACAGCCAAAACAGTTCAGCCGCTAAATTATGATAACGTTAATGGCCCGATTAATAGCACAGGCTAATCAATTGACAATTGACTAAGGAAAGTGGGTAAATCAAACGATTTAGATCCAAGTTGAATTTCTCCTAAACCGGTTAAAGGCTACTTACATATTTATATTTTCCAGATACTATCGCTCTACTCTCTACTTTTATTATTGCACATAAAAATGCTGAGGGGGATTTGTTTGTTCTGCAATTGACGTCTTTCTGTATTTTAAGCTGGTACTTCACTGAGGGTATTTTTATTTATTTATTTCTGTATAATAGAAGATCAAAGAATTCTACCAAGGTTATCAAATATTTACTTATATGCATATGCGTTATGATCATAATTCTCTATACTTTATACGATATAGTTATAAAGTGATTTGCATTTTTTTGTTTACTTAATAAATTAGCCGTAACACCGGTTTTTCCTGTAATTTTGTCACTACAGGAAACTCAGCACAACTAATAAACAAAATTTCAATTAATGTACATTTATGAAACTAAAGCTCTTCCGTAATTTTTCACAAAAATATATTCAAATTTGTAACTTGTCCCATAAATTGGAAATGACTTAAGCCTTCCATTTAAATTTGAGTATTTGTTTCTTGGTCTACTTGGTATAAGTTAAGTTCCATTTGATTTTATGAACCGTTCATTCCTCAATATTTATTAAAAATATTTTTTTCGGATACAAGGAAAATTTCTTCTTAATCTACTTCCAAGTTTGTAGGGTGTCGCCCAATATTTTTTTGATGGACATCGCCAACAACCTACGAAATAAATTTGGTGTCTGTAGCTTTAAAATTGAAAGATATATGTGGCTTTATCGGCTTTATAATTATCGATCTAATCGATTGCCCAGCCTCCTAGTGGACGTGTCACCCCAATTTTGACACTTTTTTGTGAAGCGGGCACAGACCAGTAAATGTTTAAAGAGTCAAGTCTGTATCTCTATCTAAATTATGGCTCACAGTCGAGTCGCATTTTAAAATAATTATATCCACATATTTACAATGGATACAAATAGCAAGGACAATTGCAGAAAGTGGTTCCGTTCGAGGTGGAATGAAAACAAAACTCGTTACTAATTAAATTAATGAAAACAAAACCCGTTACTAATTAAATTAATGAAAACCAAACTTGTTACTAATTAAATTAGTACATAGTTTTGTTTTCATTCCATTTTATACTAATCGATTATATATATTATATATAATTTGAAATTTATAATGAATTATGAATGAATATAATCGCGTTTATATTTATTTCCAATAAGACAGAGAAATCCCAGAACTTTTCATTTAAAAATAAAATAAACTCTTTTTCAATTCACTTGTATTTGAATCTTATATTTTTATTCACATTCGTTATATTTTCAGTTATTTCACAAGCTTAAGTTTCATTTTGGCCGGCTTAGCCGCGGAAGTTGGCATTCGCGCTCGAGCTGGCGCTGGCGTTAGCATTGCCACCACCACGACCACCACCGTTGGCACTGGAGCTTGATGTTGCGGAAGCAGAGCTTGAGCCACCGCCACCGCCACCGCCACCGCCACCGCCGAATCCGCCATTGTGTCCACCGCCGCCGAATCCGCCATTGTGTCCACCGCCGCCGAATCCGCCATTGTGTCCACCGCCGCCGAATCCGCCATTGTGGCCACCACCGCCGAATCCGCCATTGTGGCCACCACCACCGAACCCGCCATTGTGTCCGCCGCCGCCAAATCCGCCGGGTCCACCACCGAATCCGCCGGGTCCTCCACCGAATCCACCGCCACCACCTTGAGCCTTGGCGTTGGCATTGGCATTGGCGTTAGCACTGCCGCCACCGCCACGATTATATTGAGGAAGGGCCGAGGCCACAGCCAGCAGCACGGAGAGAGCAATAAACAGTTTCATTGCGAGGCTTCAAGTTGGCTTCACAAACTTAAATGAGCGTTCGACACGCAGCGGCTCTTATATAGCTCAGAGTCGGCTCAGATACCCTCCCACCCCGTCTATCAGCTGGCACCAGACAGATACAGACACGGAGAGCTTGATAAAAAGAGAGATCACGAGCGCAGTTGTAAGTTTTGAGAGCTCATTTGTTCTATGCAACTTTTGAGATTTGATTCCATATTCGCCACTAACAACATCTTGAAAAACTAAATGATCGTCATCACGAATTAGTAATGTCAATTAGTTGGCCCATCAAATAAAAATATACTGCTCTCTAGTCGGACACAATAACCGGTTAGATATTAGCTTTTGCATTAATTTATCGTTTTTTAATTATTTTCATCCTCATCATTATTGATGCCATAACTTGAACGTGCCCACAGATCCCTGTTTTCTTCTGCATTTCAAATAAAACGAAACAATTTTTTATAACTTGTATCCACGTAATTCTGCTTTGTCTCAGGTGTTCAATTTTCAAATTACATAAGAAACACGCAATATAAACAATATTGTATAACAGGATAACCTCACACAAGATGTGTATACAAGAAATGTATTAAAAATACATTAATAATGGAAATAATTTCAACAAATGTTGTTCTCTTGAGCATAAAGTTTTTTCCCTTCAATGAACATCCAATTTCAAAATTATAGATCTTCCTAAGATCTTTAAGAATTATAATACGTATACTTATTTAATTTGCTGATTGACAAATCAAACCTAAGAGTATACTTTTGAGGTCGCTCGATAAATATGTTTAGTGAATGGCCCGAAAAATATACAACACTTAATTCTGTGATACTGGTTTGGATTGGAAATATAGAACACCCCAGTTTTGAATAATAAAACACAAAAAAATAGCAGCGTCGAAAAATAACTTTATAGGTTCACGTCCAGACCAAAGAACCAAATAAAAAATGTATGCACTATATCTAAAAGTATTTTTTATATTTATTTTTAATTTATGTAAATAAATTTATAATCTTAAAATTTTATCTAGCTGGGATGCGTATTCGTTTATATTTAAGTATATTATTATATTATTCTCATTTAATTTTCTAAGCGGATTTTCCTATGGAATTTCACCTTGACTTTTAGCAGTGGGATGCGGACTTACATTTTTTGTATTTTAATATGATGAACGAGGAGTTTCTTCAAGTCACCAAATGATAGGATAAATCGGTGATTGGGCTTATTAATTAAGCGGAAAAAACTCTCAATCATCTTGTAACAATATTGTAAATATGGTATAGAGAATTAAGTCATACATGTACATATGTAAATATGTATAAATCACCTTAGTGAATTCTTAGATTTGCTATTACAAAATTAAATAAACAAAATTGTCCTAAGTGAAGTACCAGCTTAATATACAGAAAGACGTCAATTGCAGAACAAACAAATCCCCCTCAGCCTATTTATATGCAACATTGTAAATAGAGAGTAGAGCGAGAGTATAAGCAAATTATAAATATATATGTAGCCTTTAACCGGTTTAGGAGAAATTCGGCTTGGATCTGAATCATATGACTTACACTTATTAGCCAATGCCACTAATCGGGCCCCCAAATTTATTATAATGTAGCTACCTAACTGATTTTGCGTATTTATACATGTGTTTATCGATATGCATATTGATGTTGTCTGGCAGAATCCATTTTAAATTCGTTAAGGCTTATAGGAATTAAATTAAATATACGCAGCTTACAAATATAAGACAAGTTATAAGATATAAACAGCTAATTTCTTAATATTTATAAAACATATTTGTTCGATAATTGCTGCAGATTCATTTTCTAATTAAATCAAGCGAAAATCAAGGATCTTATCTCAATTCCTTAATGATTAATTGTGTGTTTAAGTAAATATACTTAACATGAAGAGAAATAACAATACAGAAAGAAAATTAAAAGAAAGATGGCTCTTATCCAAACTTACCGACTCAGTTTGATTTCCCTATAATTTATACACAAAAATGCATAAACACAAGTGCGTTTTGTGGTTTCTTGGAAATATCTCTATTTATTTTTTAATCATCATAAGACTCTCCACATTTATATTATGCATTATTTTCGAATTTGCAATAAAAATCTAAGAAACAGAAAAATATTATACAGCAGTCTGAATTTGATCCAATCACTTTTGAATTCGTTTCAAATGAGTCAATATTGTTGTTTTATAGACGGAGAGCTTTTCATATAAAAATAAAATAAAATCTTTTTCAAACAACTTTTACTTGTGTTTTTTTATTCACATTCGTTATACTTTCAATTATTTCAAAAGCTTCAGTTTCATCTTGACAGACTTAACCATAGTAACCACCACCACCACCGGTGGCGCCGGCAGTGGCGCTGGATTGGGCATTGGCAAATCCGCCACCGCCACCGCCACCGCCACCGCCATTAAATCCTGGTTGATATCCAACGCCGGGTCCGTATCCAGCATGGCGTCCACCCAATCCACCGCCGTGTCTACCACCGTGACGTCCACCACCGCCGAATCCTGGATAGCCACCATATCCGCCGCCTTGTCCTGGATAGCCACCATATCCGCCGCCTTGTCCTGGATAGCCACCATATCCACCGCCTCCTTGTCCGAATGCATTGGCATTGGCATTGGCGCTGGCAATGGCGCCGCCGCCGCCGCCACCTTGAAATTGAGGAAAGGCCGATGCCACAGCCAGCAGCACGGAGAGAGCAATAAACAGTTTCATCGCGAAGCTTCAAGTTGACTTCACAAACTTGGCTAAGTGATCGACAAGCAGCCGCTTTTATACAGCTCAGAGTCGGAATGCTCAGATAAAGAACAAATATCAATTAAGATCAAGAGTGCAATATGGGACATATCCCAAAACTCACAAGCAATTTGAGAGCTTATTAATTATACTTCAATTTCAGAGATTCGATTCATTACTCGTCTGTAGGCTAAGAACGAATTAGAATTGTCACATTAATATTACCTACTCTCGGCTGGTCAGCCAAAATAACCAGTTAGCTATCAGCTTTGTTTTAATCAATCGCCTAATTATCATTTTTATCCTCATCCACCCTGCTCCCTGTTGCTCTTGAGCCTCTTTTACTTAAGCCGCTTACTTAGCTTCAAAAACAAAACAAATAATAACCTGAATCACTCAATTCGGCCTCATATCAAGTTTTTAATTATCAAATTTTTTAAAAAATATACACATTTAATAAGCAGTAAGTAAACAGAGGATAGCCTCACATAGCAGCTTAAAATGTATAATTAAATACGTAAATTATAAGAAAAAAGTCTTAAATATATTGAATAGAATATACGATACCTAAAAAACTTAATTGCCCAGTAAAATAAATTCTGATACTAATGACAACAAAAGTTATAATTTTAAAAAATTTTATTTTTATTTTCCCAACGATGTTCATAGGTACTAGTTCACGTAACTGGTTAAATGAACAACAAAGCACATCGCTATCAACATAATAATATAAAATCCATTATATTTATATTTTTTATTTTACATCAATTGGTTTTTTTTAACTTTTGTAGAGGGTATTTTACATTTGCCGTGACATTTGAAACGCATTAAAGGAGATAAATTATAAATATTCTGATAAACATCACCAGTCTGCCTTGCTTATAGTTTTACTTGCATAGTTTTGATTCAGTTAATTAAGCATTAAATATTTTAATTTATGGTGAGCTGAATCAAAATCTTGTTGGCTTTCAATATTCATTTCTATCAACATACAATTTCAAAACTATTGTACAGATTTTTAATTTTTTTAAACCATCGAGTATACTTTTGAGGTCACCCGATAATCATGTTTAGTGAGCGCTCCGAAAAATATGCAACACTTAATTTTGTGATTCCGGTTTGAATTCGGAACACAGAATATGCCTGTTTTTAATAATACTAAAGAGCCAAAAAAAAAGTATGTACAAAATATAATTTTTAATTTGTCAACTTTAGACTTAGCGAAACTAAAAGTGGATTATAATTTTGCTGTGACATGCTTAACACATTTAAAAGAAGATGTCTCCAACCCCATTACGTGTATAGATTCTTTATCAGCATCACTAGACGATTCGATATATCCATTTCCAGTAAGATTTCTTTTTGCTATTATGAACAAAACTTTTTTCCTTTTAAATCTATATTGTTGGAACATGATTCCTATTTTTGTTTCGAACGAAAGACAAGTTCTGAATTGCGTGTTCAAGACAGGCGTTGATATACATGTCGCCATATTCAGTTCACAGCCCGATGTGAAACAGAAAATATATTAATGAAAATATAATTAATTAAAATATTTCTGTTTTAAAATTGAAATGTCAGCATATTTACAAGGGTATTTAATCTTCGGCATGCCTAAGATAGGCCCCTTTTTATTATTTATTTGTTTTCTATTTTGGCGTGTTTCGCCTTTGTCATCTATTGTTTTCCATTATAATTAACCCAGTGCAATAGTATTGTCATCAAGTTTCATGAACATTAGCAGAACTAAAGCTAAAATCTCGAATGTGCAAATATTTTAATTGTTGTTTTCACTTATATGCTGAAATTAACGGGCTTTTTATGCAGCACATAAAAAATACGATGAGTAAAATTACTTGTGCAAAACATTATTAATAAACCTGAAATATAAACATAGCGAAAACCATAAGTTCTGAAAACATTAACATCTAATAAAAAAAAAGAGTTTTTATTTTGAGCATATTAATATCAAAAAAAAATATATAGAAATCGCTATATGTTTATATATGATTATATAAAATTAATTCTGTTAGTTGCCGAACATCTTTTTACGCAATTTGAATTTAATGAAAAAGATTGTATGTTTTTCTTTACGAACATATAAAACAATTTATTCTTTAAGATTGAGTATTTTGGTAGGCATTTTTTTAATTAGTTATATATTATGTAATAAATGCTTTGGTATTTCCATCTCTTTAGCCACGGAAACGACGGCCACCTGAACCTGCAGCCGAAGCAGACGCAGAGGAAGAAGCTGAAGCAGCACCATTGCCAGCTGCCGATGCACTGGATGCGGCTGAGGCAGAGGAGGAGCCACCGCCACCGCCACCACCCCGGCCGAATCCGCCCTTGTGTCCCCCACCGAAACGGGGACGTCCGAATCCAAACTGAGGCACCGCAGACACGGCAGCAATCAGCAAGATAAACAGAATAAGAAACTTCATGTTGATTAAATCGATAAATAGAACTTGTGTCGACGCCAAACAGCTAAAAAGTAAACTGAATGATTTTTTCCGAACCTCCGCAGCTATTTATACGGTGAGCGTTAGACGATTGAGCCGATCAATTGGCAATGATTAATAAAAACCCGTGTTCCCTGTTCCGACATCTCAAGTTATTCACCTGGTTTCTATGCCTTAATTATAGGAATTAGCTTCACATGCATCACCATCATGAATATTATCAACGTTAGCAAGTAGGAATTTTGGATTAATAACAAGCGAATTACCAATTCTCTTCGGTATATCACAATAAAAATACAGATGATTTATTGTGAAATAAGTCTGTAACATTTTTCATTAGCTAGAAAAAGGCTATATTAATTCACTGTAATATATATCCAATATCCGTATAAGCAAGCAATTATGCTTATTTAAAATATCTTAATAGTTGCAGGGTATAAAAAATGCTTAACGACTTCAGCTTTGTTTGTTGTTTGAGCAGCTCAAGAGAATTGAACAAATGACGTGATTAATCGATTAAGCGAGAATATTTTCTATTGATCAATTTGACATTAAAGTCTTCATCAGAGAATTCGAGTGAATTGACAAATAATATGAATTTATTTTAAGAACAAACGCTTTTCTAATGGAGAACTAAAAACAACTTTGAATTAAATCAACGAGTCGTCGGCCATTTTTGTAAAAAGTAAAACATCGGTATTTGGGTTTTAAATTTTTTTTTTTCAGACTTTTTAATAAAACTTATGGATAACTAAAGAAGAATTTTGTAATCTCTTGTCGGTGCACTTGGCACAGACTCTGACACTTTAGCCACGGAAACGTCCGCCACCTGCAGCCGAAGCAGACGCAGAGGAAGAAGCTGAAGCAGCACCATTGCCAGCTGCCGATGCACTGGATGAGGCTGAGGCAGAGGAGGAGCCACCGCCACCGCCACCGCCACCACCACCGCGGTAGCCGCCGCCGCCGGGGTAGTATCCACCTCCAAAACCAGGGCGTCCACCTCCGAAACCAGGACCACCACCAAATCCAGGGCGACCGCCAAAGCCTCCATAGCCGGGGTTATATCCACCTCCAAAACCAGGGCGTCCGAATCCACCGCCTCCGAAGCCAGGACCACCACCAAATCCACCGCCTCCGAAACCAGGACCACCGCCAAATCCAGGACCGCCAAAACCACCAAATTGTGGCAGTGCCGCCGCGGCACAAATCAACAGAGCGAACACAATCAGACTCTTCATATTGCTCGAATCGCTAGAAATAAACAGCCTTTGCTCTAAGCAGGTAGCAGTCCAACTGATGGACCAGTGCCGAATCTCGCAAATATTTATAGTACACGGTGCGTGAGCGTAAAACTGCCAATCTCTATGTGTTAAATGGAACACAGAGATGGGAGTTCGCATAGCTCAGCCAAGCATTTACCGGTTTTCTTTGCTTTTATTTGTAATTATCAACTTTGGCTACATCATGAGCACCAAGATCATCATCATATCGGCTTTATTTTGAGAGCCTCATTTTGTCTGTCACTTGACCGGGTGAATCCCAAAGCAACAACAACTACAGCGAAATTCAATTTCAATACATAATTATGTATTAACATTGACTCCATCCAAAGTGTGAAGTCATGGACTTCAGTCTCAATATGAATGCATAGCAAATTTCTTATATATTTGTTTACACTTGGCTAATTGATTGCTTGTAGTCAACAATGAGCTGATCTTCCTGGTCTTAGGAATCCCCACCTCCTACACATACATGTATATAACATATGCGATATTCTAGTCAACTGACAAGTTCATCTTGAAGAGTTTATTCGCCTTTTCCTGCCAAAGCGGTTTCAATGGCGTCGTTACAAAAAAAAAAAAAAAAAAGAACACAAATCAATTCTAAAACTTAGTTTCGATAAACTCGCTTTGGATTCAGTTCGCTTCGAAAGGCGTCTAACAATGGGTAAGATTATTGTTAAACATGTTTACCAAATACTCACTATTTATTATGACGCACTACAAAGCTAAAATTTTATATGATAATTAATTAATATTTTTTTTTTTTTTTTGAGAGTCGTCTTCCCTTATTTTAAGCATTTCAATATCAATTAATCTTTAGCTAGATATTCAATCATTTCAATCATTTCTTTCTTTTCAAATCTTCTTATCTACATTTAATAACTTGTTTCTACTCCGTTGTGAGTAAACTGCATTCATTCATGGTCGACTAACGGATATAGTATTAATCAGCCTAATATAGTATTACTTTCTGTAGTATGCAAATATAATTGTGTTCACGATAATTTTCAAAGATTTTTACTACAGCATTTGTATTACATCAACCAACAATAAAATGTGTTAATGAATAATAAAAATTCAAAGTGAATATTGTAAATCGTATTGTTGTTTATTAACCTAATGATTTACACGCTGATTCGATTATCAATTTTTGAGATACGCTGAAAAGACAGTAAATGTCATAAAAATAAACATAAGTTATAGGTCTTCCAAAGCTGCTTTAGAACACATACTTTAATCAATATGCATTATATTATTTCATAACGTCATTGCAGAATTTACACTCATTTTGGAGAGGGTATGCATGATTCGACCCGTATTGTTTTTATTCTTTTCAAAGCATTTCAACACGTACAGACTTAAAAGTTAAAGGGGCTCAAAAAAAAAGAACACAAGCTTGAAAAGTGTTTAAGATTCAATTGTTAATTAACAAATTGCAACCTGTGCGAGTAGTAAAGCATTCTAGTATAGAATCAACTGGCCAAACCAGTTACAACCTCGTCATCACTCAGCTAAGCACAGGGGTTTTCCATATGATGGAAATAGTTATCATTTTGTGATTTTTTTCTCAAATGTTAGATAAATCAATATACATTTATTCATATAATTAGCACTAAAGTTCCAGGGAAGTCCGGAGGAAATCATATAATGTCGACCTTTCCAAACCTATACTTAACATGCTGTATGTTAAATGCACTTAATTCAAATGTTTATTCAAACAGATATCAACCGAAAATGTAATCAAAAGTCTGGCAAATTTCTCTGCTTTCAAATGTTCCATTATTTATTTATGCAAAACTTGAGCCCAAACAAATATTAACATGCTGGAGTCTCGCACATATGGTTCATACAACAAACCGGTTTGCCAATCAGTTTTTTCTTTTTTAGCATTATTTTTTTTGTTAACTGATGATGTTTTTAAATATTTTTGTTTTTTTGTGGTATTTTTTTTAAATAAGCGTGCGTCAATTTTTTTTTTTTGCGTTTTAGTTTTGTTGACTTATTAGTTCCACACATGATTAATTATATTATCGGCTCAAAAATTGCGATATTAAAATTTTAAATAGAATCAATAGAATATCTGAAAGACATTAGAGAAATATTATGAAAAAACAAATAAAAATGAATAAATACATATAATTTTCGGAATCAATATTAAACTCATGAGATTTAAAATGAGTTTGTGACTTAAACTTCTTTCGCAATCATAAAGTACGTAGATAAATAAATTATTTAGAAATGAAAACTTTCAAAAATTAAATGTTTATAACCCATTATGTTTTAGATGCAGTTAATATTTAATTAAAATAAATTAGCACAGCGGTCATAGCTAATATACTGATTAAATATTTTGCCACTGTATTTAACGGAAAATATTCACATATTAAAAGCAATCAAATTTAAATAATTTATAGTAGTAATTTTATCACATTACCAGCCAAGGCAACCCCCGTGGCACGGGAGAGAGGCCCATGTACCAAAATGCCAACTAAATACCTTCCTGTTAATTATGGAAGCTGAACAACAGGAATTAGGAATCTGTGCACTTTATGCACGATGCTTACATACATATTCATAACTGTATATTTAATTTGCGTATATTGTTATTGGCTTTTTTTGAATATATCTGGTGGTCCAATTGAAATACCCGCCTAGTTGGCAGCGGGGCAAAGTTTTCAATTATGCGGCGTTCGGCTAATGAACAAAGCAACGTCAAACGACATATGCAAAATGCGATAAATTTTGAATTATTTAATTTTAATTAAAATTATGATATTGCTTGCAGGCATTCTGAAAATCAACGCATACTTTTAGGCAGCTCAAAATAATAATGAATTCTTTGCGCGCGAGTGTGTTTTTGCATTACAGAAGAAACCACACTGAAAATCAATACAACTCATTAAATTATATTATATTCAATATATATTATTTTCAAAGTATCCATAAAATATATGTATTTTCCGGTCAAAAGTTGAGGACTAATTAAAATGAATATATACATGTATATCTTTTAATTTATTCTCACTGCATGAATTTTATTTCTAGTTAATTTAATGTCAGAAGAAGGGCTTCAGTATCAAATGTCCTTAAGTGACTGCGATATTAAAGCTTAAATGGACACCGAATTTGAAAGTTCCTTAAGACAAAACTCATATATTTATGTAAACTTAGCCCATTCTCTTGCCTATTTTGGACAGGACATATCAGTAGAGTTGAAAAACTGTAAAAACTAAAAAATTAGGGAGAGAAAAAACTTTCCCGAAAAAAACGATTTTGCAAATGTCGGTATTTACATTTATTTTATTGCCTAACATAAATTGCGGCAAACAGAGAATGGCAATATTGTCAATTCGACAACGATGTAATGTCCAACAGTGGCAACAGCAACTGTTGCCATCACAGTACAACAGCAACAAGCAACAAGCAACAACACAAAGCGACAGCAGCAGTCGACAGTGTGGCAAACCGCCAGGAACAGCAACAGGAACTGCAAGAGGAACAGGAACAGCAGGAACAGGAGGAACAGCAGGAGCCGCAGTTGTTGCCCTAGCCCTGGCTGAACTCATGGCTGCTGCTGTCGTTGTCCCTCTGACTACCGCCGACCCCTCAATCAGCGCGTGCTCTTTCGCTTTATGCTGCAAAGTGCACCACAGGGGTTCAATGTCCTTGTGCAAATTGGTCTGAGTTTATTGCCAATGGCTGTTTGCAACAGACGTTGTTCGACCAACAGCTGCTCCAAGCCGTCTACTTGTCTCTTGCTCTCTCTATATATATATCTCTCTCTCTCTCTCTCTCTCTCTCTCTGTCGCTTCGGCCGAATGGGATGCGGTCTGGAGCAATAAAACTGCACTTTGAGGCTGCACAAAGTTTGCTTAAGATTTCAATTTGTTGCTGGTAGCTGCCGCCGCAATGTGTGCAACAATAGTAAAATTGCCCCAGCGTGGCAACTTTGCCTCCTAATGATAAATTGTTTCTAAATGCCACAGACTGAAATCGAGTCGTGCTTTTGCTCTGCGCCATTCTTCGAAATTATGTGTCCAACAATGTTATCAATGTCCTGACTTCTTTAAACTAAACTTAAAATTTAAATATTTTCATAATCAGAACACAACACTAAGGAATAGTTGCAATAAATTATTCATTTACACTACAATTTATAAGCTTCACCTCTTAAGTTAAATCCAAAATTGTTTGTAATTCGGATGTTTTTTAACCAAATCCGAATCCGACCAATGTTAATACCAATTGATCCACTGCCACTATGACCGCCACCAAGACCACCAAATCCGGAACCGTTTCCTCCAATACCGAAACCAATTCCAGGTCCGCCGATTGTATAGTCACCGATATCTGATCCTCCACTTGATCCTCCAGCAGTTGACAATTGACCTGTACCAAATCCAGGGAGGTGGCTAGTCGAACAGCATCTAACGCCACCTCTATGTGGTGTAAAGCCAGTTGAGATGCTAGCACTACCGCCTTCTAGATCCAGGCCCAGACATCCAGCACTGTCTCCATGCTTTAATGTACTCAGTAATTCATGAGATTAATAACGATCATTTAACTTAAACTTCGTTGTTGGACAATATGACAAACCTATTAATAAGGTTCTTAAACATAAAGATCGTAGATAGTTTTGGGTGCAGATTTTGTAGGTATTAAATGTTAATGACACACTATGTTTTAAACGCAGTAAATATTTAATTTAATTATATTAAATTGAAGCTGGGGTCATAGCTAATATACTGATTAAGCTTGCCACTGTATTTAATGTAAAATATTCACATATTAAAAGCAATCAAATTTAAATAATTTATAGTAGTAATTTTATCACATTACCAGCCAAGGCAACTCCCGTGGCACGGGAGAGAGGCCCATGTACCAAAATGCCAACTAAATACCTTCCTGTTAATTATGGAAGCTGAACAACAGGAATTAGAAATCTGTGCATTTGATGCACGATGCTTACATACATATTCATAACTGTATATTTAATTTGCGTATATTGTTATTGGCTTTTTCTGAATATATCTGGTGGTCCAATTGAAATACCCGCCCAGTTGGAAGCGGGGCAAAGTTTTCAATTATGCGGCGTTCGGCTAATGAACAAAGCAACGTCAAACGACATATGCAAAATGCGATAAATTTTGAATTATTTAATTTTAATTAAAATTATGATATTGCTTGCAGGCATTCTGAAAATCAACGCATACTTTTAGGCAGCTCAAAATAATAATGAATTCTTTGCGCGCGAGTGTGTTTTTGCAAGCAGCCATGTTGAAAATCTATAAAACTCTTTGAAATTTACTGAATGTCAACAATTGTTGTATTGAAATTATTTTTATTTATTTTTAAAGTATTCGTAATCCATAATTTGTGTGTATTTCTCTACTTTGTAATGCTTTTTTTTCCAAAACTATTTTTTTTCTTAGTTTATTTATTTTTTAAAATCTACAACCACTTACACGAAAGAATGCATTAAATTAAATGCATTTAAATTATAAGTATTTCAATATGATTTATGATTGATGATAATAAAATGAAAAGGAAATTAAATAATAATAAAAGCAGTCAAATTTGTTGCTTATACTCAACGAAATGTAAAATGAATTGTTGGAGAATCACCAATTATAATTCCTATTTTGCCGATCACTCATAAAATGCCCTGGAAGAGCACATCAAATGTGTTTAGCTCTAATACAACATTATCTACATTAAATATATAAACAGCTATGAACCGATCTATAAATACATAAAAATCTTTCTTAATTTTCTATATACACTTACATAACTCTGTAAATATTATTATAGATACTTACAATTTTTATAGATCCCCTAAGGGGTTTCATTATTCATATTACCCCTCTCATCGAATGCACAATTAGTTGGATAATTGTTGGCCCAATCGCGTTTAGCCAAGAATTCGAAAAACGCTAATGACATTTTTTTGATAGAAAAATTTATTGGATAGATCAAAATCGGATGGGAAATACTCTTTCGAAGTGTGGTTGGTACAAATTGGGAAACTAGCAACTTAAAATTAACGGCCATAGCTGCCTGACGAGGCAGAGGCTGACGCGGAAGCTGAGGAGCTGGCACCACCTTTGCCATAGCCGCCACCACCGCCATGACCACCGCCAATTGATCCTCCACCGTGTTTGCCACCACCACCGTAGCCGCCGCCACCGTGCTTGCCGCCGCCAATAATAAACGGGCCACCAATTATGGCACCGCCTCCACCATGGCCGCCTCCAGGACCTCCATATCCGGGACCACCACCGTGGCCGCCACCTAGCTTGCCTCCGCCATGTCCTGCAGCTGCACTGGAACTCGCTGAGGCGTCTGCACTGCCTCCTCCAATACCGCCGCCCCCACCGCCTAAGTGACCACCGCTGAGTCCACCGCCTCCATGGCCACCGCTGAGTCCACCGCCTCCATGGCCACCGCCAATTGATCCTCCGCCAAAGCCACCGCCTCCATGGCCACCGCCAATTGATCCTCCGCCAAAGCCACCGCCTCCATGGCCACCGCCAGCTGATCCTCCAGCAAAACCACCGCCTCCATGGCCACCACCGCCAAGTCCACCACCTCCATGGCCACCGCCAATTGATCCTCCGCCAAGGCCACCGCCTCCATGGCCACCACCAGCTGATCCTCCAGCAAAACCACCACCTCCATGGCCGCCGCCAGCTGATCCTCCAGCAAAACCACCGCTTCCAAGGCCACCGCCTCCATGGCCACCGCCTCCATGGCTACCGCCTCCATGGCCACCACCAGCCGATCCACCACCAAAACCACCGCCTCCAAGGCCACCGCCAGCTGATCCACCACCAAAACCACCGCCTCCATGGCCACCGCCAGCACCACCTCCAGCACCACCGCCTCCATGTCCACCGCCAGCTGATCCTCCAGCAAAACCACCACCTCCATGGCCGCCGCCAGCTGATCCACCAGCAAAGCCACCGCCTCCAAGGCTACCGCCTCCATGGCCACCGCCAGCTGGTCCACCACCAAAACCACCGCCTCCATGGCCACCGCCAGCACCACCTCCAGCACCACCGCCTCCATGTCCACCGCCAGCAGATCCTCCAGCAAAACCTCCGCCTCCATGGCCACCGCTTCCATGGCCACCGCCTCCAACGCCACCAGCACCAAATCCAGGGCCACCTCCACCGTAGCTACCGCCGCCTCCGTGCGCAGAAGATCCAGCTGAGCCGCTACCGCCACCGCCTCCTAGACCCAGGCCCAGACCAAGACCACCGCCTCCATGCTTGCCTCCGCCACCGCCAAGGCCTATTCCGCCTAGTCCCAATCCTACGTTTGCGCTGGCCGAAGCGGATGCCGAAGCAGCGGCACCGGCACCACTATCACCACCATAGCCAGCGGAGGCTAACGCAACGCAAATACTTAGCACAATTAACAATCTCATCGGATCTTTTGACTGGAACCAACTGAGTGTGCTGGCTACAGATCGCTCAGCTTTTATAAGAAGCCGAAGTGCGATGCGAAAAAACACAAATTACAATAAATGGCAAAAATAAAAATAAAAGAACCTTAAACTAAAAGCAAAAAACAAAACCAAACAAAATGAAAAAATGAATAAAAAAAATGTAACTAGAAAACAAAATACAATCAAGACAAACTGGGAACCGGGGCTACGATTAATAAGCAAATACACAACTCTAGTCACGTTCTGAAAACCGGGATCGATGCCGGGTCAGTCGGAGCAATACCTTGATAATTAACCCAAGGAATGAAGAGAGAAGAGAACTACAATAATAGCCAGATCGGACAATAAGCAATAAGGCATTTATCTTCATTTAAATATTATACATTGTCTACAGTTCTGGCTAATTATACTCTACCCAACAAATTATAATTATACAAATAAATACAAACAATACAAATCAAACACAAACCAGATCCCAAATGTGGGAGAACAAATATTAATGGGTTTTCCTAATAACAAATGGAGTCATTAAAACTGTTTTGCAATCGAGCTATCTTTTGGGCGGTATTTAAAATATATGTTAAATTATAACAACAAAAACACAACGAAAATAATAATTATACATTTTAGGAATAGAAATTTAATACGTAAATGTTTTCAATCATTTTTAATTCAACATACATATATATAATAAAAATATTTAAATAACTACTTCATAGTTCTGATTTAATCATTTACTCAAAAAAAAAAAAATGAAACGGATATAAAAAGGTGAAAATCCCAAGAAAAAAAATCACAACTCACTTGTGAATTCAATTGAAGTTCTGTTACGCGCAGAGCATTCAAGATTCGTTGATTACTTTTACTTTGTTTCTTTTTTCACATAACTTGTTTATATAAATCAAGGGTTCGACGTCATTTAGATCGGATCGGATCGGATCGGATCGGAAATAGCAGCGCTGATTACATTTGTCTTCACTTTACGAGACTTGAATTTCAATTTAACAGTGCTTAGTATTGAAAATAGTTGATGATTATGAAACTAAGTGACCCCATAGCGTATTCCACTCTATTAGAAGAGATTAAAAAGCGATTAAAATAATACTGAAATTCGAGGTAACATTTGTGTGGATTATATAGTATTTACACAATCTTAACACTTTTATTCTATTCGACTTAATCTGCTGCTTTTAGTTTGATTTTAAATGCATTTTTAGCTCAAGTACGAGTTATGTCATTGCTGATTAAACTGCGATGCAGTTTTCATTCACTCTGCACCTGGTTTCTAACTCAACTTCATAATATAAATATATATATATACAGTGGCTTGCAGCTTAAATCGCCCAGTGTCTAGCACAAATTTCAATTGCCTGCCATAAACTCATTATACATTATTTTTCAAAAATTCCAAAGACCCATGGCAGGTACATTTATTGATCACCAAAATTAATATATGACCCTAATAAGCTGTGGTTTTTCCACCTGCTAGGTAGGGTTACGTAAAAAAGTACCTCTTTTTAGGTCAGCAGCTTATTTCGCCCAGTTACATTATGGACAGCTGGGTGCCATAAAACCCGGATTTTTTCGTCAGATTGAATATTTTTGGTATAAATAGACCAATCCTCCGTAGTCAGTTTAGTTTTTTCCTACATTTCGGGTGCAACAAGCCAACAAGGACTATGGGCAAAAGGACTACTATTGGTCAACGGAAAATCATCCTGGAACACTTAAAAATCGGATATTCATATCGCCAAATAGCTAAAATGGTCAATTTAAACATTACAACTGTATTCTGCATCATTTGGAGTTCCGTCGACGAAAATCGGACAGAGGACAAGGGCGGAATGGCACCAAACCCGATTTTCACCGAGCAGGACGAGCAGAGGATCATCAAGATTTCAAGGGGAAATCTGAAGCTATCGGCTCAAAAACTGACTCACTAGGCGCAGGATGAAATAAGGAAAAAGTTCAGTGTGGAAACTATGCTCCAAGTTCTGCGCAACCATGACTTTGATGCCCGAGAACCACGAAAAAGGAAATTTATAAGCGCAAAAAATTGTGGGTCTAGGACGACGTTCGTCAAAATCCACTTGGACATGGATTTGGAGTTCTGGAACACAGTCATATTTGAATTTGAGTAAAAATTAAACATTTTTGGCTTGGACGAATGGAATTATGTGTGGCGACTCTCCAATACTGAGCTGAGTCCCAAAAACATAAAGGCAACAGTCAAACACGGCGGAGGAAGTGTCCTGGTATGGGCATCTATCTCGGCAGCCCGCGACTGAAATTTTGTGATTATTGAAACAATAATGGACAAGAATGTGTACTTTGATATACCAAAGGAAAATTTACTCGAAAGTGCCGAGAAGCTAGAATCCGACGTACCTTCCGGATCTACCAGGACAAAAACCACAAGCATTAGTCCGGAATAGTACAGTCCTGTCTTATCTGGAACTGTCCCCACGTGATAATTCCACCGGCCCAGTCTCCAGACTTAAATGTTATTGAAAATTTGTGGGCTCTGCTGGAAAATAACATCCTGAAACACAACATATCCTGCAAACAGGATCTCAAGACTGCTCTGCTGGAGGAGTGGAACAAGATCAGCTCAGAAACTATCCGGAAGCTGGTATCTTCCATGAATAATAGGTTAAGGGAAGTTGTTGAGGCTAAAGGATATCATACTAAGTATTAAGATCCTTATTTAAGCTTTTATACGCCAAATATTTAACTTTTTTTAAAACTGGGCGAAATAAGCTGCATATGTATTTTGGATATGTTTTTAGTTTTTGATTAATTTTAATTAATTAATTAATATTTAAATAAAAACTAAAGTTTCTTTTTCAAATGTGATATAGCATTAAACAAATTGGCATTTCAACATTTTGAATTTGTTTCCTTGTTTAAGCTTTATAGCACTTTAAATTTGTTGCTAGACACTGGGCGATTTAAGCTGCAAGCCACTGTACATATACTCGTATATGTATATATGTATATATATATATTTATAAGAAACAAAAATACTATTCTGTATATATTGTTGATTTTACTAGTCCTGTGCATTGAGTTCATTGTAGTGGAAAAAAATACTGTTTTCCATTCTGAACTTAATGCTTAATTCATTTCGGTTGCAGCATTTTTAGTGCTCGTGAAAACACAGTTTTCACACGCCATGTACACAGCTTTTCACTTAGTTGGATGTCCGGGTGAACTGAAATGCAAATGTCAGGACCTGATAGCCTGAAAGCATAAGCAGCTCAAGGAAGTCAGTCACAAAACAACAACCACAAAGCCAGCAGACACAACAATAACAACCACAATAGCAACAGCAACAGCAGCAGCAGCAGCTGTTGAGAAAATGGCATGTGCATAAGAAAATAGAAATTTTCCTCAAGAAAAACTGCTTACAAATGCATGTACTAGCTGCTGCTGCTGCTGCTGGTGTCTAAGCAAATCTGCTACAGTTTCTGGGCCAAGTCATTGTTAGCCTCAAAAAAGAAACAACTTCTCAACTTCCGTTTCCGGTCGAAGAAAAACTCGGCTGCTTCATATTTAAAATCGTACAGCTTTATGCAAATATCTATTCCAAACAATAAAGGCAAAAAAATAAATAAATATTAAATACTAAGCTACACAATAAATACTACATGCGTCCAACCACTCGACCTCGTATCCTTAGTCCTTCGTTGCCCTCGCCATCAGCATCCTTTGCCGGTGGCTGCTTGCCCAGCACTTGGAGCATGCGATTGTAGAGCAGCTTTCGCACATCGACCGCCCAAAGGAAGTCCATGTGATTGAAGTCCTTAAGCGGCACCAGATACTTGCCAATCACATTGCCCAAGTCATCGCACATGGACTCCACATCATGCGGATGACACAGCAGATCGTTGGTCGAGTAATAAACAAAGGTCGGCACAGTCACCAGACTGAGATTATATCGTGGCGGCACATGCTCTCTATATAGCAACATATTCTTGTTGGAACTGTAGCTATAGGGAGCGAATCTGCCACTCTTGATTATCTGTATAAAGTGCTTGACCTGCTTGGCCGCAACGCCAGCGGGATAGTGGCCCAAAACAACGGGAAACATTTTCTACAAATAAAATAATTTTAAATTTTCTCTTGCAACATTGTGATTAGTTCTAAATGTGGCATACCCTGTTGAACTCATTCCAATTGCGCCCCACAATGCCAAAGACAGCCTCGATGCAGAGTCGCTCAGTCTCTTCGGTCATGCGGCACAGAAAACGAAATTCCCCGTTAAACATTTCAGTTATCGAACCTCCAACCAGGGTCTATAATTAAAAAAAAAAAGGGGAAGAAGATTTTAATTACTAGTGTGAAAATTGGTTATTAAATTATCAAGACATCCATTTTAAATTACTATGAAAATCTGTCAATATTTACAATATTTTTTCACATTAAATTTAAGTTGTAATTATTTTAAGTTTAAGGCAAACTTACTCACAATGTTAATAAACAAATTTTAAACAGTTTTGAATATTTTTAAAAGTTTGTTTTACTCACATTAAAGTACAAACTGATGGCACGTATATAGGGATGATCTTCGGTCTCCTTGGCATAGACAGCTGGTGCCATGGCCTGCATGGAGATGAGCTTCTTGTTGTAAGCCGGTCGCATGGAGCACATCACAAAGAATGCCGTACAGCCTTGGGAATGGCCACCATAGTGGAGTTTCTTGAAGCCGGTAATCTTTAGCACATGATCGATCATAGCTGGGAGATCATACATGCCAATCTCGTGCCAACTGAAATCCCAGAACTTGGACTCATCCGGATCAAGCGATGTATGATTTCTCGAGTAGCGATTGCCCCGAGCATTTCCCAGCCAGACATCATAGTTGTGGTCAGCCAGCAAATAGGCTGCACAGGGGGAGGAGATGAAATTTTGCCATGGTAATCACTTGGCCAACTTGGCTGCACATTAATCACACAGACATTGAACGGACACTCACCCAGGCTTACATTCGGGCCCATGACAACGAAGCCCGCTGAGCTATCAACGAGTCCGTGCTGGAGCAGGAAGGGTTGGGCGCCCTTTTTATGGATGCGATGCATTGTTAGAATGTAGCCATCGTCAGTGGTCACATGATGCACTTCCGCCTGGTAGCCGTATTTGGCAATTAATTTATCCTGTTGATGAAATGTATAAATGGTTGCAGTTGATGATGGAATCACATGGATTGCAACTTGGGTCATTTATCTTCGTACCACTGTTAGGTTGGAGTCCTGCTTGATGTTTTTGCGCTGCAGCTTCTCCTCGAGGGTCTCATCTTCGATGCTCTCCTCCTCCTCCTCCTCCTCCTCTTCCTCCTCCTCCTCATCCTCCTCGCCGCCAATTAGCTGCGCCTGCGTCCTGCTGATGAGCAGACACAAAACCAATGCTAAAAGCAAACGACATTGCATTATTATTTAATTAAAGTCGGTACTTTAATTAAATCGATTCAATGCAAAGTGAAATTCGGATTTATTTTCGTTTATTTTATGATGTTTTTGTTGTTGTTGTTGTTGTGTTTGTTTTGGACTGTTCACTTGTTGGTCAACTTGAACGCTGCACGTCGCGGCCTCAACTGAAACTGAAACCGAAAATCCGGCGACGCATTTCGAACTTCCGCGCTTACAAAAGAATGCCGAAAACTTTCGATCAGCAACAGCGACAACAACAACAACAACAACAACAAACATTATAACAATATGCGTAGTGACGTGTTGATGTTTATGTTTTGTGTGTTGTCACTCCAAGTATCCGCCTCGAGTATACCCTGTACCTCACAGGGTGCCGCTTTGTATAAAGATATCTTAAATATTGCATAAAATTAGCTTTCAACTTTTAAGTATTAAAAAATAAATTAAATATAGAGTATGCTTCAACTGTAGGTATCCTCCTAATTTATATTTAAATATGCACTTAAAAAATGTACAGTAAATAGTTTTAATGAATATGTTTTAATTACTTGATTTTTTTAGTATATAACACACAATGAAATATATATATATATTTCTGTTCATAATTACATGTTTTTATACATTTTTGTTTATGCATAGTCGTCCATCAGTTGGAAAATGTCTTATAATAATGAAGGGTATCTTTTAGTCACACTGTTGACGCGATCTTGCTTGCTATATTTTGGAACAGGTAATAAAATAGACAGAGAGAGAAAGGCTGATTAAAACAGTGTAAAAAGAGAGACAAACTTGGATGAGTGGGGCATTGTTATCAATAAGAATTACATGCCTCAATTTTGAAGAGCAGGTGTGAAGATGTGCTAGATTTGATGTAGGTCAAATTGCACTGATTAACTTTGTTATTTGGTAATTTTCAAAAATTTTGTCAATGAATAAAAAGTGTTCCTCTCCCAATAATTAAAAAATATAAAATATGTTAAAGCCTTAAGCAGAAATCCAAAATCAAACACACAAACAAGTACTTAAATATATTTTAAAAATTATTCTTAGAAGAAATATACGTATGTCAAAAGATTTTTACATATTTAGTTATCAAAATCCAAGTCTGCTCGTTTTATAAATATGATATCCTAATTAGAGAAATTAAATGTCCTCCACAGAATAACAGAATGATCAAAATGTTCTTCGCAAAATTTATTCGGGTACTAAAATAATCCATTTTTCTTAAGGAGAAATATTCATTGCTTATAACCATCAATGTGCTTATCGCTATTGCAAAAAAAAGGTATATAAATGCTTGAGAGTACTCTATTTAATACAACACCTACACAATTAATTTATTTCGTGATATATTTCAATTTAAAAGATACAAAATCGTTTGAAAAAGCTCTTCAACAAAATCGTTGAATTCAATCGAATTTTGTTGAATTGCTAGAGGGAGTAGCGACAAACAATCATATTTCCATTTGGCTTTTTGTTTACTCATGCTTTTGGCCAAGTTTCAAGCGAAACGGCTTAATAACCTTTTTGGCTAAGCTATCGTTACCGCAGTTGTTGTTAGCGCTGCCACGAAGCGTCTATTGTGGGTCAAAAGCAAAGACAACAAAACACAACACGAAAAAGAAACAAATAACATTTTTGTCCGTTTGCCTCTTGAGTGGGCAATCAAAAGAAAGTAAAAGTGTTCAGCCCAAATGGCAATTTGTCACATTTGGATTTGTTGTATTTTTTTAGTGTTTCGTTTTGTTTTTTTTTTTCTCTTCTTTCATTTTTTATGTTTTGGACAACGGCCAACCGATTACATAATTGCCATTTGGCCATTTGGCCGGTTGCCGTGGCAAATAAAACTCATTTCGTTTCGGCTCGCGCTTTTAATGAGCCTCAATTGGCGCCTTTGATGACAGCTTTGGACAGACAATTACTTAGCACCACCACCTCAAGACTCATTCAATTATGTAGGGTAATTTGCCGTCGAGAAACTTTTCCATTAGCTCGATCAGTTTATCGTTAACAAGTGTTTTAACCTCGTCCGACACAAGGAAATCAAAATGATTAAATTTAACCGATGCAATGCGTCGCACACTCCGCACGGAGCTCAGCATTTTGGCATAGATGGCATGGACGCCCTCGGGCGTGGCAATTGCATCCGTTTGCCCAAAGTACAGAATAATGGGCACACTGATCTTGCTCAGATTATAGTTGATGGCCTCCACGCTGTGATAGATCTGCATATTCTCAATGGGTCCAAAGTCGTACGATATGAAATCGCCCGATTTCCAAATCTGTTGCAGATGCCGCAGCTCCCGCGTGGAGCCTCCCTGCAGAAGATGCTCAAAGTTGAAGATATCAAGTAACTAGAACGATAAGTTGATTAGTTGGAAACTTTGTATTTAAAATAAAATTTACCTTTTTATTGCTTTGAGCACTGCCTGCTAAGTGTTTGGTGTAAAATTCACAGAGTTCCCGCTTTTTGTTGCACATTTTACGCAGCTCGCCAGGTGAAAACATTTCAAACTTTTTGGCCTTTTCGCGTTTCTGTTAAAAATAAGTTAGCCATTTTCAAAACTTTAAGAAGATATACGAGTAACATACAATTAAGAAAAATAATTCAAAATGTATATATTTTAAACGATTTGATTTGGACTATATTTAGTAGAGAACCCAAATGAAATTCGAGTGATTTTCGTCGTGGCATTTCCCACTAAAAACTCAACAGAATAGATAAGAAAATACGTTGATTTGTATTCAGGTTCTCACTTGTAACCATTATCATTAAATATAAATATAGAAAATTTAGGTATAAACAAAAGAAAGGAGAAATTTTATTTATTATACTATCGGAATGTTTTAGGAAAAATTCGATATAGCAAATTCAATGAGTAAATTAATCTAACGAATTTTTATAATTAATGGTCATCATCAAATTTATTAATATAAAATTTCTGGTAAGTTTAAAAGCCTCCCTCATGAAATCTTTGAGTTTAATTTCAATATAAAAATTTAATACTTTGTCTTCTTTAATTACTTTTGTGCTTTTACAAAATGCATTATTTTCCTCAACCGCTCAAAAATGCTATTCAGAACTCTCTCGGGGCTGATCCCAGCTGATTCGGCTCTCGATCAACGCTAATCTCATTCGGAGTGCGCTCTGTGGGGGGTTATCAGAGTATTTTTGAACCACGTGGCGATTAGAGCTGATCTTCTCTACATTGTCAGGCGATGTCAAGAGGCTTATCATCAGCTGGCAGTCGGAGATGGTCCCTTCGCCGCATGGTGTTTAGTCTAGCAATGATGTTCAAGCTAAGCAGCCGCCTGCAGCCGCATAATCGCATATTGTCATTTGGTTGGCAGAGATTACGGCACGCCTCCTCCTCTTCAGGCTCCGGCGGGGAAGGTGAGCGTACAGCACTCTACGACTTCCATGTGCGGAAGAGCGGCAAAATTGTGAACTTTGGCGGATATGCGCTCCCCGTGCAATATGCGGACCAGAGCATCATTGCCTCCCACAACTACACGCGTCGCGTGGGTTCCATATTCGATGTGTCGCACATGTTGCAGACTTATGTGCGTGGCAAGGACGCGGCTGCCTGTCTCGAATCCATTTGCACCGCTGATATTCTCGGCATGCTGCCGGGTGCCGGCAGCCTGACAGTTTTCACCAATGAGCAAGGCTGCATTTTGGATGATCTGATTGTGAACAAAGTCAGCGACAAGGAGCTCTATGTGGTCTCCAATGCAGCCATGAAACAACAGGATGCTGACATCATGAGCTCCGCTGTGGTGAGTAAATTAGTAGAGTCAAGGGACATTTTATTGTGCTCCTCCTCTTGTAGAGTTGGTTTTATAAATAACAATCAAATTTAATCTGCAGTCTCTCTTCAAAGCCCAAGGCAAGGATGTCTCCATTGAGTTCTTGAGCCCCGCCGATCAATCCTTGATTGCGGTGCAGGGACCACAGGTGGCTCAGGAATTGGCCAAACTGCTGTCACAGCCAAAAGCATTGGATCAACTCTATTTCATGCAATCCGGCATCTTCGAGCTGGCGGGCATTGAAAATGTGCGAATTACGCGCTGCGGTTACACGGGCGAAGATGGCGTTGAAATCTCCGTGCCCTCCACAAAGGTGGAGTCTTTGACTGAGGCACTGCTCGCTGCTGGGCAACTGAAGCTGGCAGGCCTCGGCGCGAGAGACTCACTACGTCTGGAGGCTGGTTTGTGTCTGTATGGCAGCGACATCGATGCAAAGACGACGCCGGTGGAGGCGGCACTCGCCTGGCTGGTGGCCAAGCGTCGCCGCAGCACCAGTGACTTCCCAGGTGCTCAGCTGATTCTCCAGCAATTGAAGGGAGGCGTTCAGCGTCGCCGCATTGGATTACAGATGCTGGGCGCCAAATCACCACCGGCTCGTGCCGGCGTTGCCATCTACAGTGGTGGCAAGCAGGTGGGTCAACTGACTAGTGGCTGTCCCAGTCCCACCATTGGACGCAACATCGCCATGGGATACATCGCCGAGCAGCTGAAGGCGCCCGGCACCCAACTGGAGCTGAAAGTGCGCGACAAATTCTACGAGGCCGAAGTGACCAAAATGCCCTTCGTTAAAGCCAACTACTACAATAAACCCAAGCAATAAAATAAGTTGCAAAAGTTAAATCCTATTGATGTTGTTTGTTTTTTAATTTTAGTGATTTGATTGTGAGAAGATTATAAATTTAGAATCTTTGCTGCACATTTGAGATATGACGGAATTACTTGCAACTCGGAATACAGATTCTTTTCATTTGTTTTAATGAAATAAATCGATTGTGCGACGTGATTTCTGAGGAAGGGTAATTGAGTGGAGGAACTCACCTAACAATTAAGGTTTCTATCTTGTATAGATTTTCATAATTATTTTCTTAATTGGAAAATCATATTTTCAGATGCCGAACAACTTTGTAGTATATTTATGTATATATTTAAATTTTGATCAAATTAACTACACATAGCCAGTAATTATCCTTTTCTCGAAAATAGTAATTACCTTCACAAACTTTATTATGGCTCGGACCAGTTTGGCATCGAAGCTCACCTGTCCATGTAACCGGGCCAGAGGCGCCAACGCCTGCATGAGCAGAATGTGCTGATTGAAGCGTGGCTGCTGGGCGCAGAGCACGAGGAACGCGTTAAAAGCCTAAAGTAAGCCATGAATCAACATCGTTTTGGTGCATTCGGTGACCCGTTCCAAGGACTCCCTTTTTGCTCACCTGCGAATGTCCAATTAGCACGACTTGCTGCGCTTGCTGCAACTGTGCCGCCGCATCTGTCCCAGCATCTGGCTCTGCCCCGCGTTCCTCCTCATCCACGGGCTGCGCCTCGTGACTCGTGTGCTCCACAATGTGGTCAATTATGGCGGCCAAATCGTATGCGCCATGCTCGTGAAAACTATAGCGCCAAAACTCCGGCATGACATCAGTCAGCTCGAGGTGATGTCTGCCATAGGGAGACGAGCCGCGCAAATTCGCCAACCACACATCGTAGTTGCGCTGATGAAGCTGGAAGCCTGTATCAAAACACAGTTATAAAATACTTGTACTTGGATATAGACAAAAATTAGTTGAATTTTAATTGTTAATTTTAATCAATTTCAAACCTGCTGTTAAATGGAATTAATATTAAATTTTATTGAAAAAAATTATATTTTTAATTTAATTGTACTTGAATTTTAAAATTCATTCGATTTCAAATTATATTTTTCGTAAATAAAAAAAATTTTTAAAATAATATCACAAGAAATTGAATTATACCTTGAATTTTTGACAGTGTACACATTAAGACAATGAGTTCTAATGCTTACCTAAACTCTTAGTGGGCCCCAGGCACAGCCAGCCCAATGATGAGCCCAGCAGACCATGCACCAGCAGCACGGGACGTGCCCCAACCCGGGGCAGTCGCTGCAACTGCAGCTGATAGCCATCGGCGCTGGTCACATTGTGCACCTCGTGGCTGTAGTTCAGGTTTTGCAGCCATTCCAGCTGCAAGCAGACAAGACTCAACCCAATCTCCACTTGACACGCAACGCATCATCCATCAGCTTACCGTCGTCCATTTGTAACGCTCCTCCGACTGGGCACCGGTCAGGCTAATGACGATGACCATGGCCCCAATGATGCAGCGCATCAACCTGTCAAATTCACACATAACACCAGGCCTTTGTTTTTACACTGGCAAACACTTTTTTCCTAAGCGCTACCTAATTGCCCACCAGTTGATAATCTTTTCGCTTTGTTGCCGCAGACACAGTCTAACAAAAGACACAAAATGTGTAGCAACCAACAACATTTAAAACCAATGCAGTTTGAAAAGCTATTCACTTTTTTTTAATGTCAATAAATGCAACAAATGCTTGCAATTTGTGTACATTTTTCTTTATATATAAATGCAATAATATAATTTCTCCACTTTAATTTTATATAATTTCATTTGTAACTTTGATTTACTATTTAACTTAAAATTTGTATTTATTAAAACCATTTTTATAAAATAAAGTTCAACAATTATATTTTTCATACTTTGAACACATCGTCAAAACTGAACTAATAATCCATGGATGTGGCTCCTAGATTAGTACTTTAAGCTCGCACTTCTTCCCAAAACACTATCCTATTTTACCAACAAGTAGTCTGTCTATATTTAAATTAAAATACAGACCGCACAGTGTAATTGCTTAATTTGATATTCTGCTTTTGGCCTCGCTTCAAAGCGTTGGCAGCACTGCCAACTCTGTTCATCTACACTTCCCTGAACAGCACTTCATAAATCCAGAATTTATATACTCTGCTCTCAGTGGAACATAGTTTATTTGGCACACTAGGCTTGTCTGTTAGTTTGTTATTTACTGCATTTGTACTCAATACCATTAAATAAGGAGATACGTAATTGTCATACATATCAATCGGGGTCATAAAACTCCATTTCAGACATAAATGTATAATATAAAGGGTTATTTCAGGAAAAACAGTATCTAGCAGTCGAGAATATATTGCTACAAAGATTGGACTGTCTCGCGGAGCCGTAACCACAATGAAATTAATTTCAGATTTCGTTTGGCGCGACAAATGCAACAAACGTAAATTGTTTAATTGCAGCTTTATTAAATTTAATAAAAATGCATATGCCAGCAGACACGCCACGCCCACGACACGCCCACATCGTTACAATTTGGACTCAGTCACAGATACGGAGAAAGGAGTCGCTCTCGGGGCTTCTGTTAATCGACTGCACTTTTGCATCCTGTTGGCTGCATATGAGCCAGCTGCACCTTCTCCTGCTCCTGCTCCTGCTCCTGCAGATCTGGCCAGCATATGCCAGAGCAAGGACCCTTTTTTGTGTGGCGGCCAATGCATGTGCTTTGTTGCCACAGACAGACTATTGGCTTTCCACCACTTTTACCTACACCCTTCCACACACCTTTATATTTCCCATTTAATTTGGCGATTGCTTTTGGCTTCTTTCACATTTATTTATATTTTATTTTCTCTCGCTTTTTTTTTGTGTTTTTCATAATTTTAATAAAGTTCACAGGGATTTTTTTCTGACAGTCAATTGTTATCTCCCCGGCGATAAGTAAATATGCAATTGCAATTGGCGACTGCCTCTGAGTGCTTCGTGTTTGTGTTGGAATTCATAATTCTCCACATTGCAGCAGACGGTATTTTCCCTCTTTTTTTTAATATATCGTAAATCCTTTTAAAATGGATAAAATGGCAGTAATAAAAAAAAGTCTGCAGACAAGTTCAGAATGCAGCACAAGATAATCCTTTTTTTTCGATAATAAACCAATTAAAGGTGAGGAACGAAGGGAAAATGTTGCCGGGAATTTCGGAGCTGGTTACAGAGTATTCCCTAGTCGGGCTTCACTACTCACTACCTGATAGGCCCAACGACCCGGGATTAATTGTGAAACGCATTTTGTGGACTTTGGCATAATTTACTCTATTTGGCTTAAGCTTCAAATTAAGCTTTATTCAATTGCACGTTGAACACAGTTCTACCATTCAGCTTATAAATAAAAATAATTAAAATATCTTAAAATCCAATGCGAATTTTAGCTTAAAAGCTTAACAATAATTCAATGTCTTTAAATTCTCAGTTCGTATGTAGATTATCATGAGCATGACGTCATACAACATTATTTATCTATTTCTGATCTCTGTGCACTCTAATGACATTTTTTACGCCTCATCAAACATGTGGAAAATAAAATTCGCCAAATCTGTGCTGTTTTTGTTTGGCATTTAATGGAAGCCCAGGCGAAATGTCAATACCTCTGCAAAGGTGAAACGAGTGCCAACAACAATAATTTCGATGTTAAGCGCCTGATAGCAAAAAACATTACGTCAAAGTCAATAGAATAGAATAGAATAAACAACAAAAATAAGGAACTCACCACAACAAATCAGACGAAATAAAAAATAATAATGGAAATTGTCCACAGGCAAGTCAATCAGTGGCATTTGTTGTTGCTATTGTTGCTGAGGCGGCGGAAACAGTCCAAAATAATAACACTCAAAAAAAAAATGGTAGACGAATAGGAGTATAGGAGTATCAAGTGAAAAGAAAAGAAAAGAAATGAGAAAGAGATACACTTTGTATTATTAAATAAGAGACAGACAGAGAAATCAGAATGTTGCAAGCTGCTGTCTGTCGAAGTTGTCACTGCTGACAATGGCGATGACGACGCTTCCTTTTCCGCTGGGTGACAAAAATAACAAGTAAATAGGAAACGTGAGTGTGAACGACGCGATTTCTACCCTAGACCCATAACAAAAATAATAACATGACATATGTATATATTTTACTTGTATTTACTGCAATACAAAAGGATAACGGTAATAGGGTTATATTTAATACAAATTGTTTACCAATTAATTAACTCAATAGTCTGTGGCTGCCACAATTTATGTTATGAACTTTAAAAAGAAAAAATTATTTAAATATTACGAGCATTTTATTTTCCACTCTATGTTTCAATATCCCCTCTTTCACGTGATCCCGCCTCATCAAGCGTTTTCCATTCAGGTATAGTCAGTCTATGGTGTATAAAATGGAATACTTGACTGGCAAAAATGCAAACAAACCGCGCTCCAAATGCACGGAATCAATGTAATTGACGAACTGACTGAATGACTGAATGAATGGCGGCGTTTATTTTGGCCACCCAGCACACACACACACACACACACATAACAGACAAAAACCACAACCCCTCAACACCCCAACTCCCCGCCAAAAGGTAGGCATGCAAAGCTCCCGCTTTGTTTGTCTTTCAACTCAATTGCACGGCAAGTCGACAACTTGTTGGGGGTTTGTATTTCTTTTTATTTTTTTATTTTTTTTTTTTTGCTTAAATGGGAGCTGGTTTTTCGCCTATATGATTTTTTATTATTTCCTATGGTTTGATGTGATTGCTTTTGAAATGTTTGCGTGCCATTTGTTGACAGTAAACGCCGCTTAATGATTTCATTTTGTTATAAATAGGATTTTTGTGGAAATAATACTAAGTTGAGCTAGAACTTGAGGGCTTGTTATGCTAAAGGGCTTTCAGACTTGTTCTGTTCAGCTGTCCTAAGTGAAACGAATAGTCCGCAATAAATGTCAAAATAAGCATTGCATGAGTACTGATATTTGTACAACTTATAATTTAAATGCAGAGCCATAAATTTTATACTATATAAGAGATTTTTTAATAGCTGCACATAAAAACTGTATTCTATGATGTCATATTATAAAAACAAGTTCGGCTTGCATTATCATAATTAAGATAAATGTTTATTTTTAATATTGCCATAAAAATGTTAATTAAATAATTACGAGAAGACACTTTTGAAACTTGAACTCGCACAGCCCAATTTCTCACATTTTTGCAAACATTCGCAAAGGAATTCTGAAATTTTATATGCTCGACAATTACAAGTCCAAACAAGAAGCTTACAATTTTGTTAAAGTTCTGCAAATATTGGCATAAAACTTAAGACCACCCTTATGATACATATTTTAGTAGACTAAGCCTCTGTCAATTCTGTGACAGGCACTCAACTCTCTCACCATCGATTAGGTCGTCATTTGACTTTCATCACTTGAGCCGATGGCAAACAGCTGCCACAAATGTTGACTCTGGTGCTAATGGGCATTAGCGATGGACTCAGTGCTGGTCATGAGGTGTCCTGTCGAATTATGTGCGCCTTTTAAATAAACATATGCGGAAATCTTCATGCAAAGTTAAAGACTTAAAAGCTAAGTTTTTAGCATTCACTACAACCGAAACAAGGGCAAAGTTTTCACATTTTGTTTAACAATTTTGAAATTCTTCTTTTTTTTTTTTGTTTTTGTTTTCATTGTTCCTTTAGTCCTGTAGTTCTTCTTCAGCTTCTTGTGTACATAATGGAATTAGTTAAATTTCGTCCTGCTGCAAAACTTTCGCTGAACTTGCGCCAAAAAGTTTTTATGCTGTTTTCCACAGCAGCTTTCATTTCGATGCTTTTTTGAATGTTATGCGTTTCTGATGACGTTGTCGACCAGTTTCCGCATTGCTGTTAATGACAGCGAAGTTGCAACTTTGGAAAAAACTTTTTACTTAAAACAATGTTGTCGACAATCACTCGATTTTAATTAAAATATTTATGAATTTGTCTTTCAGCAGAGTGCAGAATAAAACAGCAAGCTTTAGGAGACTAGGAGATTCCCTATAATCGAGTCTCAAATAAACTGAACAATACTTTTATTATCTGAATTTAAAAAAATTTATGAATCTTTTACATATTAAATTATTTCTGAGACGTTGACTTCATTACAAAAAAAAAATTATTTATATACTTTAAATGCTGACGGACTGTTACATAATAGCCTTGCTGGTGCTCCAGGGTATAAAAATAAAAAACAAAAGACACAAAAATCAAAACAGAGCAAAACAAAAATGTTGCGCATTTATCTTGATCAAAGTCATGACTATGGATGCATAGAATGATGAGTCATCATTGCTGAAGGCACTGATTGCTTCAATCAGAACTCGCAGCTGGAATTATTCTGTTATGTTCCTATCTAATTAAAAACCCATAAAGATCCGCACGCAAGGCCCAAAGAATAATAATAAGTAACTCTGAGTAATAAAATTTTTTTAATTACATTTGTGGTGAGAATTTTGGCATTATCAGATGATATGTGAGATGAGTTTTAAGCAAATAATAAATAGCTTGATTTGTGAAACGTGATGAGCTTGCAGATGGATAAGCAATTCATTTTGTGGCATTTGGGCTTGCCACACTTTGAGCTTGTCTTTCTATCTTATAACATTCTTTAATTTTTTTTCACATAACAGTTAAGAAATTTTTATTAATGTGGGCTCATACTAAGCACAGGTTTACAATTAACTCATGTACTCACATTTCTGGAAACACCAATTTGCATATTTCGCCAGCGAGTTGTACAATTAATTCCAGCCGGTTTTGATTACTGCCTATTGTTGGCAATCCGGGTTTCATAACTACAATCAAATAATAAAAAAAAAAACCTATTTGACATTTTATTTAAATTAACTTTGGAGAAATTGCTATAATACTAGCATTAATCATATGTCTGTGCTAGTAACTAGTGAATTCTAAGATTTAGTGGGAAATCTATTCTGAGAATTTGATAAAATTTCAACATTTTGTGTGCTTTACTAAAATATGTAATTGTACTTTATTAGTATTTATATTAAAGTACAAATTAAAGATGAGTTCTGAAATTAAAGCTCTTTATCTAATCAATATTGATTGGAGTTTTAACTCAGGCTTAATTCTAAATCCACTAGTTAAATAATAACCAAATAATTTATATTCTACTTTATTGGTTAACACATTGAAACTATCAGCGCCATTTGCGTCTCTTGATGTCCCTTAAACTTGTTTAATGTTTATTATACCCTGAACCCATTAAAAATGGGTAAAAAGGGTATAATGGTTTTGTGCAAATGTATGTAACAGGCAGAAGGAAGCATCTCCGACCCCATAAAGTATATATATTCTTGATCAGGATCAACAGCCGAGTCGATATAGCCCTGTCCGTCTGTCCGTCCGTCTGTCCGTCCGTCCGTCTGTCCGTCTGTCCGTCTGTATGAACACGCGGATCTCAGAGACTATAAGAGCTAGAGACTTCAAATTTGGAATATAGGTTTTTGGATACCAGGCGCAGATCAAGTTTGTTTTATTTTATCGATAACTGCCTTCGTTTATCGATTATCGATACATTTAGTTTTCCGATAGCAATAAATTCCCCAATTTAAAAGGCAGACGCTTCTAAGTTGAACACGATATGCATATGCATATTGTTGATCAATTGCCCAAATTTCATCAAGATCGGATAAGAAGCACCCAAGTTATGGTCGAAAATGTATTCTCATATTGATCAAATTTCTGTCAGCAGCCGCAAACTGTATGCATAAATATGCGCGTGCATGTGTGAGAAAGGGACGGCAAGATAATCGACACAAGCGCAAATTTGTTTGTGTGTATTCTCCACTGCCACGTTACCTACGATTCGTATGCATACGCGTTTGCTGTAATTTCAGTGGGTTATTCTAATGCGCTACATTGGTTTTTACGCAGGCAAACTATTAACTTATGAATGTATGAAACGTCTTTGATTTTTTTTTTATTTTGGTTGCTTGGTTCAGGGTATATGGTAGTCGAGTTCACTCGACTACAGCGTTCTTACTTGTTTTATTTTATTTTATTTTTTTTGTATTTTTGGTTCAGCTCAATTGGTTTCCAGCTTGCACTTTTCATTATTGATGACTTAATTCCAGTTGATTTATAGAGGCCACAAACAACCGGTCAGCCAGAGAGTCAGCCGGATCAGTCAGTCGTGTCCGGCACGAGAAATCGGTTCCCGGACCCGCCCCCAATTTTATATGCACACGTAGAGTTTCTGCTTTTATGTGGCATATGTAATACACAGACAAATTCGAACAAGTACAAGTAATAAATGTAGGATATGTATGCAACCAGCTGTGTCCTAGAGCTGTGACCCACGTGTTTAATAAATAAGCCAAGTTAATGTTGTGCAAAACATGGCAGCAAAATCTATTTGAAGTGCTGCTCAAAGCTCAACATAATATTTGTGAAATTTGCTTTTAACCGGAAGCAACGAGTATTAAAAGCAATCTAAATTAGCAATTTTATTTATTATTTCCAAGCTAATCAAATAAGTACTGTATATATATCAAAAGTACAGCATAATCTGCAATTTTGTGGTTTTAATCAAACACGCAATTTTTAAAAATATATTTTAATTAGAAATCTATGAGCAACTTTCAACTAAATCAAATATAAATTTGTTGTAGTTTATTGAGTAGTATTTGTCAATACCAATAGTAGATGAATATTAGAAATTATTTAAATTTCTTTTCAGCAAACACCACCAACAAATTTATGATGTGCAGCTTTAGGTATTAAAAACACCAATTAATTGCATGTCATTACCGCAAATCCGTTGAAAACAAAACGCAAAATTCAAAACCACAAGCGCTTAACCAACCACAGTGCGAGGCCAAACCCCAAAAACAAATGTCAAACATTTATGTTTAGTGGAACAAACGAGTTTACATGCCACGCAGATAACTGTTTGTTGTCTGGCAGTATAGTCCGTGTCCAAAATATATGCAGCAAAGTGCACAAAACGAGCCGATAGCCTGTGAGCTTATTTACCATCCTCCCCTCTGAGGGGCACAGTCGAGTGCCCTTTCATTTGAGTAAGCTTCGCAACGATATCGATGCCCCATTTCGCCTCAACCCACAAAAACTCATCACTCATTGCAACCTGAAGGGGTATCTGAATGAGTGTGTGTGTGTGCGAGTGTAAGCTTGTGTGTGTGTGTGTGTGAATACTAATGTCCAATGATTAAATTTTAATTACCGTGCAGAAATGGAGTGTGTGTTTGGTGGCATTGCCGTTGCTGATGTTGCCGATGTTGCTGATGTTGCTGCCGATGTTGCTGTTGTTGCTGATGTTGCTGCCTCTGTTCTTGTTGCATTTTTCAAGTTGCTGCCACTTTGGTGTGAATGTAGCATCTCTCACTGTATCCGTATCTGTATCTCGATAGCCTGATGCCTGCTGCTGCTCGTTTTTCATGCTGTCTATTGATAAATTCTGGACATTGCCGCTGGTTGCGTTACTCAAGCTTTGCTAACTTCATTAACAATTCCAATATTATTTTGCAGCTGGTGAAGGGCCATTTCAATGGACCTTTTGCTGCCAATGTGTGTGTGTGTGTGTGTGTGGCTAAATACCATTCGATGGATGTGAGTGTGCGAATGTGTGTGAGTGTATTTACTAAGAGCTTAAATCAACAGAATTGCAACCAAGCGAATGGCAGCCCCAGCGCCTGATGGAAGCTCTTGCAACCCCAAATAACATTCAAAAACTCACATACTTTCAAGTTTCAATTCACTTTTAAGATTTTTAAGTTTCATAAGATTCATAACTGAAAGCTGAATTGATTTTCGTACGCAAGGTTCATTTATATTATCTTTAGAAATATTTCTATTTATGAGACTAATTTAAAGTGGCAAGAATTTAATAGATTATCTGATTCAGATTGTGAACATTACTATTATAATTAATGTGATTTCAGCAGATTATACACAATATTTTCTTAAAGCCATTAAGACTTTTATTATTAAATCATTTTTATGAGCAGCTTCAATGCAATCTTTCCCCAACAGACAATAAAAAAAATCTCATTCAGATAAAGAGCCCAAGCACACTTTTAGTATCTAAAAAATCTCAAACACAATAAACTTTGTTGACCCTTCGATTCGTGATACTTCTGTTTCCCACAAATGGATATATATATATATATGTATCCTGAGCTAGTCATTGCCAGGAGGAACAGTAAAATAGATGGCAATTAACTTTATAACATTTACCAGGCCCAGGTGCATTGGCATTGTTGTTGTCCCTCTGGGAAATTATGTTGTTGTTGTTGTTGTTGTTGTTGTGGGTAATGCCCGCCAGTTGATTAATTGGAAATTGCGGTTAATGGGGGCAGATCATCTGAATTGACAATCAACAATGAGCTTCCATATGTGAGGCATCCGCCACACACAGAGAGCCACAAGTTCAGGCAGAGTCTAGACTTTTAATTAGAATAAGCACTGAGCCTAAAAGTATGCAAAGTCATATGGAAAACTTTTTTGCGCAAAGTTTGCCACTTGTTATTGAATTTTTCTGTTCTGTTGACAAAGTTGACAGATTTGCAGCGGAAAATTAACAAGTTCCGTGCTGCAAAAATATACAAAAAATAAAAAATAAAATGAAATCAGTAGAAAAAAATGGTAAACTTTATCCTGCGGCAAATCGAGTTAAGAAGTCGTAAACTATGAAATGCTAAAAATGTGCTAAAAACTATGTACACCAACTGTTTTTGGCCCAAACGGAAGGTGGTTGGGGGAGGGTGTGTGTGTGTGCCCGGATGTGGCAGCAGCTAAAGTTAAAAACTCGTAGACGTCTTCAACATTTTTATGCCTTTTTGGACGACAGCCCAAGAAATACGAATTGCAAAGCGGTTGCCGGACGAGTTGCCTGAAATTAAGTTTCTGGTGGCAACTTCCAGTTGTTTGCACTGCAGACGCATATTTCTGCCAGGAGGCTAGGCAAAGTGTAATGTACCCAACATGTTTAACAATCAGTAAGTTAAGTTTCAAGTGTGTAATTATTTTTATTAAAATGTTTTCGCTAAGCTTGAATGCATGCAATTAAAGTTAAAGTTTGGTCACTAATATATTTGTGTATACGTTACATAGAATATACATAATAGATTTTTTAAAAATATACTTGAAATGAATTCAAAAATATTTCTAAGCCTCATCACATTTAATTCCACAATATAATTTGGGCTTACGCTACGTACACATAACGATTCTCTAAAGAATATTTAGTTATTACATGTTCAAATATGCATGGTTTTACCACGCTGAGTTTCCTATCAAAAATTCATTTATATTTTCCTATTTTCACCACATTTGTTAGACCCTGCAGTGGTTCCATTCGACCAACTAATCAACCATTTAAATTCAATTCACGCGCAAACCTCAGCTGCCGTTTTAGCCCAGGCCAATTATCAGTTGTGATTTTGAACCGAACCGAACATTAGATGAAATTTGTATCCGACCCAACCAACATTCTGGACCAGACTTTAACACCTCCGACACAGACACCATCGTCGGCCTGACCCCAATAAATTCAACAGGCCATTGAAAAGCGACGTAGACAGCAAATGTGGGCAAAATATTTTGTATGTGGTTGCCAAAAGAGGGGGGGGGAGGGCGGTAAGAGGGAGTTTTGGGGATCAGATATAAAACGCCTGTTGATTTATTCAAAGGGATTGTGGCCACATAATGTTAGTTATTTGTGATCTGCTTCTCGTTAGCATTTTAAAGCCATCCAGCTTTGAGCTTCTGAACAGAGCCACATTCTTTGTTGGCCGCATAAGACCAAGACAAACGAGCTAATTTTCAGCCAGAAAGGATAAGGTCCTTGACAGCGTCGCCGTTGTGCCCATAATAAATTGCGCAAATGTGAAATTTATATGCATTTTTATACAGACATAAGCGCAAACAAGCGATACTCGGCCGTTTCCATGGCTTAGCCATTGCTCCCAATGCCATTTACCATAAATTTACTGACGCAGTATTACTCATACGCACTGTGCGCAACCCCCTCCCTCCCCCCTCCCCGGAACCCGTAATATATGCATATATCAAGGCATTAAGCTTGCCAGCATATTTGTTGTACTCTTTTATGCGTATAAGTCCACATTTATCAATTTATAAGAAATTTCAAAAACACACTAGCAAGGGTTACTTCAAGCTTACAATATTTAGGAAGTGAATTTTGTACAATTTAATGAATGCTATTTTTTGTGTCTTTAAGAGTCACTTTGTATTATTATGCCAACATCGAGCTATTGAAAATTGTTGCTTCTTAAACAAAATTAAACTACTTAAAACTACACTAACTCAAATAACACTAGGCTAATTGGAATTGTACTCCACACACACACACACAAAGTGGGTGTAAAATTCTAGACTCATCTCATATGGTAACTGTCGCTGTGGCATCTGTTTACCTGTGGATGTGCCCATAATTTGCCTTACATATCAGGACTCGAGGCTAATTTAAACTTTGTTGGTCCACACTTGAAGCACAACAAGCGTTGCACGAGTGAAACTCGCTCCTAGCCAATTCTGCCTTGTGCGGCGTCACTTGAAATTTATGAACTCCATTTCGCATGTATGGCATTGTAAAGATTAATTGCCACAGCTTTCTCTTTTCCCCCTCCCCCCTTTTATTCCGTACTCTTTCTCGCATTCTGCTGTGTTTTCCATTGAGGCGGACTGTTATCATTCAACGGCAGGCCATGTTAGGCTCGTTAGTACTCGTGGTGCATGTTTCTGATGGGTTTTTTGTGCTAGAACGAGTATACAAATAGAGGCAGCGCCAAAGAAATGACATCGACATGCGGCAAAGATATGAGCTCAGAACACGCTACGCCTATAGTTTAACGGGTTTTTAGTTCCCAGTGCAATTAAAAAAATATATATATTTTATTTAAAGAAAACCAAGTAAGAATAGTATGCTCTAGAATGCTCTATGTGAGTGGTCGAAAATAATTTAAGACATCGGATGTTTTTGTTCTCTAAATCTGCAAAATTTGCCTATTCATAGAACTCGATATCAATCATAAAATTAAATTTGTAGAGGATTGATTTAGCAGGTTCTGTTAAATAAAATTAATTTTAGTTATCTCGTACTTTTTTTTAAATTTAATCCCGTTAATTTTGTTTTTGTTGCACGCACTCTAAAGTTTTATGATTGACTTTATCCTTGTTGGTGATGCTGCTGACCAGATTAAGTACGATTACAACCCAATAGATTGAACCATCATCCATGGCCAGAATGGCAGTCAGAGAAAACAACTCACTGCTCTGGTTGTAGATGCTTTTCAGTATTTTAATTGGCATTTCAATAATTTGAATGGCGCGTCCTGCGCTGCAGTGTGTAAGGCACTGTAGTTCCCTGCTGCCAGTCAAGGACTATACTTGTTATGCCGTATTGCGGTCTACTGCATTTGAGAATTGTGCCAACTTTGCCAATAGTTCCACAAAAGTCAATGAACGTTGTTTGGTATAATAACACACTTATTATTTTTTCTCCCTTTTAATCGCCTTTGTTTCTGACTTTTGAGAGTTCAATCGCATTGAAAAAATGATTGCATTCGAAAAGAGCAAACAAAAATACCCTGATCAAGTCGTTATTTAATTAAATAAGTACTACAAAATAATAAAAAAAAATATATATATACATATATTGTAAAAAGTACTTAGTTCTGGTAGTCTCCTAGCTGGTTGTCGATTAACCATAATGCGGCTATTTGGTTGGTAATAATATAAGCCATTTGACATCAATAAATTGATCAATATTTGCAGAAATTCATTCTCAAAATAGGCGTCTCTTTATTTCAAAATTCGGCTCCTATTAAAAAAAAACAAAGTTTTTCGATATCATGAACTAGACTGTTTCAATGAGTATTACGTTTTGTCTGTAAATAATTTAAGATACTAAAGGAAAATTAATTATTTATCAAGTTCACCTTAATGCATAATGCCCTTTTATTAATGCCCTTTTTAACAGGGTATTTTTTAGTCCAGTTCAGGCCATGCTTGTTGTGTTTGCCTTTTCTATCATTTCGTTTTGTACGCTTTAGCTGCAGTACAAGTTGTGCCTCAAACGATTTTCAGATTTGGCCATAAAAAAGTGTGTTGACATTGAAAAAAAGGGGCAGACAATGCAGAGATATCATAAGTCATGTTTGGCAATTTATGGCATTTATCGAATTTTCAAACAGTCAACGAACGTTGCCAAAGGCCAACAAAAATATTAATAACTCGGTCTTCATTTAAAACAGAGCAAAGACTGTGCGTGCTCCAAAGTTTAGGTAGGAATGGTCATAATCCATTAAATATGCATCAGAGCTGCAGCTAAGAAATTTTATGAATCACAAGAATAGTCTTGTCAAAGTTCATATGCATATAAATTATGGCAATTGTTGGTGAAAGTCATGCACGCAATTAAAATGAAAATGGCCAGATGGCTTTGTCTCCTCTGATTTCCTCAGGGGTGTGCATTTTGCCACGTTTCTTTCATTTGTCAACGGAATGAAAAATTCATTCAGAGAAATTGCCAGCGTTGACCAATTACAATTAAAATAAAGCAACACCTGTGTCAACAGTCACAAAATCTAACCTAGAGCAGCCCCAAAGTGCTCCAAGGGGGTTGCTTGGTGTGCAATAATTGAATGGTGACAGGCAGGACGTGGCAAGATGAGGTAGGATGAAGCAGGACTATCAATCATGCAGCTTGGCTCCCGATTTCAATCTAAATGCTAAATGCATGCTCAAGGCTTGATAAATCTACTCGCCGGTAGGGATTTCTACGCCACAGAGTGCGTTGCCTTCACACACACACTCACACACACACACACACACACACATAGGCGACACAGCAATTAATGAAGTGCGCTTAATTAATAAAAATAGCAACATTTCCCTACAGCATATTAATAAGCCAACAAGACTGCTCTGGGCAAGTTTGATCGACTAACAAATACCTTATCTCAACAGTGTCTCACATAATTAGATTGCTGATATTCTCTGTAAATACAAAATATGACCATATCTCTCACGCAATCTGAAAGCTTAAGTCACGAAATTGGAAAGGTATATTGCTAGTATCACCCATCATAAATCTCAATCTGCCTATATGCCGATTTTTTGACTATAATTTTGACTTATGTTCCGACCCAAAATCGCGATTTCAACTTCAAATGTACGATTGATCTAGAGGCCAAACTATGATTAAAACGCCCTTGCTTTTGAAAATGCGTTGGGTTTTGACGAAGTTATGGCATTTTGAAGGTTCGACCTATGCCAAATGCCGATTTTCAGACTATAATGCCGATTTTCGGATTATAATTTTGACTTATGCTCCGACCCAAAATCGCGATTTCAACTTTAAATGTACGATTGATCTAGAGGCCAAACTATGATTAAAACGCCCTTGCTTTTGAAAATGCGTTGGGTTTTGACGAAGTTATGGCATTTTGAAGGTTCGACCTATGCCAAATGCCGATTTTCAGACTATAATGCCGATTTTCGGATTATAATTTTGACTTATGTTCCGACCCAAAATCGCGATTTCAACTTTAAATGTACGATTGATCTAGAGGCCAAACTATGATTAAAACGCCCTTGCTTTTGAAAATGCGTTGGGTTTTGACGAAGTTATGGTATTTTGAAGGTTCGACCTATGCCAAATGCCGATTTTCAGACTATAATGCCGATTTTCGGATTATAATTTTGACTTATGCTCCGACCCAAAATCGCGATTTCAACTTTAAATGTACGATTGATCTAGAGGCCAAACTATGATTAAAACGCCCTTGCTTTTGAAAATGCGTTGGGTTTTGACGAAGTTATGGCATTTTGAAGGTTCGACCTATGCAAAATGCCGATTTTCAGACTATAATACCGATTTTCGGATTATAATTTTGACTTATGTTCCGACCCAAAATCGCGATTTCAACTTTAAATGTACGATTGATCTAGAGGCCAAACTATGATTAAAACGCCCTTGCTTTTGAAAATGCGTTGGGTTTTGACGAAGTCATGGCATTTTGAAGGTTCGACCTATGCCAAATGCCGATTTTCAGACTATAATGCCGATTTTCGGATTATAATTTTGACTTATGTTCCGACCCAAAATCGCGATTTCAACTTTAAATGTACGATTGATCTAGAGGCCAAACTATGATTAAAACGCCCTTGCTTTTGAAAATGCGTTGGGTTTTGACGAAGTTATGGTATTTTGAAGGTTCGACCTATGCCAAATGCCGATTTTCAGACTATAATGCCGATTTTCGGATTATAATTTTGACTTATGCTCCGACCCAAAATCGCGATTTCAACTTTAAATGTACGATTGATCTAGAGGCCAAACTATGATTAAAACGCCCTTGCTTTTGAAAATGCGTTGGGTTTTGACGAAGTTATGGCATTTTGAAGGTTCGACCTATGCAAAATGCCGATTTTCAGACTATAATACCGATTTTCGGATTATAATTTTGACTTATGTTCCGACCCAAAATCGCGATTTCAACTTTAAATGTACGATTGATCTAGAGGCCAAACTATGATTAAAACGCCCTTGCTTTTGAAAATGCGTTGGGTTTTGACGAAGTCATGGCATTTTGAAGGTTCGACCTATGCCAAATGCCGATTTTCAGACTATAATGCCGATTTTCGGATTATAATTTTGACTTATGCTCCGACCCAAAATCGCGATTTCAACTTTAAATGTACGATTGATCTAGAGGCCAAACTATGATTAAAACGCCCTTGCTTTTGAAAATGCGTTGGGTTTTGACGAAGTTATGGCATTTTGAAGGTTCGACCTATGCCAAATGCCGATTTTCAGACTATAATGCCGATTTTCGGATTATAATTTTGACTTATGTTCCGACCCAAAATCTCGATTTCAACTTTAAATGTACGATTGATCTAGAGGCCAAACTATGATGAAAACACCCTTGCTTTTGAAAATGCGTTGGGTTTTGACGAAGTTATGGCATTTTGAAGGTTCGACCTATGCCAAATGCCGATTTTCAGACTATAATGCCGATTTTCGGATTATAATTTTGACTTATGCTCCGACCCAAAATCGCGATTTCAACTTTAAATGTACGATTGATCTAGAGGCCAAACTATGATTAAAGCGCCCTTGCTTTTGAAAATGCGTTGGGTTTTGACGAAGTTATGGCATTTTGAAGGTTCGACCTATGCCAAATGCCGATTTTCAGACTATAATGCCGATTTTCGGATTATAATTTTGACTTATGCTCCGACCCAAAATCGCGATTTCAACTTTAAATGTACGATTGATCTAGAGGCCAAACTATGATTAAAACGCCCTTGCTTTTGAAAATGCGTTGGGTTTTGACGAAGTTATGGCATTTTGAAGGTTCGACCTATGCCAAATGCCGATTTTCAGACTATAATGCCGATTTTCGGATTATAATTTTGACTTATGCTCCGACCCAAAATCGCGATTTCAACTTTAAATGTACGATTGATCTAGAGGCCAAACTATGATTAAAACGCCCTTGCTTTTGAAAATGCGTTGGGTTTTGACGAAGTTATGGCATTTTGAAGGTTCGACCTATGCCAAATGCCGATTTTCAGACTATAATGCCGATTTTCGGATTATAATTTTGACTTATGTTCCGACCCAAAATCGCGATTTCAACTTTAAATGTACGATTGATCTAGAGGCCAAACTATGATTAAAACGCCCTTGCTTTTGAAAATGCGTTGGGTTTTGACGAAGTTATGGTATTTTGAAGGTTCGACCTATGCCAAATGCCGATTTTCAGACTATAATGCCGATTTTCGGATTATAATTTTGACTTATGCTCCGACCCAAAATCGCGATTTCAACTTTAAATGTACGATTGATCTAGAGGCCAAACTCTGATTAAAACGCCCTTGCTTTTGAAAATGCGTTGGGTTTTGACGAAGTTATGGCATTTTGAAGGTTCGACCTATGCCAAATGCCGATTTTCAGACTATAATGCCGATTTTCGGATTATAATTTTGACTTATGATCCGACCCAAAATCGCGATTTCAACTTTAAATGTACGATTGATCTAGAGGCCAAACTATGATTAAAACGCCCTTGCTTTTGAAAATGCGTTGGGTTTTGACGAAGTTATGGCATTTTGAAGGTTCGACCTAAGCCCATATGCCGATTTACGGACTATAATGCCGATTTTCGGATTATAATTTTGACTTATGTTCCGACCCAAAATCGCGATTTCAACTTTAAATGTACGATTGATCTAGAGGCCAAACTATGATTAAAACGCCCTTGCTTTTGAAAATGCGTTGGGTTTTGACGAAGTTATGGCATTTTGAAGGTTCGACCTATGCCAAATGCCGATTTTCAGACTATAATGCCGATTTTCGGATTATAATTTTGACTTATGTTCCGACCCAAAATCGCGATTTCAACTTCAAATGTACGATTGATCTAGAGGCCAAACTATGATTAAAACGCCCTTGCTTTTGAAAATGCGTTGGGTTTTGACGAAGTTATGGCATTTTGAAGGTTCGACCTATGCCAAATGCCGATTTTCAGACTATAATGCCGATTTTCGGATTATAATTTTGACTTATGCTCCGACCCAAAATCGCGATTTCAACTTTAAATGTACGATTGATCTAGAGGCCAAACTATGATTAAAACGCTCTTGCTTTTGAAAATGCGTTGGGTTTTGACGAAGTTATGGCATTTTGAAGGTTCGACCTATGCCAAATGCCGATTTTCAGACTATAATGCCGATTTTCGGATTATAATTTTGACTTATGTTCCGACCCAAAATCGCGATTTCAACTTTAAATGTACGATTGATCTAGAGGCCAAACTATGATTAAAACGCCCTTGCTTTTGAAAATGCGTTGGGTTTTGACGAAGTTATGGCATTTTGAAGGTTCGACCTATGCCAAATGCCGATTTTCAGACTATAATGCCGATTTTCGGATTATAATTTTGACTTATGCTCCGACCCAAAATCGCGATTTCAACTTTAAATGTACGATTGATCTAGAGGCCAAACTATGATTAAAGCGCCCTTGCTTTTGTAAATGCGTTGTGTTTTGACGAAGTTATGGCATTTTGAAGGTTCGACCTATGCCAAATGCCGATTTTCAGACTATAATGCCGATTTTCGGATTATAATTTTGACTTATGATCCGACCCAAAATCGCGATTTCAACTTTAAATGTACGATTGATCTAGACGCCAAACTATGATTAAAACGCCCTTGCTTTTGAAAATGCGTTGGGTTTTGACGAAGTTATGGCATTTTGAAGGTTCGACCTAAGCCCATATGCCGATTTTCGGACTATAATGCCGATTTTCGGATTATAATTTTGACTTATGTTCCGACCCAAAATCGCGATTTCAACTTTAAATGTACGATTGATCTAGAGGCCAAACTATGGTTAAAACGCCCTTGCTTTTGAAAATGCGTTGGGTTTTGACGAAGTTATGGCATTTTGAAGGTTCGACCTATGCCAAATGCCGATTTTCAGACTATAATGCCGATTTTCGGATTATAATTTTGACTTATGTTCCGACCCAAAATCGCGATTTCAACTTTAAATGTACGATTGATCTAGAGGCCAAACTATGATTAAAACGCCCTTGCTTTTGAAAATGCGTTGGGTTTTGACGAAGTTATGGCATTTTGAAGGTTCGACCTATGCCAAATGCCGATTTTCAGACTATAATGCCGATTTTCGGATTATAATTTTGACTTATGCTCCGACCCAAAATCGCGATTTCAACTTTAAATGTACGATTGATCTAGAGGCCAAACTATGATTAAAGCGCCCTTGCTTTTGAAAATGCGTTGGGTTTTGACGAAGTTATGGCATTTTGAAGGTTCGACCTATGCCAAATGCCGATTTTCAGACTATAATGCCGATTTTCGGATTATAATTTTGACTTATGATCCGACCCAAAATCGCGATTTCAACTTTAAATGTACGATTGATCTAGAGGCCAAACTATGATTAAAACGCCCTTGCTTTTGAAAATGCGTTGGGTTTTGACGAAGTTATGGCATTTTGAAGGTTCGACCTATGCCAAATGCCGATTTTCGGACTATAATGCCGATTTTCGGATTATAATTTTGACTTATGTTCCGACCCAAAATCGCGATTTCAACTTTAAATGTACGATTGATCTAGAGGCCAAACTATGGTTAAAACGCCCTTGCTTTTGAAAATGCGTTGGGTTTTGACGAAGTTATGGCATTTTGAAGGTTCGACCTATGCCAAATGCCGATTTTCAGACTATAATGCCGATTTTCGGATTATAATTTTGACTTATGCTCCGACCCAAAATCGCGATTTCAACTTTAAATGTACGATTGATCTAGAGGCCAAACTATGGTTAAAACGCCCTTGCTTTTGAAAATGCGTTGGGTTTTGACGAAGTTATGGCATTTTGAAGGTTCGACCTATGCCAAATGCCGATTTTCAGACTATAATGCCGATTTTCGGATTATAATTTTGACTTATATTCCGACCCAAAATCGCGATTTCAACTTTAAATGTACGATTGATCTAGAGGCCAAACTATGATTAAAGCGCCCTTGCTTTTGAAAATGCGTTGGGTTTTGACGAAGTTATGGCATTTTGAATGTTCGACCTATGCCAAATGCCGATTTTCAGACTATAATGCCGATTTTCGGATTATAATTTTGACTTATGATCCGACCCAAAATCGCGATTTCAACTTTAAATGTAGGATTGATCTAGAGGCCAAACTATGATTAAAACGCCCTTGCTTTTGAAAATGCGTTGGGTTTTGACGAAGTTATGGCATTTTGAAGGTTCGACCTAAGCCCATATGCCGATTTTCGGGCTATAATGCCGATTTTCGGATTATAATTTTGACTTATGTTCCGACCCAAAATCGCGATTTCAACTTTAAATGTACGATTGATCTAGAGGCCAAACTATGATTAAAACGCCCTTGCTTTTGAAAATGCGTTGGGTTTTGACGAAGTTATGGCATTTTGAAGGTTCGACCTATGCCAAATGCCGATTTTCAGACTATAATGCCGATTTTCGGATTATAATTTTGACTTATGTTCCGACCCAAAATCGCGATTTCAACTTTAAATGTACGATTGATCTAGAGGCCAAACTATGATTAAAACGCCCTTGCTTTTGAAAATGCGTTGGGTTTTGACGAAGTTATGGCATTTTGAAGGTTCGACCTATGCCAAATGCCGATTTTCAGACTATAATGCCGATTTTCGGATTATAATTTTGACTTATGCTCCGACCCAAAATCGCGATTTCAACTTTAAATGTACGATTGATCAAGAGGCCAAACTATGATTAAAGCGCCCTTGCTTTTGAAAATGCGTTGGGTTTTGACGAAGTTATGGCATTTTGAAGGTTCGACCTAAGCCCATATGCCGATTTTCAGACTATAATGCCGATTTTCGGATTATAATTTTGACTTATGTTCCGACCGAAAATCGAGATTTCAACTTTAAATGTACGATTGATCTAGAGGCCAAACTATGGTTAAAACGCCCTTGCTTTTGAAAATGCGTTGGGTTTTGACGAAGTTATGGCATTTTGAAGGTTCGACCTATGCCAAATGCCGATTTTCAGACTATAATGCCGATTTTCGGATTATAATTTTGACTTATGATCCGACCCAAAATCGCGATTTCAACCTTAAATGTACGATTGATCTAGAGGCCAAACTATGATTAAAACGCCCTTGCTTTTAAAAATGCGTTGGGTTTTGACGAAGTTATGGCATTTTGAAGGTTCGACCTATGCCAAATGCCGATTTTCAGACTATAATGCCGGTTTTCGGATTATAATTTTGACTTATGTTCCGACCCAAAATCGAGATTTCAACTTTAAATGTACGATTGATCTAGAGGCCAAACTATGGTTAAAACGCCCTTGCTTTTGAAAATGCGTTGGGTTTTGACGAAGTTATGGCATTTTGAAGGTTCGACCTATGCCAAATGCCGATTTTCAGACTATAATGCCGATTTTCGGATTATAATTTTGACTTATGCTCCGACCCAAAATCGCGATTTCAACTTTAAATGTACGATTGATCTAGAGGCCAAACTATGATTAAAACGCCCTTGCTTTTGAAAATGCGTTGGGTTTTGACGAAGTTATGGCATTTTGAAGGTTCGACCTATGCCAAATGCCGATTTTCAGACTATAATGCCGATTTTCGGATTATAATTTTGACTTATATTCCGACCCAAAATCGCGATTTCAACTTTAAATGTACGATTGATCAAGAGGCCAAACTATGATTAAAGCGCCCTTGCTTTTGAAAATGCGTTGGGTTTTGACGAAGTTATGGCATTTTGAAGGTTCGACCTAAGCCCATATGCCGATTTTCAGACTATAATGCCGATTTTCGGATTATAATTTTGACTTATGTTCCGACCCAAAATCGAGATTTCAACTTTAAATGTACGATTGATCTAGAGGCCAAACTATGGTTAAAACGCCCTTGCTTTTGAAAATGCGTTGGGTTTTGACGAAGTTATGGCATTTTGAAGGTTCGACCTATGCCAAATGCCGATTTTCAGACTATAATGCCGATTTTCGGATTATAATTTTGACTTATGATCCGACCCAAAATCGCGATTTCAACCTTAAATGTACGATTGATCTAGAGGCCAAACTATGATTAAAACGCCCTTGCTTTTAAAAATGCGTTGGGTTTTGACGAAGTTATGGCATTTTGAAGGTTCGACCTATGCCAAATGCCGATTTTCAGACTATAATGCCGGTTTTCGGATTATAATTTTGACTTATGTTCCGACCCAAAATCGAGATTTCAACTTTAAATGTACGATTGATCTAGAGGCCAAACTATGGTTAAAACGCCCTTGCTTTTGAAAATGCGTTGGGTTTTGACGAAGTTATGGCATTTTGAAGGTTCGACCTATGCCAAATGCCGATTTTCAGACTATAATGCCGATTTTCGGATTATAATTTTGACTTATGCTCCGACCCAAAATCGCGATTTCAACTTTAAATGTACGATTGATCTAGAGGCCAAACTATGATTAAAACGCCCTTGCTTTTGAAAATGCGTTGGGTTTTGACGAAGTTATGGCATTTTGAAGGTTCGACCTATGCCAAATGCCGATTTTCAGACTATAATGCCGATTTTCGGATTATAATTTTGACTTATATTCCGACCCAAAATCGCGATTTCAACTTTAAATGTACGATTGATCTAGAGGCCAAACTATGATTAAAGCGCCCTTGCTTTTGAAAATGCGTTGGGTTTTGACGAAGTTATGGCATTTTGAAGGTTCGACCTAAGCCCATATGCCGATTTTCGGACTATAATGCCGATTTTCGGATTATAATTTTGACTTATGTTCCGACCCAAAATCGCAATTTCAACTTTAAATGTACGATTGATCTAGAGGCCAAACTATGATTAAAACGCCCTTGCTTTTGAAAATGCGTTGGGTTTTGACGAAGTTATGGCATTTTGAAGGTTCGACCTATGCCAAATGCCGATTTTCAGACTATAATGCCGATTTTCGGATTATAATTTTGACTTATGCTCCGACCCAAAATCGCGATTTCAACTTTAAATGTACGATTGATCTAGAGGCCAAACTATGACTAAAACGCCCTTGCTTTTGAAAATGCGTTGGGTTTTGACGAAGTTATGGCATTTTGAAGGTTCGACCTATGCCAAATACCGATTTTCAGACTATAATGCCGATTTTCGGATTATAATTTTGACTTATGATCCGACCCAAAATCGCGATTTCAACTTTAAATGTACGATTGATCTACGAGGGTGGTTTGATGAGTACCTGACCTGGCCAGGTGAAGTCCACTGTTTCGACTGTTCTTTGGTCTCTGGTGTGTACCAGTGAATCCATGTTTCGTCAACAGTCACGAATCGACGCAAAAATTCCTTCGGATTACGCTTTAACAGCGCCAAACCATGCTCCGAAGTGGTCACGCGGTTGCGCTTATTGTCTGGTGTGAGCAAACGCGGCACCCATCACGCCGATAGCTTTCTCATACCCAATATTTCATGTAGGACATGTAGTCCGATTTGACTGAAATTTTCTCTGTGGCTGTTTAGGTTTATGTACTATACGATAGTCACGTCATATTGCAATAGTGGCACCATCTGGCGTCAAGGTCAGGTACTCATCAAACCACCCTCGTATAGCCCAAACTATGATTAAAACGCCCTTGCTTTTGAAAATGCGTTGACTTTTGACGAAGTTATGGCATTTTGAAGGTTCAACCCATGCCCAAAAGCCGATATGCCGATTTTCGGACTAAAATTTTGACTTATGTTCTGACCCAAAATCACGTTTTCAGCTTTAAATGTACGATTGATCTAGAGGCCAAACTATGATTAAAAAGACCGTAATTTAAGATCTACAAACTTCGAAGAAGAGTTACCATCTGATATCTACCTCAATCTGAAAGGCAAGCTTGGACAGTATTTCTTGGCTGCACACAAATTATGGTATCATAGTATTTCGCTGTCGGTTACTTCCGACTGCAACATTCTCTCTTGTTTTATATTATATTTGGTAACAAAATAGACTTCTGTGATCCTTAATGTGCATGTGATAGATACAGAGTATTATCCAAGCATTAAACAACTTGCGGGCAATGCAAATAATTTAATGTGTTTAATTAAAAGGCAGCACAAAAGTTGGTGCAACAAATGAGTAGTTCAAATGTTGAAAATTGTTTTTCCATCACAGACTTGCACACACACACGCACACAGAGAGAGAGAGAGAGATAGAGAAAGTAAAGTGCAAATACAAATTGGGTGCTAATTAAATTAAGAAGCAAACGAAATACTTTTGCACTTGCCTCAAAAGTCAGCCCTGGCAACTTCCAACTTTTCCTACGTCCGTTCCTTTACTCTCTGTTTGTGTTCTTTGCGTGTAAATGAGCTCAAATTTGTTGAACAAATAGTGTGTGTGCTTTAAGGAAGACAGGAAAAAGGGATGCTGAGCGGGGTGTGCTGCAGCCACAGGCTTTAAGTATGTATTTGCAACTACGATATCAGTGTGCACTGCCAGAAATGTGCATGTGAATTTCAGCGAAAGTCTGAGAATTTAGACAATGTTAGTTGGCAAAAAGTAATAAGTGGAAATGCTGCAGTTGAGTGAGGTCGACTTAGAGATACCCTGCACTCGGCTGATAAATATTTTACTCTAGTTATATTGGTAAGTTTCCCTTTGCACACTTAATTGAATTTCTAACATGGAAGAGCTCTCGTCTAAGTCGACTGGAATTTTAATTACAGATCAAGAATATATATTATGGGGTTGGAAATACATACTTTTGCATATAACCATAATTCCATTTATACCACATTTCTAAAGGGAACAGGATATAAAAAGAACTCTCTTAAAGCAAGAATATTTTTTTGTTATATAATTATCTGGTTTATAAATATTACGGCTTAAAAACAAATAATAAATACCAAAAAAGTAAGCTTTGTATGATATAAAAGCTAAGCATTATTGCTGAAATGAGTCCCGATTGCTTACAGTGTATTTAAAGCATGCAAATCTGTAGCCACGAAAAACAATTTCGAATTATATATGCGCATATGTTAGTGGAATGCCAAACAGCTTAAAAAACAAGCAACACTTAATGCAGCAAAAACACACAAAAAATAAAGAAGAATCCAACGCATCTTCAGCTGCATCTGCTGCGACTGCTTTCCATCTGCTCGGTCGCTGTAGGAATAGGTTTGGGTCTGAGTCACCGCAAGGACGACCACGGCACTGGAGTGATTGTGAACAGGGCGCAAAATGCAACGCATAAAACTAAAACCAACAAACGGGACGAATACTTAACACAGGATTGGGTTGGAGTGTAGTTGTTGCCGTTGCCGGAATCGGAAGTGCCAAGCAGCGCCAAGACAAGCCTCAAGGATGCTGGAATAGCTGGGATAGCTGGGATAGCCTCGCCGTAGAATCGGGCTAATGCTGCCGGGTGCAGCAGGCGAAAGGCTCAAGCATGCTTGAGATGCAAAGTAAATGCAAAACCACAGCAAATTATGTTGAGAGCTGGATGCGGAGGCCACGAATGCAGTTCAAGCAAATTGTTGCCTTGGTTGTGTCCTATACGATAAGAGCACAGCGGCGCTCAAGTGATTTTCCTGGAGTGTGTGCCTTGAGCAGGTGTCTGTTTAACCATTATGTTTAGTTGCAGGCAATTTGTTTTTACCATGTGCCCCAGAACGAGCAAGAACAAGAACCTGAAACGAGCATTTTTAATGCATGAGACGCAACACTAGTCAACTCTATGCTGATTACACTACGCTACAATCAAATGTTAAAGAAAAACACACTATCAAAAAAACATTGAATGAGATAAAAAAAAATTTAAAAGCTAGCAAAAGGAGATGTAATAAAAAAACTAACTTAGTAAAGTGACAAATAAAAATATTTCTAAAAAGTTAATGAATTTGTATATATAAGTTAAATTTGCATTACAATAGTGGTAACAATATTAGTAAAAATTGCAATGAAGTTAAAATAAAGTACATATTTTTATAAAAAGACCATATATTATCTATATTTTTTGTTGCAAAATTCCATTTTGAATTCTACTACGCACTGTTAAACCAAAACCTTGCTGTCTAGTGTTATGTTTCAAGCTACCCACAAAGTGCACACAGAACCAGCTTATTAAGTTGGCAGCAGCAAAAAAATAGTTTATTTAGTACAGGTAGCATTAGAAACAATCCCTCACAGCTCATCATGTCCGACCAGAGTATAGCGATGCTTCGAGGGTCCCAGTACCTTAAAGGTGGATAAAGGCGTCAAGTTCGTGTCTTGTTTATTCGTAAGGTGCAACTTTTGATGCAGTTGATTACGGCTGAAGTTTTGAAGGAATTGCTTGAGATGACCTGGTATATACATGTCCTTAAACTTGGAATAGAGAAACATAAGCTTTAGCGAATCGATGGCGATCAGTGGTAGATCCTGCACTGTTTTGCCCATGTGCTGTACCGAGTGCTGAAACTTCAAACCGTCGACGGTTACAAAATTGAAACGTCCACAATCCGAACAGTCCACCAATTGCATCTCCACAATTGACTTGAAATCCTTCACCGAGTCCACATCGTTGGGCAGGTGGAAGAGCAGCAGCAGCGGCAATCGTTGTTCGATTATCTCCTCCACATTATCGAAATCCACCTCGTGCACCAGCGGCAGACACTTCTTGAAGAGCCACTCCTCCAGCTCCGACGAAGATGAGGGATTGCCCGCAAAGAGTTCGTCCACGGCATGGGTGCGCTCCACATCCGGACGATAGACAATGGTTGGCATATGATGCGTATACGTCATGTTGTCCAGCTTTGCGCCGACTCTCACATAGAAATCACAATCGTTTTTATAACGCTCCGCCAGCAGCTCAAAGATGCCTGCATCCGCCGTCTTGCGGCTCTCAAAGAAGCCAATCACAGTGCGCCTCCTCCCATCGATCATATTCAATTGCTGCACATTATCCAATGTTTTAATCGACAATCGAAGCTGCTGCTGCACATGGGCGACCAGTGCCTCAGCGGAACGCTGTCCACGATACTCCTGACGCAACGGTTGGCCACGATAATACAGACGTAGAGTGGGAAACTTGGTGATGCTGCACAGATTGGCCAACTCCATTTCACGCATGCAATCCACACGTGCCAGACGAACACTTGCCTCCGGAGGCAGCTCCTCAGCCAGTCGCACAGCTGCCTCCTCAAAAATTGGTGTCAGCCGCTTGCTGAAGTGACACCAATCCGCATAGAAATTTATAAAAACCAACTTATGCGATTGCAACGTACGATTAAAATTGGACTTGGTTATCTCTGATACAAAAGGTGCTGTTAAAATTGGTGGCGATGACTCCGGAGATGTTGGCTTTGTGATTGCAACTGCTGGTGACGACTCAAGCGGCAAAATCAGCAAAAGAGCTAAACAAATTGAATACAACATTTTCGTATAAATATTTGAACAAATTTTCCAAGTATTTGCCTAATAAAAATGTCAGTTAAAAAACACAAACTTGATAGCTTGGAAAACTTTAACAAAACTTCATACTTTCAATAACAAGGGATAAGTTTACATTAGTTAAGAGCTATAATTACTGAAGATCTACCTTAAAAATTTGAATGCTTTGGATGAAATTTATTTTATAGCTTCTTCATTAGAGAACTTGACTGAATTCCAAGTACAATATTTGTCTATTCAAATGCCATTGATCTTCAAAACTTAAGCTATTATTAATGTTAATAATGGGCTGATTAAGTGAATTTACTTCTTATTAAATTTACTTAATAATCGTTTCATATCAACATTTGTTCAGTAATTATTGATGAAATTATCAGCAAATATAACTTTGAATATATCCAATATTAAAGCTTAATGTTCCACCTCATTTTCAGCACACCTTTTAGTTGAAGTATTTTCTTACTCATGACGCTGACATTTAAAGGGTTAAGCACCCCATATCTATAGCTAGACAAAAGTCCAAACAAAATAAACAAATAGCTGAACCAACCCGTTGTGGCTCGCTGGTAATCGTTGGTCGGGTGCAAAAGGGCTAAGCAAATATTTGCAACTGCAGCTCCCCAATCACAAATCACAAATGAGACGAAGGCAACTGCCAGGCTCCAATATACAATTTGTGGATGGAACGCTTAAATCTTGGGATGAGTTTAATGGGAATGGCTGGGAAGAAATGCCGTCGCTCGACGGTTGCTGTCGTCGTCGTCGTCGTTGTTGTTTTTGTTGTTGTTGTTGGCTGTCGTCAACATTTCAAAAGGACCTCAACATGACGGAAACGGAAACAACAACTTGCCCGCACTCCAGCAAGGATCCAATGCTCTGGCTGGCTTTTAATGACATTTTTGCGCCCATTTGAGCTTCCGTCGCTGGCTCTGTCGATTTTTGCAATAATTTACTTAAGAAAAGTCTAAATATGTTTGGCCAGGACCTCCCTCACTGACAGTTAACCATCTTCATTTACCCCTTTCTCTTTCTCGAGTTTATTGCCAGCAATTTCTGCTACGAGCAGACAATTGTTTATGGCGTTTATCTCAGCGTCTGGCGATAAAATGTTGTGCAAAATCCATGTGACTTTATGCGACAATATCCAATAAATCTACTGTTGGCCCAGGGCCTTAGTTCAGGTCAAAGGGGATGGTGTCTCTGTGTGTCTCTGGCTTGACCTTCACAGCCTTTTCAGCGCCCAAGTCCCCATTTCGGTATTTGGTATTGTTTGTATTTGCTGCTTTGTCTGCGCCTTTTCAAAGGGTTTAATTGCGCTTTTTGTCTGCCTGTTGACATAGGTAAAGCCATCCGTCCATATGTCTCTTTCCTACTCTCCCCGATGCAGTAGCAACCCATTCTCTATTCAATGTTTTACAACATTGTTTTTCGGCTAAAGAACGTGTTAATTAACATGTATAAATAAAGCGCTAATAGACTGAGAAGAGTTTCAAATAAAAGGGTAAGTTGGTTTTTCATATTGGGCAGCAACTTAATATTGAAGTGTTATTAAGTAGTAAAACACGAGTATTTGATAAAGGTTTATTCCCCATTTGTGTATATTTATGTGTAGTTTAGTTTTGTTTTGTGCATTTTACTTTACAAGTAATTCATTTGACAAGCAGCTTAATTGGCATAATATTTAATCCTCATGTCAAGGAAAAGTTAAAATGTTAATCGGTTGCTTGGAATGACACTCAAAGCGGCTGACTTAATTTAACAACTGACAACAGCGGTTTTTCTCTGTTTCAAGTTATATTTAATAATTTCGCCAGTCAGACAATTTAATATTCGGAATTTTGCTAGGCATCTCAAGGATACGTCTGCTTATGTTTTATGCGATTCAAACCACAATCAAATGAATTTTGAATGCCAATTCAATACTGATTTTGAAACCGCCATGAGTAATTTCCATAATGCAGCTTAAATAGCCATTTAATAAAATGAATCAATGCAACTGAAGCCATTTAAAAGTCAATTCACAAAACGCTGCCAAAGCCCGTCAGAGCAGCATCAGTAAATCTCTTTCTTTAGCAGGAGTGAGGAGTATAGTTTGGGGTAAGAGTTGCTGCCACACTCAGCTCATAATTCTCGCGGTTGCCTTTAGATTGAATTTCTGCAATGGATGCGTCTTTTTTGATGATAAATGCGCTTACCACAAACGATTTGTTGCGCATACTTTGGCGCGAAATTTATGCGAATTTGTAATGCAATTCATAAGCCGCAACGTTCCCAGAGTGCAGCAGCAGTAGCAGATGCAATGCAGCGTTGCAATTTATTGCGGCGCAGAGTTGTCAATGCTCGCAAATAAATGGCAAACACAAAAGGACAAACTTGAATGTTGCCTTCTGGCGGCTGGAAAACGGCTTTATATGTTAATCAGCAGTCATTTGTTATTGACGTCAAAATGAAATGTAATTCGTTGCTGAAAGTAGTTAATAATAAATATAATTATTCTCAGCTTACATTTAATTTAAATTCAAAATACTGTGTATTTGAATTGCATGCTGTAAAATGTATGATTTCTTTACCAATTTTCTTTTTATTTACAATATTTACTTAAATTTATATCGTTTACTTAATTTTGTAAGCGGTTCAACTTAAATATGAAAGTTACGAACAGCAAATTATTTGAATTTTCCATACTGCTATCTGCGCAACTTGTGCAGAGAAACTGTGTCAACGATATTTGAGTCATATGTAAATTTCCGAGCATTCTCTCGAGCATGTCATAATCATCATTCCGCTCCTTTTGGTGTAATAAAACTTTCAACTAAACCCCTCGCCAACACTTCACCCACACATTTGCGCCATCTACTGGCGACAAGTTTAATTATTGAGCTGCACTGCCGTCATTTTGATGCTGTTCTCTATGTACTTTACTGCTGTTTGCTTAGTCATTTTGTCAGGCAGTCAGTCTGTCAGTGATGAGGGCGCCACACTTGGCAGCGCCGCTGACGTCGGCAGCGCATTAAAACAATTTTGTTAATTAAGTAGGAAAAATTGTTAGTTTATTTACTCATCAACTTTGTCAGTTTCCCATACCTAATGCACACATTCTCATTGCACACGCTCCACCCTCTCTCCCACAACACCTCTTATTTTCTCTGACTTTACTTTGCGCTCCCTTTTGCCAAGTTTTTTTTTTGCATGGCGAGGCAAGTTTGCAGTTTGCAGTTTGCTTTGTGCGCGCTGCCGTTCAAAAATTCTCAAGTGCACAATTAATTAGTAAAGTTGGCAACGCCGACAACGCAAAGAAAAGCTGTCGGCCACAACAGCAATAGCGGATCGCAATTCTCAACACTGCCGGAATTTATGGCCATTTTCTGATTAGACGCGATAAGAAGAAAGTCTTAGAAGTTCACTCATTGCTCAAACTAACTAAGTAGCTTAGCTTTTTTGGGCGATGTGTTCATTTCCACTAAGTCAAATAGAAAATTGATTGGAAATTGCATAAGTAATGAAAGTGATTCACCGACCAATCAACTTGCTTTCAATTTTTGCTTTTTATTTCGCACAGCGCCATTGTTACGAATAAAATTAAATTGAATTGAAGTTTTTTCTAGTCTTTGAAGTGGTAAAAAAGTTTTGTTCTATGAAAGAAAATAAATAATTAAATCTAATTCCATTTACTCAATACAGGCGTTTAATTTGTGTAGTCACTTTTGAGATTGCACATCAATTTAAAGATAACAAAAATACTAGAAATTGTTTACAGCTTTAAGTGATTTTTTGAAAACTAAATAAAAGTTAGTATTAGTATTAAATAACGGTATAATCATAAGCAATAACATACAGCGCTTTTTACTAAAACATTTTTAACTTTATTTTACAACATTTTAAATCTACTTTTATATATAAATGTAAGCGCTATGGAGCTGCTTTTAAAGCTTTCTGTTAAGTAAGTAGCGCTGTTAGCTTACATTTTAAAATCAACGCTTGCGCGCCATCTATTGCCTGTACGCTCAAGCACAAAGTACATTCAAAATAACGGCTATGTTCACCCTCTCGCTATTTGCACTTCACTTTTGCTTTCTTTTCAAGGCAACCAAAAAATAAAACACACTAAACTGAAAATTGATGCACAACATCTATTAAACTCATACTTTAATTAAAAACTGGTCACGGTTTATTAATTTGCTAAAATAGTAAGTAATTAGCTGTTGCATATTTTGCTGTATACAGGGAAAAACAGCTCGAGTGGAATTGCATAATTTATTTGTTGAATTAATTAAGATTATGAATCATAGAAAAGTAAGAAAAAATGTTTTGGAAAAATACAAGGGAAAATATAGTAAATTTACTATTTAGGCAAAATTATTGTTTGTAATTTTTCAACATTTTTCTATGAATGGATAAGAGATTGAGCCAATGTGATAAGAGAAGCTGCTAATTTAGCTAATACTAGTTAACAATAAATTGGCTTGAAAATAAATGGCAATTAAACTAAATCAATATCATTGAACTCTGTCGCAGTGTCGAGCAAAGCTTATGCAATCTTCTATTACAATGAAACCAACAGCAAAGTGCATAAAACAAGTGAAAATGTTGAGTTAGTCATGCTGCAACAGATTGGCTGCAATCTACCACCATAACAAGTTGCAAACAAACCAGAAAAAAAGCTAAGGCTCGACTAGACGAACATTTGAGTACACTAACTGAGTAACCTTTAAAACTTTAATTTAAAGTTACACATTATGAATATTTTATTATGGGTTTAAATAACATATTTTAAGTATATAATATTCATTGTAATTTAAACAATAAAAATCAATCAAAAGAGGCACAAGTTTTAAAACAAAATAAGTTTATTAAGCGTTGCTTGCTCCATGACAAAATAAAAGTTTCTTTCGCTATAGAGTAGAGACCGCAACATTTGAATTCATTGGAAAATCGCACTGTTATTGTGGACACTTTTCTTTTCTTTTCTTCTCATTAAATTTTTAGTTTCGCTTGCATTTCTATTTCCGCAGCATGTATAAAAAATTCAACTGTTTTATCAGCTCTATTTCACTTAGACCCTATTTTCATTGTGTAATGGGCAACCCAATGGCAAAGAGACAATCAATCTTCAAGCTGCATTAGCCCTCAGATTATATGCTTACCTTGTGTGCTCGTCCAACTAGTTGGAAAATTGCAACAAAAGTGCTGCTAATTATGTTGCCGGTAGTCGGGTTAACCTCTTCAGGTGCCTTGGTCTTGAAACACGCTTTTGGTAATTGCACCTTGGTTTGCACCTTGATATAATAATTGCAGTCGGGTCTTTGCAGATAGTCGAGTATCAAGTTGTAAATAGGCACACTTAATGTATTTTATAGTTGGTTGAAGTCGATTCAATCAAATGATATGATTTCATATTGAGTAATTAGTAAGTATAAATATTGCATTAATAGTTGTAGTTAATATAAACGACGAACACCTTAAATTGGCAAATCTGTATTTATCGTCAACATTTGTCAGAATTTATTAGATTTGCATTGGTTTGACTTTAAGCATCTAAGGCTCAAAACCGATGGAGGAGGTGGTTCGTTTGCTCTCTGTGTGGAAATGATTTGTTTACAATTTGGCAACAGTCAAAGCAGGTGTCTATGATCATTTTTTTTGTCTAACTTTGTGTTTTTATTGTGAAACCCAGCGTAGCCTGAACAGCCATTTGGAAATGGGGTTTAGGTGACACGCAACAAAGTCTCTGCATAGGCAAAAAAAAAAAACAAAACGAAACCAAGCCAAAATTAACTCTGAGTAAAGATAAAGTGTTGCTTTAAGCACTCTGAGCAATGCAATGTCAACCCAACCGGGCCGGGGTTGTGACGACCGGGGACTGAGGTCGGGGGCCATGTGGGTTTGTGCCAAGCATTAGTTATGGCAGTTTTTGACTTTTAGCCGCTTACAGCAGCAGCAACGAGCTCATTCAATTAAACAGACGCGTTGCAAGTGCCACGGCTTCTATTCGTACTCAGTGCTCAATACGTGATCAAAATGCGAATTCCACGCACTCTCAACAAAATGTGCAGTGTTTTCATATTGTTTTTGTCGACCTGGAGTTTACTTTCCCTAGCTCAACGTGTAAAAGGTTGTAGCTGAGATCTTCTCACTAATAATATCATCAAGTGTCTAGTTGATTATGATTACAACTTCCATGTGTTCGTTTAATAGCCAAATTCAGCTGGGAGGAATTGCAATTCTTGATGCGCAATGGCAACTTCGATATCAATCCATTTAATTGCCATCTATTGTTATGGGATACCTGTCCCAAGGAATATATTGGGTTTCACTTATACACGAGGTGAGTTGTAAATTAATAAATATTAAACAAGTTTTTGCGAATATTTGTTGCTTAATAGCAAAAAGTTATGAAATTACATCGCTAATATTCAGGAAATAAAGATTGTTTTTGATCCTAGAAACATCGAGCGTATTCGAACTTAAAGGTTAGTTTGGGGCGGTTCTCAGCAAGGGGAAAATATACATCTTAAAAGATCTTCATTTCTCTAGTTAGAAAATTATTATAAAATTGGGAATCTTTTCTATCAATTGCCACTTTAAATTCTGCTTTTGCCACTAAGCATACAATATATACAATATCGATAAAGCCAAGGATTCAGGCTAACAGATTTTGTTATGCAGTCCGTTTTTAGTCGATTTGACGGAAGTATGGATTATTGTATGCTTATTTCTTACTCCTATCCGGTTAAAAACAATAGCCTTTTACTTGCCCAACAAATCGACCTTTGGATAAAATGCAAAATTTCCCAAGTCCTGCAGTTTTTCAACTTTAATCCACATTTTTCTTTGCTGCCTTTTCTGCAGTTTACTACTTTTACCCGTAAATCACCGTCTTATGTCTGCAACTTTAAAATAAGTCAATCTTTCACTTTTTTGTGCCCTCGTTGCTCAGTATAGGGTTTGGTATCATTGTCAAAAACAAATTGTTTTTCCGTTTATAAAGAGCATTGGGTAAGTCAGCAAATGGGGGCAAAGTAAAAGTGGAAAGCCATTTATTTTGTGCATAGCATGAAATGACTTCAATGCCGAAGATTGGCTTGATAAACATGACTCAAAGTGCACAAATTGGCTTTGAAAATATACTAAATGTTATCAGCTAAACTTAGTTTAATTAACTAACAGATTGTTGTATTTAAGTGTATTAACGAAACAAATGACTTAAGCAACGAACTTCAAAATATATCGTGCCCGTTTTGTTTAACACTTTCGTTTTGATTTTTCATAATAGTCAAGCAGAAAAAATCGAATAACCATAAAGTGAGTGTATGCATTAAACTATATCTTTAGCAATTTGAATTTACATAACATCGTACGCGATCAAAATGAAAAACTGCCAAGAAAAACAATTTACTGCCCCGACTGTAAATGATAAGATACAACCGGGGATAGGCGGCAACAATGGTGCTTGTGGCAAAAATAAACGAAACCAAAATCAAAACAAAAAAGATATGTGATTTATCAGAGTGATAAACTTCAATACTCTGCAATTACAATAAAGAAGAAGAATAAATTGGCTTAAGTTTATTATAACATTTTTGAAAGAAAACGATTAAATGTATAAAAAAGGATTTATGAAATCTTAAAAAACAAATCAGATGACTCTGGCTATATACCCAACTTCTTAACGGTTAAGCAATATCGGTGCAGTGTTGCGTGAGCGCGCTGTGTTGCAACGAGTTTCCAAACAAAGTCAGCCGAAAGCAAAGTCAAGGCAACAAGTGACTGCGGCAATTGAGGTAGCAGCAGCAGCAGCAACAGCAGCAGCGGCAGCGTTGGTGGCAGCGAAATTCTTCGCCTATTTAGCAACATTGCCGCGGTTGCATTTTCCTTGCACTTGCTGCATTCGAAGTGCATCGCGCGAATTGAAAAGACGTGATTTTCCAACGGCTAAAAGGATTCAAGCGCGTTTATAAAAAATTTGATTCATACTTTAAATTATGCATAAATACATAAATAAAATAAATATATAAATTATCAAAAGGATTAGTTGATTTTTTCTTTAAAAAAAAAAATGTTTAAGGAAGAGTGTTTTTTAATGTTTCGATTTCAACAAAAATAAATAAATATTTTCTCAAACTAAATCAAAGAAAATGTTATATAATAACATAACATATCCAAGAAAAAATTGCATAAATTTCTATAAAACTTAATATAAGTTCTTATAATAAATGACAGCAACAACAAAACTAAGTTCACATAATATTTATTTTGGAAAATTAATTAACAATTAAAATAAATTAATAAAAACAAAAATAAATTAATAAAATAAAAAATAAATAAATGAAATCAAAATTTACTTACATATATTCAACAATGCAGAAATTAATTGCGTGTTCAAATTAATTCTGAAAATTCAACGATACAAAAAGTGAAGCACTGGCACATTTCATAGCAATTAGGAGTTATTCGTGCAAAGTGATAATGAAATGTATAATTGCGATATGCTTGCTAACGCTAGTACCCAAAGGTACAAACAAAATAAAACAAAATAAAACAAAAAAAAATAACGCCAATTATAAATGTTGACAAAAGTTTCGCTCACGATTCGCCACCCACTTTTGCAGATACGCAAACATTGCTACTAAACCAAATGGATTGGAAAAATCTGATCAAAAGTGGAGCCTTGGATTTGAATGTTTTGCGCTGCTTTATGCGGAATAAAAACTTCTGCCCCAGTCCCTACATTCAGCATCGCCTCTATGCACCGTAAGTTCGTGTGCCAGACTCGAATCCCTGACCAATGACGATAGTCCCCATAAGAAATCTAACTGATTCACTCTGCTCCTAGATCCATTTATCGACCTATTTAATTGCCAGCCATTCAGAGAGAAAGTATGTGTGAAGTAGGCAGGTGCAACGGTTTGGTAATGGAAACCACTTGGTCAGTGTGTCAATACCAGTAAAAAAAAAAACTAAAACTTGTGCAACCCACAAGGATTAGTCTTCAAAATATGCAATTAATGGATGAGCAACTTGTTTCTCCAATGCAGCCACATTGACCCAATTACAAAAAAAAAAAACTATGACGCATTTAGGCCCGTGGCGCAAGCAGCTTTCCGCGGAGCCAATAAAAGCGGTCGAAGATGACATCAAATTGCAATTGTAAATAAATAACTGTTTACGTTTGCCTCTTCGCCGAGTCGTTCAACTTGTCTAGCCGTCAGACCAGTTAACTTGCCTATCTCGATCAAGTTCAAGCCAATCTAGGTTCAGATTCAGCGAAATCGGTTTCTTCACTGGCCAGCAAAAGTCGAGGTCATCTATTACATGACAATCAATACTTATTTAACAAATGGCTTACACAAAAAAAAATATAATCTTTTTTTTTTAATTGCATTTAATTTTCACTTGCAACTATTAGAGTCTCTAAGAGTGCTCATTCAGAGAATATTTGTGTTCGGATATGTTTTTCTTTCTTTTTTTTTTACTGTAATCTGGAAACTCTACTTTCAAATGGGGGGATTAAAAAACTTGTTATTTTTTGCTATTGATATGTCTTTTTTACAAATATTTTAAAAATGTATAATTTAGATAGGAGTATTTGCACTCCCACATCTCTTCAATAGTGAAAGTATACGAATATTTGTATATTATTTTTGAAAATTGGCTTTCTTTTGACGACAAACAAAATCTACAATTTTAAGATGTCTAATGTCTAGATTTCTTTTTTTATTTGTAAACAGTACGCAGAACTCTAAGATTGGCATTTTTGTTGCTTATATTTCAAATTGAACATTTATTTCATAGTTTGTAAAATAATTTATTTGAATTTAAGAAAAATTACAATTTGCGGCCTATAAAAAAGACAGCACAGCCATCGTTATAATATTCTAAATTTTAAAAGCGAATTTTCTTAAATTAGAGTTTGCATTTCTACTTTGTAAAACTTTTCTTCATATTACAAAATATATTTTCTAAAAATTAGAAAAACTTTTTCAATATTATTTTCATATATATAAAATTAATTTTAAAAACATGAATAACTACAGATTTTGTATGCGATTTTTCAAGTCATTTTGCTGTGTGTAGAAAATTATAACCTATGATATAACTATCTGTTAAATCGAAATAGTTTTGGATTATATACTGTAAAATTAGTAATAAAATATGCACAAGCAAATAAATATTTAAAATTAAACTGCTGCTCAGCTTGATGCACTGATGCGTACACAATTCAATGGCATTATTTTGCTTATCAATTATTGTGCACAGTTTTACATAAGTTGAAACGAGTTCAACTTTCTTGCAGCAATGGTCCGCGCAACGGGCTGCCACTGAGTATCCATAATCCGTTGACCCTGTGGAAGGGCGGTTTTAGCAAACAGCGCGAGACGGTCTTCATCGTGCATGGCTTCAATGGGACCGCCATCGACATCCACCTACAATTTCTGCGGGATGGTTAGTGAGTATGCACCAGGAAATTCCAACTCAATCGAATGCCTGGAAGATGAATCCTCCCATATGTGTATAATTTTAGCATATTTGATGCGTGACTTTAATGTGATAACTGTGGACTGGCGACCATTGACACGATATCCCTGCTACCTGCACGCATTGATCAACACCCGTTTGACGGCACAGTGTACGGCTCAGGTGTATTCCTTTCTGACGCACTACGGTGCCACAAGGGAGAAGATCACTTGCGTTGGACACTCACTGGGCGCTCATATCTGTGGCATGATTAGCAATCATTTGACCAAGAAACAGTATCGCATCATTGGACTCGATCCGGCGCGACCGTTGATCGAGCGCAAGAAGAGCAATCGATTCCGTTTGTCCCAGGATGATGCGAGTGTCATCCAGGTGCTCCACACAAATGCCGGCTATCTCGGCCAGGAGGATAACACGGGTCATCTCAATTATTGTGTAAATGGCGGTCGCATTCAGCCGTACTGTAAAGGAAATCCGATAAGTAAGGACACACCTGAAAATGCTTTTACATTTTCATTTTTTCCATTTTCTTTTTTTTAAAATAGGACGCTATCGTTGTTCGCATTTTCTGAGCATTTGTTATTTGGCCATGGCCACCTCGAAGCTCTCCAAATTTGTGGGCATACCCTGTCCAAATGGATGTGTCAACTTGTCAGGACCAAAACGTTTGCCAGTTAACGGTAAATTAAATCCGTTAACGTTTTTTTCAATGCTGCGAGACTATAAAATTGGTAACGATGCTCCAGACGAGTAAGTTTTCAAATAATGTGCAACTAAAATGATGCAACTTTTGAATTTGTTGGTTTTCAGAGCACGGGGCTGCGTTTGCATCGATGTACCTTACGCTAAGAACTGTCCCTTTACGGATTAGTAGACATAGTCATACGTTTCAGTTTTACGTAGACTGGTAAGCTTAGTTAGAAGTAATAAAATGTAATGGAATTAAAAGATACTAAATGTTTTATTAATTATCATCCCACTCAAAAGTAATGATACAAACTTAACGATGTCACTAAACACTCCTAGCCATTTAAATAGGATCAGTTTTCTATCGTCCCCTGATGAAAAATAAAAATAAACTTATTTAAATGATACAAAAGGTCACCAAAAACAAAAAAAAATTGTATCAATATAAATTCAAACTAAATGTTTATTTACTTCAAGCAACAAATCTTTTAATGTATGTATTTATTAGATAAAAACATGACTTATGTTATTTAATTGATATCAACACAGTTGATAAGCCACACGGAATTAAATGCAAATGCCTCTTTGGGTCTCCGCTTAAGAATCAATTGATCTAAGCTAATCAATTTTAGCATTTCAAAAATTAACTAAATGTTACACAATAATAATAGGGCATCGACGGCGCTAATCAATTGTTCACTGTTTTTAAATGTTGCCTTGAATGCTTTGGCAACTTCCGACACAACGCGCAAGTCCTCACAGTAGAGATTGACCTCGTGCTTGTCGAAGACATCTCCATCGTCCTCAGCCTCATCCGACAATTTGCGATTGTTAAGCTGCAGTTCGTCGCCAACGAATGGCTCCACAATAATATTAAAGACGCTAATCAGGAACTTGTAATTTTCACTATACATCTGCATGTTCTGAAGCACAGCCAACAAAAATAGCTCCTCAGCTGCCATGGGCAAAAGATTGACCAGTTTAACTTCTCCCCTATCCGGTAAAATGAGTGCAACACACTTGGATACCATTTTGGATACAGTGCTCCGCACCATGTCGGATTCGTCAACCAGCAGCTGCAGTACAATTCGTATATAGATACCAACAAGCTCTGCATCGTTCGACTGCAGCAGCTGCAACACGTGAGCGGTGAGGCAATCAACCAGATGTGTCGCCTTCCAACGCAAATAGATGCTCTGCGTGGGTGAACTAATTTCCACAACATGACGCAGCAGTCGCAAGCACAATGGCTGAATTTGCTGCCAGTTGTTTAGCTGTTGGATTTGTCGCAACATGCAAATGGACATTCCGGGATCTGCATCAAGGACTACGACACTGAGGCCCAGGAGCTCCTCGGCGGACGGCTCCAATTTGTCAAGGAAGGCCATTAGAGTATACAAGCTGCTAAGCATCTCTGGACTCCATTTTGGGCCACGCTCTACCTGCTTGGCGAGTGTCATCACATGTTCCCGCACGACCTCCGATTGACTTAAATGCGACGACAGCGTTTCACGTTGAACGGGCGTCAGGGCTTTGTAATAGATCGCCAAATTTGGATCGAACTCGAAGTATTTCAACTCGTTGCTGGAAAAGAAGCTACGCGCATTCGTCGCTTCATTTTCATGGTGCATCAGCACATGTAACCACAGATCGATTGTAAACTGATGCAGCTCCGCGGGCAACTCATCCTCTGCCGGCGACTTCACCAGCAGCCTGTTTATGGACGGCAATAAATTATCCGGCTCCATCGTTAGGCGCTGCAAATGCAGCACAAATACTAAATAGAATTTTGACGATATGCCAGCCTTCAAACAACGTCTGTAAATGTCCTTGTGATCCAGCTGATAGATCTTGGCTAGAACCATGAGCAGATCTGCATTCAAGTATTTAGTCTGCTGTGCATCCTGCGTGATGGCAACTAGCGTGTTTAGAATCGATCTAAATATACATATGTCATCCACATTGATATTATATATCTTCACAGCAATGGAGGCCAGCAGGAAAAGTAGGCTGCGTATCAACTCAGCGTCCTCCCAGCCTATGATGCGAAACAGTTCCAATGCTTGGAGCATCTGACCGTGCAATGCATTTGTATCCCACTCGGAATTAATCTATAAAAGAAACGAAAAGATCAATAAGTTGTGAAGGTAAATAATTTAACAGATAAAATAGATGGACAAAGATATCAAATAACTAATATTATAACCGAAAGTTCCTCTACAGCTATGATGATATTGTAATCCGGTCTCGCGGATTATGAACTGACTATTGCTAGATTACAGATTACAGCTTGACGGAAATGAATACATCGAAATATTATCTACTTTATATAATAAATCTAAAACAAATTCATTTATCTACATTTCTTTTCATCTCACCTGATCCAAATTATATTTCAGTGCGCAGAGGGACATGCAAATGTTGCGTAAACGTTCTTTTGCTTGGTTGGCACTTAAGAAGTTGGCCAAAACGTGGCAGGCACGCCGCCTAGACATCTTGTCATGAACATAACAGATTTTGTCGAGGAATGGCACAAATTTATCGAGCTGTCAATGGGAATATAAGTAAATAAAACAAAAGAAAACAAAGAAGGAAAAACACTAATTTACTCACATTCAAACTGGATTCGGCACCCTCTAGCGCGGATGGATAGAGACGGCTGAGCAGTAGTAGCATGGCCTCCAGTTGCAATGTTTGGCCACCCTTTGACTGCTCCATATGCACTGCGGCACGTTGCAGTCCATCGTGCAGGTAGTCAAATAGTTTGGGATAGCAGGTGAAGAAGATGCGTCCCGTCATCCGATTGCGCACATGCAGTCGACCATCATCGCTACGTGCCCGCTCCACGCCAAAGATGCGCACCATTAAGGCGGACAGCATTAGACTGGCCGAATTGCATTCGGCATAGTCGACAGCAACGAGACTGTCCAAGGCGCACTGAATGCCCCGTCCAACGAACTCATCCACCAGATTGCCCAGTTCGCTGCAGCGGAATAGAGCGCGCATTATGTTAAACGCATGATTGCGGGCAATTACAGCCTCTGGACCGGGCGCACGGCGTTCGCACACCTCGAGCAGCCGAGTCATGCTCTCGCTGAACATTTTGTGGGTGCCCAGTCGGAGTTCGGTGCAGATGAGGGCCTGCACCATGTACGGCATCCCAGCACTGCGTCGTGTCGCACACGGCACATAATCCCCATTGCCGTCGATCATTTTCATGGCGTCCGCCAGCCAAATTGGTGGCTGTGTATTCAGTTCCGGCACATCGCTATGCCAGAAACGGTGACAGTACATCGCAAAGCCAACATACGCCTGCTCGAAGGCACCGCGATGCTTAATCTCCCCAAGCATCTGCACAAAGCGATCGCCAATTACTGCCAGCTGCTGGCGACTTAGTAGATGGCGCTCCTTGTTCTCCGGCTCCAGTGGAGCACGCGTCGACAGCTCGCCCAGTATGAGCGAAATCTCTTTGATGCTGCGCCACGCACATAACAACACCACCTGCTCATGCTTCGGTTCGTTGCCCGGTTTCCGTTCCTGTTTAGAATCACCTTCAGTTGACGCCGCTGGCAAATGTCCTTCGGGCGATTCGCTGGCCACCACGGGCAGCATAATTTTAATGACATCCAAACAGCAGTTGAGCAATTGATTGATATAATCCCGCCACACGTGCTCCGCAGCCAGTTGCATTAGGTCCAGCTGCTGCAGTAATAGACGACTGGCAAAGAGCAGGCCATACAATGGATTCGATTTGGCTGCCCGTATTAAATCTTTAACTGCTCCATTGATGCCAGTTTGTAGATGTGTCAGGCACGCAAGTAAAGCGGTAAAGTAGCGTGGACTCTTCGTGGGCAGCTCGGTGGCAGGTTGCTTGAGTATCAGCGGTGTCTCCACTTGCTCCGCCTGACAATAAACCAGCAGCTGATAAGCACCCGTCGTGGAGTCCGGCGGTCGAGCGGATAGCAAGCGTTTAAATATTTCCCTCGGCTTTTGGGTTGAGCATTCCTGCAATTTACCTAGAAGCTGAACAGCTCCGTCCTTATTATGCTCGTAGCTGTCGTATAGACAGCGATCCAGGTAGACATACACCTGCGGATGCAATCTGTGATGCCAGCGCAAAGCCAGACGTTCCATCAATTCAATGAGATCGCGCAGCAGATGCAACGATAGCCAGATACGTCCATAATTAGCGCTGGGGAACAAATTAAGGGATAGCATCTCAAACAATGTGCTCACAAATCTATCCAATATGTGATCCTCTTTTATGGTTTGTGTCACTTTCATCTGCTGGGCGAGATTGAGTTCCAATCGCTTGCACATCTTCTTCAATTGCCCATAGGTACGTTGACGAAAATGGGCTTTGGGATTGTTGGCATTGTGCTTCAAAAACGAGGAGATTAGCTCGATATCAAATTCTGTAAACGGTTCGCTAAGACGCGGTGTGTCCACCACAAAGGTGAGCGCGAGAATGCGCCAATCATCATTCTCGCTCATTGCTGCCAGACGTATATCCTCAAAGTTATTTGCTAAAGCCTTATTCACCACACGCTCTTGGCCAATGCGTCGTGCCACCAGCATGGCCATCAATTTGAAATTAAAAGGCACCTTTGGCTGCTCGAGTAACACGCTCAGCACCTGTGTGTCCAGTTTAACGGCTGCACTTATCACATCTTCAATGCCCTTCGAAACACCGCTGAACAAGTTGGCTGCACTCACCAGATGCATGCACCATACGCTGTGCCAATCCTGGAAGGCTTTTTCCTTGTGCGCAATGGTCATCATGCCTGCAAACGATAATATATTTTTAATTTAGAGTTTAAGTTTACCGTGAATTGATATGGAATTTGTTTTAATATTAAAATGTCTAGAAAAGTGTTTACAAAAGTGCATTAAATTAAGTCAAGTTTGCATCAATATTTAAATTTGAAATTGAACGCAATTAGAATAATTTTCTTATTTATTCAAACCTGCATTTTAGTATCGCTTATATAAATATTTGAAATAGACTCACACTTGAATAAGGCATTTACACTATCCTCCCGACCCAGATGCTCGAAGAACAATTTATTGTGGATGCTGGGGCAATTCTGGAGAATCATTTCCGTGCCATATACCTCGACCATCTGTTGCAGCATGAGGCAGAGCGCGGGAATGGACATGCAAGAGCGATTGTAGTGTTCATATAACTCATTGATGACCGCATTTTCTCCGATAGCCTTGGCATGGTGCAGCACCTGCCGCAAAATGTTGGCGCACATATGGCGGATTGTGTCAATGCAGCTTGAGATGTGCTCAATGGAGAAGCGCATCAGTTCGATCAGTATCTGGTTGTAGAGGATCAGTGGCTCATTCTCAAGGTGTACAGAGGCCAGCGATTTGGAATATGTGTGCAAATGCTTGGACATATACACCAGCAAGTTGGATATGTTGCGATTGTCGTTGGCTCTACACAGAATTTGTTTCAATATATCCAACGCCTGTTTTCCATGGACGCTATAATCACTCTTTTTGAGCACCAACAGTGATGCTGCCTTAATGGGCAACTCATCAAACTCGTGCATCTGCTGACAATTGACCAGATATTCAGCAAAGTCTTTGGAAAAGCGCGCATTGTGACCGATGGACAAACCAGCTATGGAGCGCACATCCCAGGGTGTGTCCCCGTGTCGGGCCACTGCCGCAGCCAGTTCATCAATGGACGACAAATGCTTGTCATGCTGCGCGCCCAGCTCAAGCTTGTACTCGGACATACAATTGACATGGAAGCGCAACAGAATCTGTATATACATATAATAATCGTTCCGACGTGTTGGCGATAAGTCCGACATTTGCTCGTCACTAAAAAATATAAAATATTTATGCATTTTCAGGTTTGGAAAACTTGTTGCGTACTTACCAAATAGTCGACCAATATAAGTCCAATAGCCTAGACAGCTGTGGTATAAATAAGTGTATTTCATTAGCAAGTGCATCGCGACCATATGGAAAATTTTGGAGGCAGCCGGAAATGGTGACGATCACTTGGTTAAGCAAGTCGCTGGATGGATTGCTAATGACTACCGATACCAAATCACGTAGCGCAGCACGCAGAGCCACGATTAGGAATTCCTTTGAGTGGGTTTGCTGTCCACTTTTGATGGATTCATTGCTCGAAAAGAGTCTAGCCGAATAACGGAAAGAAAATTATGTTTGAGATTGTGTTTGTTAATGGAGCAGAGATGACTTTCTTACCTGGTAAGTAGATTTCGCAGGGGATGCCTAGGTGGGCATGCGAATAGCAAATCGGCCAGAAAATTTATGGATTCAGGATGATTGAAAATGTCTCTCACAATTACCAGTTGCTCGGCCGAATTTGTGGCTGCCCCAAACTGCTCTACGTAGCCAGCATGTGCTGTTGACGATGACACGAGTTGGTGTTATAATAATAATAGTACTGGAGGCATAGGCATACTTACCATTTTGCCATTTCAGTGGCAATTCCACAATTGAATCGCGCATCTCAGTGAAACGCTTTGGATGCGCCGACAACTTTATTGCCGCCAAGCGCAGACTTAAATCGTTCATTGCGACGAGCATCAACCGAAACAGATGCCGGGTTGAATGCTAGAACTAGTGCTGGCTGGAGTATCGATACATCGATTTTAAAATTATATTACAAATCGATATTTTTGCCGATGCTTACTGGAAGCAACATATACGTTAGTGAGTGGTACTGTTGTCCATCTCTAATTTGCCGAACAGACATAAAGTGTTGAAAAGCATTGGGAAATACACTCAGCAAGAAGAAGAACCCAAATTGGGAAAACAATAATAATAATTAAATCACTTTAAATTGAATATTAAAATAAAATGGGATGCGATGGTGGCACTATACCCAGGCGTGATGAGCTTGTGCGCGTCAAGCAAAAGCCAGAGCAGGTATTAATTTGGAAATGTTAATAGTTGAAGTCTTATTTCTTAACTATCTTCACTTGCAGAAAGACAAAGATGCTGAACGTGAATTTCGTTGGCTCCACTGTGCACTGACCCAGCAGCGTTTGCAGGAACCAATTGCTATGTGTACGATGGGTCGCCTGTACTCCAAGCAGAGCGTCATCGAGCGTTTGCTCGAGAAGGAGAAAATGCCCGATTCTGCGGCGCACGTTCGCAGCTTGAAGGACATTAAGACGTTGCAGCTCACACCAAATCCTGCATTCACGGAAGAGGACAAAACAGAGGGTCTGCTGGACACTCGCCATGCACCCTACATATGCAAATTGATTTGCCTGGAGATGTCGGGCAAGTTTCGCTTTGTCGCACTCTGGAGTTGCGGCTGCGTCCTCTCGGAGCGCGCCCTAAAACAGATAAAAGGCAACACAGCCAGCACTTGTCCACTCTGCCTGCAGCCGTATAGCGTGGAGGATGTAATTGTGCTGAATGGCAACGACGATGACTTGGAACTGATGAAGGTCAAGTGTGAAATGCGTGCTGCAAAGCGCAAGTCTGCCAAAAAGGACAAGAAGGATGCCAAGAAAACGGAAATCTCTGTTAAGTCAGAGCCGGCCAATGAAGTGGCTCCCACGCAGGAGGAGAAGCCCTCGACCAGCAGCGGTGCCACCAATAGCAACAAATTGAAAATGGTAGCGAATCCAAAACGTTTTGGTGCTGTAAACGCCATGCAGGACCCAGAGATGAAGCGACTCAAAACAGATTTCAGTGTGGCTAAAGATCCCAAGGCAACCGATGTGTACAAATCCTTGTTTACCACCCACAAAACGGACAAGGAACAGGAACGCGCTCACTGGATAACCTACAATCCGTTCTACAACTAAGCTAGTAAACTAGAAATTAGAACTCGCAAGCAAAAACAATATAAAATTCTTGTTTTTGTCAAAAATTAGTTGTTATTTTAATTAATTATTGAAAACCGTAGAAGATCTAGCATTAACTCGTTCAATAGAATATCATAAATGTTTTAATTTTTAAACTTACACCGGTTCAAGTTAATTTCCAAGCATTGACTTTTATATAGTATGCTGTACATTTGAAATCAATGTATCCATTCAGATCTACTGCGAGAATTTAGTATAAGATTTTATATTGTATAAATATAAAACAATATAAAATACACAAAAGATATTTAAACATGTATCGTGATTCATATCAGAAGGGATTCCTAACCATACTTTACAGCGTGGGCAGCTCCCCATTGGACAAATGGTCCACATATGTAAGTAAAATGGAATATTTTGAGCACATCTATTCAGAATTCTTCACTTGCACAGACTAAAAATGGTTATATAAAACGTATTTATGATGAAGACATTAAGTCATTGGTGCTGGAAATTATGGGCTCCAATGTGTCAACCGCATTCATACACTGTCCCAGCGATTGCAAGGAGGAGCTGGGCATCAAGCTGCCCTTCCTAGTGCTTCTCATCAAGAATATGCACAAATATTTTTGCTTTGAAGTTAAGGTAAGTTTTGTTGTTGTGAATTTTAAGTGTTTGGCTTAACTTTTGGATTGGTTAACTGCTCACAGATTCAGGACGATCAACGCTTCATGCGTCGCTTTCGTGTCTCGAATTTCCAGAGAAAGACATCCGTGAAGCCTTTCTGCACGGCTATGCCGATGGGCATGTCACCTGGCTGGAATCAGATACAATTTAATTTGGCTGATTTTACACGCCGCGCCTATGGCTCCAATTATTTGGAGACTGTCTCAGTACAGGTGCATGCGAATGTGCGCATTCGTCGCATCTATTTCACCGATAAACTGTACACGGAAGCCGAACTGCCCAATGATTATAAGCTACTGGGCAAGCCGAAGGATCTGAAGAAGGAGAAACAATTTAAGGCTCCGCCCACGGCGCGTCCACCATCGCCATTGAATACCGGACGTGCCGATGTCACTGTGAAACCCGAAAAGGTTACCCAGATCCACGAGCTGGAAACAGAAATGGAAGTGACACCACCACCACCACTGGAGGAGAAACAATCGATGCCCGAAACCGTTGAAACGGAACCACCGCCGGACGGCTCTGACGAGCCAGCTACACAAACCGAGGCGTACTATTAAAAATTTATCTTTTTATGTTTCATGTTTGAGCAGAAAACGTGGCCGAGTAACAACTAAATTAGTTAGTCGTAATCAATGTAATGCTTAGCTTATAAATTCAAACCTATTGACTTCAACTTAATCTTGAACTTTCTTTACTTTAGGGGTAATAATTTTCAATGTAATCTTAAAGAAATGCGTAACATGGGACTCAGTATACTTAATAGCCTCTGAATAAACTTTTTTGCAAATGGTATTTTAATCACCCTATAAAATTACAATTGTGTATATACAAATCTGAGTACACTTACATTTATACACATCATTTTCAATAATAATAAAAGTTAATTTTTAGACATAGAATAGAACATTTATTTTTACACTCCTGACTACATTTTGTAAACTATGCTTTGCAGTTACTCTTATAAATAAGTTTCTTTCGGCCTGCAGCTTGCGGCACTTGGAGCGCAGCTAGGATGTATTCGCTTCGCTGGCTATGCTCATCATGTCCGCATCGATGTGCTTCAACGCATTGTGATATTCTGTGATTTCCAATGCCTCCCATTCGGCCTTGAATGCCGCCTTGGTATCCTGGGGCATTGTCATCGCCTGCGCTTGCGTCTGATCCGCATGATTGTTCTCGCCCAGCACCAGGGTGTAAATGGAGCGCAAACCAAATACATTGAGGAAATACCATGATGCGGACGATACCCAGGCGGCGTCCAACGAGGCCAGTTCCACGCCGCGCTGCAGCATCGGCTTGAAGCGCAGGGTGAGAGGAAATGGAACTTTGCTGGTAACAAAACCAGAGAACATCCAATTGATCCAGCCACCAATGACGACCATGGGCAGAACATTAATAAAATTACCCTTAACCATGTCCGTCAGCATGGCGGATGAATTTTGTACGACTGGTGCACGCGTCTGGGTCTTAAAATAGCCAGTCTCCTCGTTGTTGAAAAAGTTTTTGCGCATGGTGAAAGACTGGGCACTCAGATATTTGCCATTCACGCGCAGAAAACGGGCACGAATCATGGCTTGGCTTTGAACAGTTTTAATATTTTAAATACATGTTTCACATGGATAGCTCACTCACCTGTCCATGATATGGGTCATCTCTGCCTTATTCTGTGTGGATATTAGAATGGAGACGTAATGGCGCACTATGCCCACAAGAAATGTGATAAGCACGATGGGCAAAAATACCCAAACGCGTATATCCGGATCGAGAAGCAGTTCACTCATAATAACTTATTCAAGTTAAACTCGTAATCAATTTCTTTGAGCAACTGAAAAGTCGGCTTGTTGCTAGAGATATGTGTGTATTATCGATTAAACTGAGTAACAATGACAGGCTGTCAATTTTTAGTTCTAATCGTAAGATACAGCCAAAGCTTTCTTTTTGTTCGAACAGAGTAACAGATTTTCAATTCGATTAGTTATTTATCGGTATCGATATTTATGGTATTAAGCAAAACTGCTACTAAAACTGGATTTATTTAAATATTTACTTTTATTACAATTACAAAAGACTGTCGCTTACACTGTTAAAAACACTATTCGCTTACACCTAATTGAATGCATTACATTTTCCCAGGCAGATGTTTATTGGATATGGTCAGATCCTTGCCATCATAAACAATGGTCTCATAAAAGAACTTTCGATTAGTGCGACACTGTGGACCACACCGGGTTGAGCCGCAAATGCGGCACTCGTACCAGCATCCATTGCACTCATCGTTCATGCAATCGCAGACATCCAAACCGCTGCATCTAATGTTTCCGTACAGATCGTAGGCGCTATTCTTTGTATAATAGCACGGTTTCTTTTTGCCTTTTCGCTTCTTTTCGGCTTCGGTGGCGTTGTTGTCGTCAGTTGTTTCTTTTCGTTGTGGACGCTCGCGTAAACTTCGAGCGCTCATTGTTTAATCCGCTTAAAAGGACAATTAAATGACTACAGCTGTTCGTGAAAAACTATCATATAAAAATAAGAACCAAGCTGCTAAATAAATATCGATCCATCGACTAGTGTATTTGTATAGTATCGATGCCTTTCCGCATTAATTATAAATCATGGATATTTGCATCTGTTTGAGAAATGATAATTACATTGAGCTGTCATGTATTGCAACAGAATATTTAGTAATAATTAATTGAGGTAATTAAATATATATGACACACCGGTAAATTGCTTAAAAGTTGTTATCTGCACCCTATATTCTGGCGCACAGAATGCAGTGTGACCATTTTAATTTACATAAGTGGTTCAACATATGACCAAGTCAAATATTCATCAACTGCGACGCCAGTAAGGACTTCTCGCCGATCAATTAAAGTTTGCAGCAATGGAGGCCAAAGCCGATTCGCCGGTAACACCAACGAATCCGCCAGCAGCCGCAGAAGCTGCCAAGGAAGCTAAGGAAGCTGCCATAAGCAACACTGCACAGGCAACGACAACTTCGGCGGGAACCTCAGCCGCCGCTGGAGCAGTAACAGCATCATCATCATCAGCACAGGCAACAGCAACAACCAGCAACAATTCCAGCAGCTCCAGTGCAGGAGTAGCAACAGGCGTAGCAACTGTGTCCACAGTAACAGCAAGCAGCACGCAGCAGCCGCCGCCGGCCAAGAAGCCAAATCCGTCGCAAGCTACGCGATCCGATCCCAGTGCACTGCCCACACGACAATATCTGGATCAGACGGTGGCGCCCGTTTTACTGCACGGCCTGCAGGCACTGGCACGGGAACGTCCCACGGATCCCATACAATTTCTGGCCTCGTATCTGCTGAAACATAGCAATGGCTGCGATGAGCCAGTTGCCAATGATGCCAGCATCACTTCGATATAAGATTCCCATTTCTGCCCAGATACAGTCTCTGTCCCACCCTTGCGTTTGTCTAGCTCTGTAAGTGAAAAAGTCCTAAATAAATGTTTTAAAAATTACATAAAATAATTCTAATAAATCGCGATTTGCGCACCAAATTCACTTAAAAAATAATTATGTTGAGCGGAAAACCCGACTTAGACAGTGATGGGATAACCCCAGGGATCTAATTTCATGTTGAGCAGCTGCAACGAGGAGTCCGCAATCTTGGCCAGCACATCGGCCAACTTATGCTTTGTGTACACCTTATACAGTTGGCGACCCTCGTCGGCAATTTCATCAGCCAGCCGAACACAGCCGGCAAAATCGCTGGACTTCGTCATCACTTCGTGCAGGAGGAGAACGATCTCGGGCAAGCAAATAGAGCGCAGTTTCTCCATCTGCACCAGACGATTCTCCCAGTGCAGAAGCAATGCATTCTCCGGCTCCTTGGCAATAAAGGGATCGTTGAGCCAACCCTTCTCCGGAAACAGCAATACATTAAACAGCGCCTCCGTCGTAACTGGAGGAAATTGGAAGAATTTTATAAGAAATCCTTGCACATCCTATATCAATTTCTTACCTTTTGACTGCTCCTTGAGCTTCTGTTTCCAGCGGGACAGATCGGTGAGATAGGCCTTCTCCTTGTGCTGGGCATTCACGCGCTCCGTGAAGTTGTCTTGCGTATGTTTCTGTGCGCCCGGCTGCGGTGGCTGTGGTCGTGCGTGCTGCAACTGTGTCCAGTCATTAAAGCTATCGATGCCAGCCAAATATATGCGAAAACACAGATATTCGCGCAGACTGCACTCTTCGCGCGGCGGGAAATTGTCGGGTGCACCATAAATCTTGATCAGTTCGGCGGTAAGATCTTCAGGCACCATGGAAAACACTCGACGCACACACTCGATCTTGTTGCTGGCCATATACTGGCGCATCATAGCATTCGCCTGCCACAGCAGCTCACCGCGTTGCTCCACCAAATGAATTAGATACTCTAGCGATTGAATCTTGCGCTTGTCTCCCGCAGAGATTTCACCCGTATGCGGTTCACCCATGGCGGTGACCAATGTGCCATCCGCGCATATGCTTTCCACGGTGTGCAGCGTTATTTGCTCCACATCAAGCCCCGCCTGGATGGCTGCCTCCAGTGCCAGTTCACGGGGACGTTTCTCATGGATTTGGGTGAGAAACTTGGCATAGAGCTGCACTTGCAATTTGTTAGGCAAACCGGCGGAATAGTAGGCAATGGGCTGTGGTTCGCCACGTTGAATAAGTGCATCGACATAGGCGGCAATGATCCGATCCGCCTGCTGCTGCTGCGGCTGCGGCTCCAGTCGTCCAATACGACGCATAAACAGCACAATGTGCGCCATAAAGCGCAGCTGATGCGGCGGCAACTGTGACTCCTTCGGCACCGCGTCAAGCCAACGGCACATGTGCTTCAACAGTTCACCGGCCGTGTCCAGGATGAGATGCTGCTGAATGACACCGAGTTGACTCTGCGCGTAGTCGCGCACTGCCAAATCCTTGGCAACGTTCAGCTCGTCGAAGATCTGCTCGAGCGTTATCTTACCATTCCAATACTCATCGGGCATCGGCTGATACCGTTTCAGGCAACAGCCCCTTATCTCGCTCTCCACCCGTATGTCGATCTGCACCTTCAGATACGCCCATAGCAGATCCTGCCAGCTGTTGTGCAGCAGCGATTTCAATGCATCCAAATGGCCACAGAAAACGCCGGCGGTGGCTCGCGTATATTCGTCGTATTTGGTGGAATTGGCCAGCAGCCAGGCGCATCGCTTCCAAATGTCACGACGCGGATTACCCTCAATGGGCAGCTTCTCGTTCGCCTGACCGCCAACATACTGTGCACAATTGGGATCCTCGTGCAGTCGCCAACCCTCCAATATGGCCGCTCTCCACGTCTGCCCATAATGCTTGCAAAGCTTCAACGCCTCATCGATGTGCCCGCTGCGTATGGAAGCGAAAATGGCACGACTCAAGCGCCCATTGTCCTCCATGTCGAGGGCGTGCAGCGGCTGGCGTTCGCGGACTGGTGCATCCGGATCCAGTTGCCGGCATATCTCGTGGCCCCGGCCAAAGGCGGCGCCCTGCAGATTCTCCAGCTGGAAGAGCGTATTCTCCCAGGCCATCATGCGATCGTGACTCTGCAGCGCATTGGACTGCTCGCTCTGCTCATGGCACTTCTCCAGCCAATCGATTACCAGCTGATACTCGCGCAGCTGGGCATTAATTGAGAACAGCTGCTGGATCACCTGGCGAATGCAAAATAAATATAAGACTTACCCACTACAAAGTAGAAATTTGATTGTTGACTTACCTCCTTTTCGCTGGCGCCCAGCATGGGCCCATCTTGCATCATTAGGTCGTCCTCCGCATGAGCATCGGCCTGCAGCAGCAGGCGATCATGGTAGAGTCCATAGAGGAGACGCCACGTGTTGATCTCCTGCTTGAGCCAGCTGACGCTCGCCTCCCGTTGCTTGGTGCCGTGATTGCCGCCAACGCCACGATCAATTTCTAGCTGGAGTTGATCGACAACCTGCTGGCAGGCCTGCACCAGCTGCTGCACCACATCCAGCGTATCGTTGGCATTGGTGTGCGTATGGTGAATCTCGTAGAAATGCGCAAACAGAATGTCCGCTTTGCCTCGCCCATAATACGCATCATCGTTGAAGTCATCCATGCCGCCATCTGTGGCGCTGAGGCGGCTTATTTCGTTGGAATTGTGAGCTGTACGATTCTGGAGACGACTCAGGAGTCCCAAAGCTCCGGCGCTAGTGTTTCTCAGCATCTCCTGTTCCTCGGGCAGCAGCGTTATAGATAGATTATGCGTTTGCTCATTTTGGGTGCTGCTTAGCGGCGGACGCAGCAAGCTGGCGCGTCTACGTTGGAACGGACTCTCCATTGTGCTTAAATTGTTTATTTTTCCTCAGTTATTTATACAACAAATTTATAGACAACTCTCAGCACGCGACAAAAATGCCGGGAGTCTCCTTTGCAAGCTTACTGAACACTGTTTTCGGTCCGTTTTGCAGCACTTTTGTACGCACATCTTTTCAAGCAAATACAATAGAATTTTCTAAATATATAATAATACAGTTATTATATAAAATATAAATTATATCTATTAACTGTGATTTATTTTTTATTTGCCCATGAACAATTCAAATATATATGAATTAATAAATCTACTTATCCACACGACCAGCATACGTGCTTTAAGAATTACTTCGACTGTCATGCAAATGTTATATTTCAGCTAGGCTTGAACGTGCCTGCACCTCTAAATAAAAGTAAGCGTCGCTTTTATTATTTTGTTGTAACAATTAAAAGGACTTTTTTCACCGTGATGTGATTTTTTTCATTTACACACTGGCAATGCCCAGCTGTATAATTAATCGAAAATATAAATAAGAAAACAAAAGAAAACTATGGCAAATTACGGGCCAAATTGTTAAATACAGACTGTGGAACAATTTGTAAATAAATATATTACAACTGTAAACCTGATTTTTTAACGTAGTGCAGCAGTTCAAGTGTTAAATAATCACATAAATAGTTTATATGACAAAGAGAGAGTATTTAAATGGTCAGCCAGCTACAATTGTTAATACACAAAACAACATAATTTAATAAACATTTCAACAAGCAACAAACAGTAACAATACAACAAAAGGTAAGAACCGGAAATTGATTTTTACCCACATACTTAACATACAAACATATATGCATACAAACTATTTATGTATGTATGAACGTGAATACATACATACATACATATCCACACATATAAGTATAATATGATATGTGTATTTATGTATATACCTATGAGTATTTGTATGTTTTTATGTATCTAAAAAATATACATATTTTACCTAAAATCAATTACCTGCCAGAAATCGTGTGAAGAGCAGGTAAAAATTGTGCACAATTTATTTCAATTTGCCTTATGAATAGATTTTATTTAATCGGTTATTTTAGTGTTTACTATATGTTTGTGCCAGTATATATTTTCTATATATCGTAATATTCTTCATTCGAATGTTCTCCTCTGTTAAAATAGCTCCCCACAAAGGATTTCGTTAGGCAATTGGAATTCCATCTAATCTAATTAGTCGGCCAAAACTCCCAAAGAATTTGTGACCTTTGACAAATTTTTGTATAAGTGAATTTAGGATCTAAATGTAATGGAACGATTTTCAATGAAGCCGGTTGAAAAATATACAGAATCATAACGGTCATATATTTTATTTTGTTAAACGAAACTAATAAGTATTAACAAACACTAAGCCAGGTATTCGGCTCGGTATAATTATATTATTATATTATTAAATTATAGTTGTAAATAAAATGATAAAGGTCTATATTATTATCGACGACTCTGTCATAAAGGTTGGAAGAATCAGACATCAAATTATGTTGCAGAACTAAGTTCCGCCTCATTCCCAATCAATGATTAACTAAGATTTATCTGACTGCTAATTTTTCTCCATTACCAAATAAATTCATTCAAATAATTTGCCTTAAGACTCATTTTAATTTCAATTTCGTACTTATAGCCTTAAAATCCAACATACAATAAACAAAAGACAACAAGTGACTGCAACAACAACAACAACAACGAAGATGGCCGTGCAGCTGAAGAATGCGTATCATCATCTGCCGCTGACAATAACTCCGATCCTCTGCCACCCGTTGCTGACGCCGGCACCGACGCCGATGCCATTGAAGGCGGAGCCGCCAGATTTAACATTTCATTGCATGTGCTGTGCGGAATACTTTGTGCATCCCCTGGCGCTCTACCAGCACATGAACAGCAAGCATCCCAACGAGACGACACCGCAGCAACAACAACAGCAGCAGCTGCACGAGGAACAGCAATTAGCTGAGGATGATAGCACCGATTACAGCTGGATATTTGAGCCGGTGTGTGAGCTGGAAGTGGCTGCCGATACGATGGCATCGCGCAGCGATGAGGAGAGCGACTCCAATACGGACGATGAGGCGGCGGAGGAGGGCAGCGATGCGGATAGCGATAACAATGACAGCGACAGCAGCAGCAGCAATAGCAGCAGCAGCAGCAGCTCCAGCAGCAGCACCACCACCAACACCACCACAAACGGTCACAACAGCAACTCAAACACTCAGCTGAGCTTGGAGAATGGTGCCTACGTGGAGGTGACTTCAACTCAGCCTATGCGCTCTTTGCTGCCCAATGAGTATCAGTTGCCGACAGCCGATCCCCATGAATCCACATCCATTATACTGCTAAGACCAACGTTGAGCATAACGCCAGTGACAGCAGCAACAGCATCCGCATCTGCACCACAGTCCGCATTGCAGCCAACAGCAGCAGCAGTTGCCACTCCACTTCTGCTGCCCACACTTCACATGGAGCCGTCGACGATTAAACGACGACGTGGTCGTCGGAGCAAGGCAAATGTGGTGGCAGATAGTCATTGTGCGGCGGCAGCAGCTGTCGCCCAGCTGGGTGCAAATGGCCAGAAATGTTTTCAGTGCACTCACTGTGAGGCCTCGTTTCCCAATGCCGGCGATCTGTCTAAGCATGTGCGTTCGCATATCTCCAACAAGCCGTTCCAGTGCTCAATCTGCCAGAAGACCTTCACGCACATCGGCAGTCTCAATACGCACATACGCATCCACAGCGGAGAGAAGCCGTACAAATGTGAACTCTGCCCCAAAGCCTTCACTCAGTCCAGCAGCTTGATGGTGCACATGCGATCCCATGCGGTGCGCAAGCCACATCAGTGTCTGCAGTGCGATAAGGGTTTTATCAATTATAGTTCGCTGCTGCTGCACCAGAAATCGCATGCGGCGCCCGTCGAGAGCTTTGTGTGTCCGGAGTGCGAGCGGGAGTTCAAGGCAGAGGCGCTGCTCGACGAGCACATGCGCATGCATACCCAGGAGCTGGTGTATCAGTGTGCCATTTGTCGGCAGGCGTTCCGCGCCAGCTCCGAGCTGGTGCAGCACATGAAGTGTCATATGGGCGAGAAGCCATTCACCTGTTCCCTCTGCGATCGCTCGTTCACACAATCCGGCAGCCTCAATATCCATATGCGCATCCATACGGGCGAGAAGCCCTTTCAGTGCAAGCTGTGCGACAAGTGTTTCACCCAAGCGTCCAGTTTGAGTGTCCACATGAAGATCCATGCGGGCGAGAAGCCATTCCCGTGCCACATCTGCGGCAAGGCCTACAGCCAGCAGGCCTATCTCAATAAGCATATTCAGGCGCATGCCATGGATGCGACACCACCACCAGTGCTGCGACAAACAGCACCTCCTCCACCTGCTCCTCCTGTTCCGTGTCCTCCTTTTGCTACACCCGGCATCAGTGCCGCTCAGAAGGAGACGCTCGTGTGCATTGTATGCGGTGCTCTGCATGCGGATGCCACTGCTTTGGCGTTGCATGTGACGCGGGAGCACACAGCGCTGCTGGACAACATAAAGCTGGCAACAATGCCGACAGTTCCCAATGCGTCGACGGCGGGCAAATGCAGCGCCATGGAGCGACAAGCACAGCAGCAGGCGTATATGCAGCGGGTGCAATCGATGCTGCAGCAAATGAATCAACAGCAACAGCAACTGCCAGCCATGGACTCTGCCGGCGAGGATGAGGAGGAACTGGACGACGATGAGCTAGACGAGGATGAGGATGGGGATGGGGATGATGATGTGGAGCCCATCGAGCAGATCGAGGTGCAGCAATTGGAAAATGATGGCAATGATGATGATGAAGATGAGGACGAAGACGAAGACGATGAAATCGATGATGAGAATGTTGACGACGACATTGATGAAGACGATGTTGTTGATGAAGATAATGATGTTGTTGATGATAATGTTGTTGACGATGATGATGATGATGATGATGATGTGGGACAGCAGCTGGTTACGGATGCGGATATGTATTACGATATTCCCGGTGATTTTGCCGATATGGAAGTGGGCTGCGAGGAGGAGGTGTGCGCCGATTTTATTGAGAACGACGATTATGCTGCCGAGGAGGAGGTCTACACCGAGGACATCTAATCCACCTCACCCATAACATACATTTCTATGTGTACATCAGAGTTATTACTATGTTCTCCACTAGCATTTCAAATTTGCATAAATCGCATACGATTTAATTGGTGGAATTTATGTGAACATTTTATGCAAAACATTTACAAACTCAATCTCAAAGTTTAAGGTTTTTTTTTTTGGCCATAGTTTGTATTACTGCTTATGATTTATAATTATTCATTAACAAGGAAAAACGAACAGTTACCTTGCAGATCACAACTAATTTCACTGATACATGTAAAAAAAAAAAAACATTGACCGATTGTTCCTATGCGAACTTTATTTTATAATGGTCCGATGTTATTTAAAAATGATACCATCTGCAAGGTTAAACACACCCACCACATACTGTCAAGTACCGCTCAGAGCTCTAATCTTTAATGTTCTATAGACTTGTATATTTTTAAGTTTCCCCCTACTCAAATAGTGCTTACAGTTTCAACTTTCACGTCCGGCATATCATCTCTCTGTAGTATCTCATTAGGTAATCCCGCTTAGATTTCTGAGTCAAAATTTGCACCACTTCAAATAGTATTTTACTTTAGTATTAAGCTACACACTGTATGCTGCTCATTTACAAAATGACGCCCACAATTAATTGTGGGCTCATATTTTCCCTATTTAAATTCCTGTTCCTTGCTGTAAGGATCCTGAAGAGATTACATTAATCGTTACCTTAAAAAGAAAAACAGTTTTTTAATTTAATGGAAAGTTATCTTTAGCGATTGCTGAACATAAAAAATCTAGTTTATTTTTGTTCACATTTTAAATATGCCGATTGGATCGGAACCCTACTTTTTAGGGAAGTAAATCTTCATTAATACAGATTTATTATTGATATAGAATTCCACAAAAATGCGGAAATTTTCAACACAAAAGAAATCAATTTTATTGATATATATACAGCTATAATTAGTATTTGTATGCATGACTCTGGAGTCGTGTAGACGTCATCGAGGTGATGCGCAGCTCCTTGAGCTCCATGGAATCCGTCTCGGCAATGCCAAACAAGCCAGCAAGGATGCAACCGCCGGCCAATCTGTCAGTGGGTTCGATTTTTTCGGGTGGGGCAATTATCTCATTGTCGCCCTGATAGACATAGGGCAGGCGCAGGATCCAGTAGGCGCTCTGCGACAGCAGCGGCAAATTGGAGCAGCCCATGGTGAAAGTGTATTTGCCAACAAGCACTTTGGGATCGAGAATGATGTTGACGGGCGCCTTGGGCGTAACTACATGAATGCGCATCAGCTGCGCCAGAAATGTGTTCTGTGCCCGACACGGACACGGGAAATAGAGGGGCATGTTGGAGTTGACCAACTTGGTGCTGGTGTCGCGCTCAATGTCTGCACCACCACGGAGCACCCGCTCCGGACTGCACATCATAAAGCGATGGCCACGCGAGCACTCGTACTCGAACCCAATGAAGATCTTGAGGGCCAGTCGATCGACATGCTTGCGATAGCGGTGATTCTTCCTGCCCAGGTGGTGTTGCTGCTGATGCTTGTTGTGCGGTTGGCCGTGACGCACTTGCACTTCCCAGGGCAGGAGAAAGTTGGCACCGGATAGAAAGCCGCTCTGAAAGTGCTCCTGCAGACCGGTGTGATGACTGTAAACGGAACTGGGACCGACGCACGCGAGCGACCAACTGGAGAAGAGCGGCAACAATTCCAAGCCGCTGCATATGTGCACCAGTCCCGGCAGATATTCCGTTGTGGATATCAGCTCCGGCTGTTGCGTCACATTCCTTTTTCCCTTGGACAAACTCTCTCGGGCCACAATTTTGTTTGCATGCTGAGCGCTGCGCTCCTTTGTCTGCAGTTCGATTTCATTCTCAGAGTTGGCACTGGAGGTGTCGCTGCTGATGCTATTATTGCCCTGACTGCCCTTAACACAGTCTTTCGTTACTTCCACTTCCACCTCCGCCTCCGTGCCGCCCTCTTTAAGCGAGGCACCAAAGCCCGCGATGGACATGTTTAAATCGGAGCCATAGGTGGCCGACATGGGTTGCGAGCACTCATTGACCGATGCTTGTGGTTGCTTCTCGGGTTCCGGCTCCGCTTCGGTCGCTGGCTGGGAATAGGGTTCGTCAGCTGCATTCGCTTCCTGATCGCTCTCCTCTTCCACTTGAGGCTCAGCACGATTCTTGTGCGCCTGCAGCAGCAATGGAAATGCTGCCTCAAAGGCCGCCGCGCGGTAATCGCTGATGGATGGCGTAAAAACGGGAAACTGAAATCTTTTGACTTTAACGCACAGATTGCACATGACAGCCATGTGCTCGTAGTAATCATAATTGGCCTGTCGCAGCGTGTAGGGATCTTCACGCCTGCCCAGCGTGCGACCACAATTGCAGCTGGAGATGTGCATGACGCCGCTGTTATGCTTATCATGCGGCACATCCCGCGCCAGGATGCAGGGATGTCCCCGCAGGCTGGGAAACTCGCACTGTTGCCGGCCATCGTGCCAATACCTAAGGCACACATCGTTGAGCTTGGCTAGCGCCAGTTCCGCATATGGACCGCGTCCCTCCTCCTCGAAGACCAGTGTGGCATTCGCTAGCATCTGCTTGTGGGCGGCGCTGCCGTAAGTGACACCAGCTGCATGCTTATACGCCGAGATGCCCTTCTTCAGCCCCAGCTCACTCAGATGGTACCAGAATCTGTCACAGAAAATCCATTACAAATTGTATTCAGATAGTGATTTAATTACAAACCTTTTTTCATAGTCAAGAATCTCTGTAAAGTCTCGCAGATACGCTTGCTTTGGATAAGGGATTAACATCAATTGATATAGCTTTGACTTGGTAAGGACTTAACTTACATAATGTGCATTCGTTGAAACATAGTTGACATCCTGAACATTGCCGACGAGCAAGTTGTGTATGTTGACCATGCACGTTTGCCAAGTGTTAAAGCTCAACAGCTGAAACGGTGACGACAGCGACAGCTGCTTGAAGGAGCCCTCGTCGAAGCAGTCTTCAAGTGCGTCCTGCACATGCTGCTGCAGAAAATGCCAAACTGTGTGATTCTCCCTGTAGAGCTGTTCATCGGTTTTGCGCGCAGTGTACGTATCGCCAAAGGGCTTGACAAACCCCTCGAATGGCGCCATGGCAATGATTTCCAAATCCTCCTCCTCCTCCTTGACATCTGGCTTGTACATTGCCGCGTAGAGCGAATCAATGGCGAGCAGTAGCCGATCCGGACGTAGAATCTCATGTGCATTGTAAAAAACAAACTGTTTGTTGTTGGGCAGCGCCAGCAGCGAAGTATTGGCACTGTTGGTGACTATATTATATTGGCTGAGCAGTTCGTAAATCTTGTCCTCCGTTTGGAACTCGTGGCCGGAGATGCATGCACGTGTCTTCTCTGCATCCGCTGGATAGTTCTCAAAGATAAACAGAATACGCGGCGTGCACAAACGCGCTCGATCCCCAAGTAAATTCCCTGCTGATGTTTCACGCAGCAATTGAGGGAGAAATTCCAGCACATGATGCTCACGGACATACTTCAATAGCTGGCAAATGGTCAACAGTGCTGGGTCAAATGTCTGGCCCGTCTCCACATAGACGACAATGTGGCAGACGTGCAATGCCAGCAGCATGATGCGCACAAACTGACTACGCATATTCCCATAAAAGTTGTCGAAGTCAATCGAAGTTTGCTCCAGCAGCTTCTGGCCCAAGACCACCTCATCATGGGTGCTTTCAAAGTGCAACAGCAGTGTGCTTGTGCCCGGCTTGTAATAACACATAATTTGCTCATTCGCCGGCTCATGCGTCTCCTCGGGCTGCATGCCAAAGGCGCTCATCTTGTTGGCCAGCGGACATTTCGAGCGACCCACAACGCCAACAACAACTAGCGAGCTCTTCAGCTCCAACAGCAGTGGCCTATCAAGTTGTGCCTTTTGAGAGTAGATTACAGTTATGAGATTTGAGAAAAACTCACGCAACATCCTCGGGTACGTCCGGATATTTCCAAGTGTAATATTTTTTAAAGCCCATTTCTTGCGTGCAGCGATTAAACCAACCAAAACAAACATAAACAAATCGAGATGGCACAAAAACTTAACGATATATCGATAACCTACAACTATTTCAAATGTAAATTTGATAACTATCGATTATAATGTATTTCGCAAAGCGGCATTTCATATATATTTATATTTTTAAACGAGCTGCAAATAAAACGACTGCACTTTTGTTTGTCTAAAGCAATTTAATTTTATTGTAAACTTTTTGCCATTTATAAATACCTTCAGCATACCTTACAGCTTTTCCATATGCCATTGTGTGTGTTGTGCGTATTTTGTTTTTTTTTTTTTGGTTGCTTAAATTTGTTGTATTAAATGAGAGTTAAGTGCATGATTAAGTATAATGTATAATGTGTTAATTTGGAGCTATATATTGTTCAATTAATTATGCGTGTTTGGCTAAATGAGCACCTAAAATGATTTATGTGTTTTTATAATTTAATTTCTTATACTAAGTGTGGGCATAATTCAGATTATACAATAGAGTATCGTAGAAGAGTGCAGTATCCGTTCCTTTCAAGAGAGACTTAAGTTCAGTTATTAAAGTGTTAAAACTGTATATAAAAGGTATGTATGTATGTGTTTTGCTTTTGCCATATTGAGCACATTTAAAATACTTGTTTGTTAGACTTCAATTGCTAGAAAAGTACTACAATCTACTATATAGAATATCGTGGAGTGAAGAACTTGGAGAACTTCAAGGTATTTACAAATAATTTGTTTAGGATTTGTTAAATGTTCGTTTTATGATGAATGCATTTTAAAGTTTTAATTATTTGCTTGACACTTTCTTAACATTTCTGTTTGGATTTGTAATATGAATCATGAAATTCTTTGTGCTTTTAATAATTATGTATTTACGGTAATATTGCAACTTTCGGCTCACTGGAACATCTAAAGCAAAAGTTCCTTTGGTATAATCAGAAAAATAAAACCAAACAACTAAAACTATTCAAGTGTGAGATATTCTTTTTTTTATAAATGTATTCGTTTTATTGCCAGGCTTACATATTTGTTACTTTCGTGAACAATATTTTGTATTTTCCATTCAGATACTTTTTTTTACTGTTTATTTTAGTTATTATCAGTTTCATTCGCATAATTCCTACTCCACGTTTTGGCAGTGAACCTGAGCTTTCTTCTTCGTTTTCGTGATCAATTTATATTACAAAAACATTTCCTTTAAATATCTTGTACACAATTTTATTCAAATCATTTTTAGGTCGCTACAACATTTAAGCACACGATGAGAACATAGATTTATATATTACGATAGTAAATGTATAATGATTTGTATAAAATAAACACAATTAAGCACACATATGCAAAACAAATTATTGGTAAACAACCAGAGTTTCTTCTATTTAATCATTATTATTTATGTATTCAGTTTTTTTTTATAAGTTTCAACTACTTTCGAAAAACTCAGCTTAATAAACAATTTCATTTTATTTTTAGGCCATTTATTATACACATAATGTATATTTATTTATTTATGAAATATCATCACAAAATTGATGAAATAATGATTTAAATTTTCTTATGGCTAACGATGCATTTTATCGGTGTGTGTTTTAATTAAGACTAAACTTTGAAATTAGCAATGCAAATACAAATTAAAACCTAATAAAAAAGAGGAATTCTTCAAAACTATAATTCAAGTGTTTAACTTTTATTCTTTGTTCTTGTGTGGATCTTAAAGCAGCTAAACTTATATATTAATTGTATTTCGCTTGCATATTTTAGTTAGTAAATATTTATGTATTTTGTATGTTTAATGATGGTTTTTTTTTATTATTATTGTTATATTTTATTTTGTTTTCTGTTTTTTGTTAAAGAACCAGCGATTTACAGCGTTTTTGCTCGATCCAAAAGATCGCTGATGAATTTTGATATGTCCGAGGGCGGGCGTTTGCAAACTGACAGTAATCTCTGAATAAAGAGAATATAATATTATTATTCAGAGTTATTATTGAGTAAGACAATGAAGCAGAGATACTTACACTAAGATGAGATCTTCTTATATCGTCTGTGTCCATATCCAAAATCTCATCAATGTCCACATCGATGGCCTCGCTCTGCAAAAGATAAAGCAACAAATTTGTTGGACAGACAATAAAAAAAAGAATATAAATTAGTCACTTACCGGAGGATCAAAGAGCTTCTGCAGCTCATCGTATAGCCACATTTCGACAGCCAGTCGCTTCCTGATCAGGCTCATCTGATGTGAACCATATTTGGCTGTGAGGAACTTCTCCCTTCGCTCCTTAACCTCCTTGCCCTTCTCATTGAAGTTGACCCGCAGATTTGTTCGATTTGGCGAGCGTTCGCAATCGTTCATTTGTTCCAGGCCGCACTGCATCTTGCAGTTGTTATTGCTGTTGTTGTTGTTGGTGGTGGTGGTTGTTGGCGGTTTATTAGTATGAATGTACACTGCAGCGTTTATTGAACTTGCAACAGCGACCACAATTAATTGGCGTTGCTGTAATTGAGAGCAGACAGAAATTGGTCATTGAAATAAATCTACAAACACATGTTAATATATATATATATATATGTATATATATATATTTATCAATTGATGTCTGTTCATTTTGTAATTGAATTAAATGTTATATTATGTAATTGTAGCTGATGCGTCATACGAGAGGCCCACTCGATACACATACTCCCAGCCCCAATTCGAATTCCAGTTATTCATGCTCTTTTTGGCCTAAAGGCAATTTCAAATTCCCGCACCTATGAGTCAGACCAACTGTTCCCCACACTGAAAGAGAGAGTTGGAGAGAGTAAGGGCGGAGTGGGGGGGAGAGTGGAGGAGAGACAACTCCTCTGCTTTGGCCTGGCTCTGCCTCAAAGCCCATAAACTCTGAATGTGATTCATGCTATTTGTTGTGGCTGGAGCTGTTCTGTGGCTCCTATCTATGGCCAAGATTTGGCATGCGAACAGCAAAAAGGGAATAATTGCCCACATTCCACTTATCTGCAGCTCTGCCCACGATTCACAGTTAATTAAATTAATGTGTAATGCATGTAATATGAATGCTCCTCTGATTCAACTTTGGGGCCAGCATGACATTTGACTTTATTTGTTTGACGTGCGGGACATTTACCATTCACACACACACAAACACAAACACACACAAAACACACACAAAAAACACACACACCCACACACTTCAATGTCTAACTTGACAGCTTATCAGGAAAAATTCGACTGATATTTATATAGAAACATATGTGCTCATAGTTTATAGATGTGGTTGGGAAAAATGAAAAACAAAATAAATTGACAGTGAGGAAGATTAATGAAAGCAGTCACAAAACTAATAATCTTCTAAGTGTCCCAAGTTTGTAAAAAAAAAATGTAGAAGCGAAAAATGCAATATTCAAAATTCAATATGTAACACTTAATCAGGAGTTTGTGCTGACCGAAAGTATTATCTAAACAATTTGAAAATATTGACCAACATTAGCTATTTAAACTCTTATCTTGAAACTCTTTTCTTGATTAAAGTTAAATTAGTAATCGGACAGCCAAGTAAATTTACAAATTTTTTTTAATCTTAAGTTAAACAAATTCCGGGAAAATATAATTATATGTTCCTCAAACATTTAAGCAGAATTTCTGAGTGAGAGAAATATATTACAGTTATTGTTCTTCAGCTGTGAAAATAAACAAAAGCCAGGCAAATATTTGGATGGGAAATGTTTTTTTGGGGATTTTTTTATTTGTGGAATTTATAGTTCTTCAGTATTATAATAAAGTATTTTCTGCTAATTTAGTATTTGTATATTTGCATGAATACACAAAGTTTAGAACTTGCCTGCATTAAACATGCATCAGTATAAATAATGCTCTTCTTAAAATTTAATGTCTACGTAAATCTAAAATTAGTATATGAGTTCAAAAAAACCTCCCATGTTGTCTTTAATCCTATTTATTTATGTTTGTGGTAAATATCAATTTTAATTTCTAATTGAGGCGCGTTGCGGACATAGAAATTGGTCAGTTCAAGTTAATTGATTCGTGGTGCATTTGAAAAGCAATTTTCAGTGCAAATTGGCCGAGTTTGTTAGGAAGTTCGCTGGGGTTCTCTGGGAAGGGGATGGTGGAGGAGAACGGGGGTCTCTCTAATTTGAGGCTAGTCACATTTCCTTTCACAACGTATTAGCCAACAACAAGCAGAAGAACGAAAGCACGGGTAAAATTGAATCAAATCAGATATGTTGTCAAAATGGCAAGTGGAGTGGAGGTATACATGTGAAAATATGCAGTGTGGTGCCCCATCCCGGAAGTTTCCGCAACGCTGAACAGTCAGCAGTCAGTGTGTTGGACAGGGGATGGGTGGTGGGCGGATGGGAAAACTGCGGCGTCTGTCGACAGTTACAATGTTGTTACAATTTTTCGTAGCTACCCAGCAATTGCTGTGTGCATGCAACGTGTTGCATGTTTTTAGTTTTTTTTTTTTGTTGTTGCGGGCATTTCAACATCATAATTATGCAAAGCTATTGTTGTTGTTAGATGTGGCAAGCAATAATAATAAAGGCAGCACTCACCTACTATAATCTACCCACAGTTAGGCCTGGCAGTCAAAATGAAAGAAGCCAACGTTCAAGTGGCTTTCAACCTGTTGTCGTTCTTATCTTTGGGAAGAGCGAAAATTCCTTAGATAACTTTCCTATGCAAAGTAAGTTTCCCAGCTGCCTCAGATGGGGCTAAAGTTAAGCGACGTTTTGATCTATGAGGCATGAACCGAGCATTATTCAGTACAACGCCTGAGAACTGAATAAATGCTCCACATAAATGATATCATATCATGTAAACGGGCCATTATTATGGTTAGCACGGTCCTAACCACTAGGCCAACGGATCTGCACAATTAGGCCCGATGTAAGGCAATTTCCGGTATTAAGCACACACAGAAAAAAGAAAAAAACAAACGAAAAACCCACCTTACACATAAAATAATAAACCCTGTTCAACCTATTTGACTTCAACTGTCTCGTATTACCTACTATGCGATCCGTTCTTGGGGGCATGCTGCCTCTCTTTCCCCCTTTCAGTCACACTATCTCTCTCTCTCTGCATATACATATATATATATTTTGTGACGACTCGACATGCGAGTGACAAGTTAAACGTCGGTTTCATAATTGCTTATGACTCTTAAGTAAATCTGGTATCAGATTTCGCCAGACACTCACACACAAGCTAACACACTGACACACACACACAGACACGCACACTGCCACACACATAATGAGCCCAATTGAATGGTGTGAAAAAGATAGCAATAGCTGAGAAGTGAACGTATAACTCAGCAAAACTGAACAACCATTGTTATTTTTAGTTAATGGTCGGAACACAGTTTATTTTTTTAGATGCGGGAATTTTGCTGTTTTATTTTTTGAGTGTTGAAAATATTTCACTTGCCACATGGCTCAAAAAATGCAGTTTGGCCAACAAGCGAACTATTTCATTATTTAACTGTTGGCAATTCGATTTCAACTCCATGTCGGAAAATGAAATTTTCCCAACTCTGTTGTGCGTGGGCTCAAATGGCAGCAGCCACAATTGGGGCATTGGTGCCAGGTTCAGGTTGTCCCTGTTTCCATTGACATTTTTGGCATTTGTTTTTTTTTTCTTGGCATTCTTTTGGGCCACGAAATATGGGTGAATAGAGACATTCAAATGCTTTCCTTTTTTTCGTTATATTTTCTGCTCTTTTTTTGTGTTTGGCGCTCTTTAAAAATGCTACAGAAAGGCCGCTAATATGTTATACATATATTTAAACATTGCACAAACTGAGACCATTTTATATTTTTAACATGTCAAAATGTCAGCTTTTAAAAAAGTTTATAAATATCTAAGCAAGCGCGAAAAGTGGGGGTGATGTTTCACCAAAGGTTTATTGAAGGGGCTTTGAACAAAAAATAAAAAGCAAGATATATTTAAATATATAAAAAATAGCCTGAAAAAATAACATTTAAAAACCATAGAGTTACATTTTAATTTCATATTTATTAATTAGTATTAATTGCTTTGGGTTAATATGATTTTAGTGGAGTTTTCTCTTTGTTATTAAAATTGTTGGAAAAGTATTTCTACTTTTTAAATTTAATTATATTGCTTTGTTCGTGTTCTGATTAGTTTTTTTTTTCGTTTACCATATTTATTTAACATACCTATATCAAAGCTTATTAATAATTTTATTATACTTACGCATTTTATTAAATTTTGTGAAAACGGAATACAAAATATATAATTTCCAATGAATTGTGGCTAATTAAATTTGGTTGTACTTTGTCCAAAGAGACGAAACACGAGCCAATTAGCAAAACGCAAATTTGATGAGCCATCCAAATTTCCGAGAGCATAAAGTTAAAAATAGAGTACTACGGAATAAGCGACAAAAACAAAAAAAAAAAAAAAAAATTTAATAAGCAATAAAAAATGAGCAAATCTGTAACGACAGCTTCCATCTAATTGATTTTTAAGTATCACCAAATCTGGGTCCCTGGAGTGCATTTTGGTATCTCTTATGGCACATTGATTGTTTTTAAGTTTGTGCGTGTGTTTGTTTGTATTGTGCCCCTGCTGCCCATTTATGGCAACATGCAAATAACGTGCCACAAACACAAAAAGTGGCGCAATTGCCGTTGAGACCTTTTACGACGACGAGTTGACCAGATTTGATACATATTTTTTTTATTTTTGGGCAGGCGCCTAGTTTTTCGATTTATGGGCTTGGAGCAAAAATGTTATGCTAATTTGTAGAAAATTACCTCAGACGCTTAATTAATTATTAATAGCTTAATGCATTTATGGAATTGGTCTTGGAAAATAGAGTTCATTAGGAGAGTGTAATAAATAATGATGGTTGGCTTAAAGATATCCGGTATGGAACATAATTGCTGATAATGTAATGTGCATTTGTATTATTAATAATATAGTAATAGTAATATTAATTTATTGCTCTGCTGATCATTATAAAAATATAAATATTTTAAATATATATTATAATGAAAATCAGTTATATTTAATGAATATACATTTTATCCGTAAACACACTATTTTTATGTAAAAATAGTACAGTTGACTAACACTTTATGCCACTATTAAAATAGAATCAGAATTCAGTTTGAATTTTTTTTTTTGTTTTTTTTTTTGTTTTTGTAATTTAGCTTTGGGCTGGTTGCGTTTTGTCTAAATTCTCCACGCCTGCTGCTCTCGCGTGATATTCTCCAAGTGTTTTTGAATGGTTGCCAAAATAATTTTTTTTATTTTTTTAATAGTTTTTTTTTGTTCAACTGCGACGTAAGTTTTCGCATCATTAAAGCATTTGTGCGCTTTTATGGGCTTTATGTGAATAATACTTTTATACTGCTGCGCACTGTTCCAAATTGGGCTAATGACTGCAGACTGCGGTTTGTGGCATTTATTTTGATTGAAGTGGAATCCAAAAGATAAAACCTAACCTTAAAACCGAAAACTTGTGTAAAACTTTTACTATCAAGAGGTTGGGGGGGGGACTGAGTATAGATTTGCATAAACAAAATCAAAATATTCAAAAGAAATGCAAATGGAAAGAGAAGTGGGAAAAGAAAGAGAGTGAGAGAGGAATAGAAAGAAAGATCTATAAAAATGTATATCTTGTAGAGGTGTAGAGAAATAAATATGATAAGGCATTGAAAATGAGTTCATTAAGTCAAAAAGGCCAAATCGAGCGTGGAATTAACCCATATTGAAAACCAGTTACAACTCACATGGAGACGGATATCTTAAAAGAGAGAGAGAAAGAGATGTGGAGAGAGAGAGATGGAGATAGAGGTCACACAGCACTAAGAACGAGATGCTCGATGCCAGATTTTGAAATTTGGAATTCATTCATACACGAGTCTCCATAAGGGGTTCTTCTTGCCGTTGTTGTAGAAAAGTGAAATGTGACGCTGTTATGCTAAAATTGAGATCCAGTAATGCGGGGTCTACAAATAAAAGCAAACAAATATCGGGCTTTGTGTATGCAAATGTTTATGGTTTGGCGGCGGCTTGAGGCATAAATAAAACCAAAAACTAAATAAACAACAGCCGTTGTCGAAGCGAGTTTTCAGTGGGAACACCTGAACACCCTAGGAATACACACAAACAATTATGGAATAGGCTTAGTTAGACCTTTGGTCTATTAATACCGCTTACTAGTGATATTTATCATGCGTCAGCTTATCAGGTAGACATTATAATAAATTATGCATATTATATTTGAATTACAGCAGCTGGCGGATTACATGAACAGCGTATGCAACAAACAGCTGATAACCCGAAGCTGCCACAATCGCAGACTACAAAAAAAAAAAATAAACAAAAAAAAACGAAGAATATTTCCATAAAAACTCATAAATCTCAATAATAATACAAATACCAATACAGCTACAATAAAAATCGAACAACGCAAAAAGTTTTGTTTGGCAAATTAAGCATATTTCAATGGCAATTGAATTTCGATGATTGTTTCACACCTCAATCATGATTGATTGACGTCGGTGTCCTACTCTGCACCGCAACTTCGCGTTCTCCAACTTATCTATTAAATTTAAATGGATTGCTAATTTTTGGGCGCGAATTCCAATTCCTGCGCATTTGTATAGATTCTTTTATTCGTTCTAAATTAACTTGAATACTTTTAAATTAATCAGCAGTCTAACAAAAAAAAATCAATGAATAAGACGAAAAAGGAAAGGAGACAACAATAAATTTGCTGGCTAACAACTGAGTCTATTAATCAAAATCAGGCGCTAATAGACTACTGACAGTTAGGTATATAGAAATGCCATTTGTTCATATAAGATACAGTTTTCAGGATCTTTAAAATAGTTTTGTATCTTACATACAATAAATACAGCTTAACAAATTTATAAGTATTGTTTTAATTTAATTTATACATTTTCAACAAAATGAGTAATTATTTACAAGTTAATAACACTTTGAGAAAACATCAAAAAGTCAACCGCTCTTGACAACTTACTGTTTGCTTTGATAATTAATTTTCTGTATATAACTTTTATGTTTCGTGGCTGTTCAACAATTGGTGGCAGTTTAAACAAACTCAAGCCCGCATTTCCGCCATGTTGCTTTCATTAAGCCCACACACAAAAATAATAAGAAAACTTCAGCGCAATAAATGTAATTGAAGCAACAAGAAAACATAGCTAAGTTCTACAGAAAAATTAATATCACAATCAGCAAAGCATTAAATAAATATATATATATATATATATATATATATATATTTATATTATATATAAGTAAGTATATTATGCCCATATAGGAAAACAATAAGTTCAAGTTCTCTTTACAAGTCCGACTTGTGTTTCGCAATCGTTACGATTATGAGTCAGTTGTGTTTGGGTTTCGGGAACTTTGTAAGACGAATACATATTTGTCTTATTCAAAATTATTATTTTGCCTTATTGCTTATTCGTTTCGCAGCGTTCCGTGGCTCCCCCCCCAACATGGCTTTAATCAATTTTTGAGCGCATTAAGCAAAAAACAAAACAAAAGAGAGAAGAACCAAAAAACTGAATCGAGGTTACGCTGCGGGCCTTAAATCGCCAAAGCGAGGCTTATGGATAAATAATTACAAGTGAAAACACCTACGAGATACACGATCTATGTGTGGTGTCAAGTAGCCAGGCCAATAGCCAAGTCAGCCAGTTAGGCACTCAGTCAGTCAGTCAGTCAGTCAGTTAGTCACTTAGTCAGTCCATCAAGTCAAGTGCTTGCGAGTTAGGTTTATTGACCCTGGCCACATACATGCTTCTGGCGAGAACTAATGGAGTCATATTCAAATGGCCAAAATTAATTGTCATGCCAAAGTTACACAATGCGTATATAATTTTTTTTTATTTTCTTATTTTTTTTTTTGCCTACAAAGTTTTTTCAGTTAATGTTGGCTCTAACTTATTTAGCAACTTAGTTCATTTTTGTCGGCCCACTTGACATCGGAAAAATAAATATAAAAAACTGTTTTTCCAGGCAATTTTACGTATTTGTTTGCTTAATTTTCTGTTTGCGAAACGCTTTTGTCGTGCGAGATTACGTCAGAAAAACAAACATTCGAAGAGGTGTATGAGAGTTCTCGGGCCGGGATATTATTATTATTATGTGAGTGAGGAGCACAATTGGTCAGATTGTTTTTATAAATAGATGGTGATTTTGTCACGGATTGGCCGACATGTTGCGAGACTGTCAACTTGAGTTATGAGAACAATTTCGACACAGAAAATAAGCAGACAATTTCAGGAAATAAGTTATTTCGTAAACGGAAAAACAAAATTGTAAATATAAGCAATCTAAAATCTGTTTTTAATTTAATTATCCTATTTTTCAAAAATTTGTTTTCAGTGCACAACAAAAAAAAAAAACAATTAAATTTTGGGGCTTGCTTTCATATTTCCCATGATCAAAGTTTGGATACCAGATAAGTTTTCTGGGAAATATATCAATGCTTATTTAAGCGAAGCAACACAAACCATGGGAAACACACTATATACAATTAACATGACTTATCGGGAACTGTGCAACAGAAGGAGCAGCAGTATTTTATCAAAGTCAATGTTCTTCAGTTTGATGCCAATCGATAATGTAAACATCACTTCGCATCGAAACGCATTCAAAGTCAAAAATCGTGCAGTTCCGAGAGCGATGTCTGATTGGGTGGGCTGAGGGGACTTGGACCGAGCAAAAACAAATGCGATTGGAGCACAACGTGTTGTAAACAGATGAATGTTTTGAATGCGAGCCGAAAGGCAATCAAAAGAAACACATGAAAAATATTAATTTAGTAGAGTCGCATAGCAAATACCCTGGAATAAATGTGACGGCAAATAAAATATGCTTATATTATGAGAACTCAAGAAAATACATATATTTAGATATTAGACGCAATTTAAAGGTTTGGCATATAATTTAAGTAAAAGTATACTTCAAACTATTTAGAATAAGACTTTAAATAAGTTGACTAAAAGTGTTGACCAAATTATAATACCCTATGCAAGGGCATGAAACAGTAATGTGTACACAATATGAGCGATATCTATAAATATCAATGTTTGTGATAGATAATGCAATAGAAATTGTGCGGGTCTTTCCTCTTGGAAAGCAGAGGCCAAAGAGTGGGCTGATAGGGATGGGGGATGGGGAATGGTCGGGTGGCAGTTGGGTAGTTGTTCATCATAAGTTGTGACCAGGCAGAAAAGCTCGGGAATCACGCAGAACTCTGCTTTAGCTGTTTATTTATTTATTTATTTATGAATGCGGTAAGTTGTATGTGAATATGTGAGTACACACACACACACACACAGATATGCGCATGTGCATATGTACATACATACGTATGTGCATTGGAGCTAATGTAGTTGTTATAAGTTATATACAATCGCAACAATCGCTGTTGTTGGTCGCCAGGCAATGATGGAGGCCATAAAGACGCCAAGCACTGAGTGTATATGGGTACTCGTGTGAATGCATGTGAGTGTATTCAACAGAACGATTAGCGCACAAGATGCAATGAGCTGCAAATATTGACGCAGTGCTATACTTTATCAATAGTTAGTCTATCTACATACATATATATAGCTACAGTTTTATTACGGCACAATTATACAATAAACATACGCTCCGTCTGCCAGTGTCTGGCACTGGGTTAGAGTTCAATGGAACGTGCTATTCCCACTTTACTGATTTATATCTGAAAAGTTGAATGTTGTGTTGTTTAGCTTTTAGTTGGATTTTGATTGTTGATAAGCATTGGCTTCTCCGTTTCTTGGCGCATATCTATATATCTATATTATGTGGCGTGATTGACTGCAGCTGGCTGATATTAAAACACCTGTTATAAATTCCAGTAGTTTTGCGGTCACATTCACCTAAAATATTCAATTCTATAACTCTTGTTATATATATATAAATATATACCATATATCCCGAACAAGCATTGTCAAGGTGAATCACTCATATGTATTTGTTTTTATCGACCCGACAATATGTCAGTTTACTAATTTTAATTACCTAAATATCCGTTTAGATACGTCATCCGCTTAAATATTTATCGCTTTTTGACATTTTGCCAGCTGCAATACATAAGATATATATTTTTGCAAAAAATCGTTTAGTTTTAGATATTTATAAAATAAAATCGACTCGAAAATTTTTCTATTTGAATGGTAAACGTAAATATTTGATAGACATTCTGACAATTAGCAATTTCACAACTTCAAAAATACTTTTAACTAATGTGAGAACTATTTTAGTTTATTTTATGCACAATGAAAAAAATGTACATAGTGTGTATATGATAGGTGAAACTTGGCTTTAAAAATATTTATTTTTATTTTTAGCATCTAGATGTTGGTATAATAAAAAAAATTTAAGTCAATCTTCAAATCTGCTTTGAGCAAAAGAGTAATAAGAAAAATTCTATTGGTATAAAAACTTAAGAATCATTTGGCATACAAATTTGATTAATCAATTCGAAGAAAAAAATTTAAAGAAATTCATAAATCATATGAATTGTATTCGTAATGCGTTTTCAATGGCCGTTTCTCCCACAATAAATTGGAACTGACCACAAATTTTGCTTTGGTTTGCTTCTCATTTGTCTTGCAACATTTCTAATTATAAGCGAAACTGCCTGATCTTTATTATACATTATAATGGTCTGTATGATTTCTTTGTGATTATTTGTCTGTTTCCTTTTACCCTAACAGAAATCTCATGGTTTTGTCGTCGTGTTTGTCATGCTTTGAATAAGATGTGACCAAGCATATAAAGTTGTATAATGTATTTTCTTGATGAGCATCATTAGATATGCCCTATGTTTCTATTCTTGAGGAAGCTTTGAATACGGCTACATTTTCGTTACGGTTTTTTGAATATAGCCAGCAGCTTAACTTGCCCAAGAGTATTTATACTTCGACATGCTCAAGACAGCCATTCTATTTTTCGCTCTTGCCACAATTTGATATCTGCTCGTATTCGAGGTTTAGTGTATGTGTGTTTGGGTTTCAATCTTAACGAGTTGCCGCCGTGTCTTACATTTCCGTTAAGAGAGATATGGCCGCCTCAGCATTTGGGCCTTACAATATGCCAAACACGTCGCCGTTGCTTATTAATCTATTTGATGAAATCTTTCAGGGAACATGTTCACATTTTCAGACGTTACGTTTCAAAGTTTTCTCAGATTTGTTGGCTTTATTTTTGTAGTTTGTTTATTTTTATGCTTTTTTGTTGCCTGAGGATGTTTTGCAAACGCTGCTCCTCAAATGTTGTTTAATTTCAAATTAATCTATTGCCAAGCGCCATTATTAATGTTCGGTTCGTGTCTATTCTGGAAGGGGGGTCATGTCGTTAAAATCGAAGGTCGGTTGTTGTTGTTGTTGTTGTTAAACAATGGCGATTATCTTTCAATCTGAAAACTGCAAACATTATAAAAGTAAATACGTGGATGCGTATCTTTCAATCAATTTTTTAAACATTTAACAAACTATTTAACAATAGAGGGCGACCAAAGTTTTGGAGCTATTATCATTAGCGATGAGGTCAATTAGACTTTACCTTGAAAATGTATTGAGACATGTATTTAATGTGCTGAAGATAGATGTTTTTTCTTTTACAGTTAGCCCAGAGAATAGCACCCTGTAAACTATCGATTAACCAGACACATGGCGCGAAAAGCAAGAAGAAAAAAAATATGTAAACATGTCAGAATCGAACTCGTGTGTCCAATACTTAATGTATCTTCTGCACCATATCTTGTCTGTGCTTCTCCACGTCTTCCCCCCTGTGACGCTTCCGTGCTTTTCGCTTGCTCTGCAACGAGTGATTAGACACAACAGGCAGTGGCAAATGTTATGGCAGCAATAAAACCAGGTTACCAAATGCAGCCAGACACCACATAAAACTCGCCAACGACACACTTTAAAATCAGCACAGAAGCGCACACAGAAGTAACATCAATAAAATGCGAATAGACCGCTAACAACACAAAAACATAACATTAGATGCAAAAAAAAAGTGAGTCTGCGATTGATAAAAAGTCTATTAAAACAAATTATTCTCGAGTTCTCATTGCCGAGCTTCTTTTGATAGAAAGTTGTCTTTGTTGGATTTCCTTCTTATATGCAACGGTAAGTTTTCTAAATGTTTGATTTGAAATCGTACTAATCAAACTTTTAATTTCCCAAAGGATACTTTTTCGATAAGGCTTTCATTAACTCTTAAAAAGGAATAGTTTTACTGCAATGCTAAAGTTTCATCTCAAACTTCAAATTAAGTTTGATCTAACTTTTTATTGGATTTGTTTTTTTTTTCTTACCAAATAACAATTATGATCCGAAATGCACTTTCTACAACACAAAGATGCTTTCAAAAGAATATTAAATAAATTACACTTTAAGTCTGTTTAATTCCTAACATTTACTCATAATAAATATTAGCAGTTATTCTATTTATTTTTGTTTAAAAAAAAAAAAAAACTAATACTTCGAATTTGTTTTTTATCCAATTTTCTGACAGAAATTTGTTTTCTTCCCATCCAAATGACAATAATAATTAACGAAAAATACATTTAAACAAATAAATAAATACTATTCTAAGCATTTCTTGAGTCTATGTTAATCTTCGAGATCACAAAATTAATGTGTGCAGTTCTAAGTATTTTTATGATCTACAACAATCATAATTTTATCAGTATCTTTTTCATGAAATAAACTCGCAGTATAAGAAATTTCAAAGATAAACTTAATTATAAAGTTCTGCATGGGTTTTCTACTCGGTTCTACGGTAGACGACGATTAACATTGACTGGCATCGCTTTTAGAGTTCTCTGTTTGATTTGCAGCTCATCTAATGCTGCTCTGGGAATCAAGTTTGCCCCCAACCCCAACTGAGACTGGAACTGGCGACGGCAGCGGCGACGGCGACGGCGACTGTGGCTGCGACTGCGACTGCGACTGAGCCTGAAGCGTGAAGCGCAGTTGCGTTTTCGTTACGTTTGGCTGCATGCGTAGCCAAGAGGCAGGGCGGGGCAGAGAGAGAGGGGGCAGTGAAGAGGGCGAGTCGACGACCACCCTCCCTGCCAATAAAAAAGAAGTTTCATATATACGAAGTTGTAAATAAGTAGGAGCTGGCGAAATAAACGAGGCAGCCACTGCATAAAATTCCACAGCTCGACACGCACACACACACCCCGTGGCACAGCGAGGCAGAGAAAAGCGGCAGCTTGTGGCAGCTTCTGTGCCGCAATGTCTGGGCAGGTGCTGTGATGTGCTGCGATGTGCTGCGCTGGGCGAGCACGCTTCTAGCCAGGCTGGTCTGGTCTGGTCTGGTCTGGTCTGGCCGGAACGCTTGACCGGCTGATGAGCCAGCGGCCGACTCAACTGACTGGCCAACAACTTCTATTCTATCAGCATATTGGAATATTTTCCGGTTCTTGGCAAGAAGAAAGTGCAGACAAACTCCTCCAGCCGCAAGTCGCATTTAATTTAAATATAAAAAATACCCATACAATAATTGCATTGTGCTATGATGCATATCATAGATACATAATTATTTTTAAAATGTATTTATTATAGTTGTTTTCTTTGAATAACTTTATCGTTTTACTGTTTTCCAGAGAAATTATTCAAATTAGATTGTGCATAATATTAACATATAATAAATATTTATAATAAATTCATTTTAAATTACTTTGCTATTTGGCTGTTTTCCAGAGAATCTGCAAGATTTAATTAATGTGATTTATTTTGTATTTTTTGGTAATTTCATTTGAAGCGATTTTTAATTAGTATTTGGTTTGGTTTAACTGTTTAAAGATTTTCCACTTTTCTGCGGCTACTTTCTGCTCAATGAAATTTTCATTTGCACGAGAGCACAATGAGGGCGCACCGTGGTGTGGAGTAGCAGAAAAACAAAATGCACACACACACAATCACTCACACGATGTTAGACACTGGGTGCACAGATATATCGTACACGAGACTCGGGACAAAGTGTTTGTTTAACTGTTTTTGTTTATTAGTTTGTTAGGCGGCAAAGTTAAGCGTTGAATCACTGCGAGTTTAACGCGCAACCGTTGAGCACCATGAAAAGACTAAAACTGAACTGAAAGCTGAACCGAACCCGGAGGCAACTGCAGCTGAGAGATACACATAAAATGTTAACGTGCCGGTGCCAGCACACACTGTTAACAGCAAAAGAGAGGGAGCGAACATTATGTTAACATACTGTGTACATAGACAGAAGTTCGCTGTCTTTTTTTTGAGGCTATGTGTTGATTGACTGTTGATTCGTGGGTTTTCCATGGTGCGATTAATGACAAGAGCTCAGCGGATGCCCGCGCAATATGTTGTTGAGCTTGGATGAGCTGACTTAGTTGTTGTTGCTAATGCTGTTGTTGGCGTTGGTGTTGTTGTTGCTGTTGTAAACAATGATTACAGATCGCTGGAAGCGCAGAACTCTCACTGCCAGATCTCCATTTAAGTTTTTTGTCATGCATCAAAAGTGAGCAACATTAAATCTGTATTCCAACCGGTATATTTATGGACTTGACAGTCAACACACATTTCATTATCATATCAATATAAGACTTTTGTAAAGAGTATATATAAATACATATTTATAAGTTGCGATGTTAACTTCATTGTGGTCCAGGTTTAATAATTTAATTAGGAAATGTATTCAAAGTGTATAAAATCAATAAAACACAATTAGTTGAATGAATAAGATTTATTTTTAAGCTTCTATAATTTTACGTGCTTATATCGTGATTTTGTAATATAATACTATGAATAGTTTTGTAAAGCTCTTCAAGCAAATAAATAAATCTAAATTTCAAAAATAACAATTAATTAAGTATGTATATAAAATCCGCTTCCAACCAATAAAAATATACACTTATAATAACAATAATGAAAAAATATTGAAAAATAAACAAATCTACTTTCACTTTTGCTTAAAAATATTTAATTACTGAATTTATCCCGTTCCTTAATTTTGTATTTAATTTTTAAAATTAATTATTTATAAGCAAAACCCTATGTCTTTGTGGAACAACCTTTATAAGCTATAGTTAGTTAACTAAGTTAGTTCACTTTTCGTATACTTTCTTACACACTTAGTAACTTATAGGAATTAGGCCAGTCGTACCCCAACTACCCCTTCTCCCTACCCAAACCGTCGATAATTCAATGTGCGGGCATCCCATAGCGTTAAATGTCACGCTGCTGAGCATTGGCAATGGCCATGGCCACGCTTAGAATGCCACCAACAAAAGGTGCCGCCGACGTGCAACAAAAACAACAAAGGCACTTGCAAACTAAACGGGTCAAAATTACAGTTGGAGCTGAGAGCCAAATGGATGGATTCAGCGTGATAGGCTCAGCGGGAAGTCTGCAGCAACAGCAACAGCAGCAGCAGCAGCTGGAATGGGTCATAGTAACAGAACAAAGTTTAGCAGAGACAGCAGAGAGGGAGAGAAAGAGCAATAGAGAAAAAATAGTGAGCACCAGCTGTTAATTAACAGAACTGGTTAGTGTCTCTGGCAGGTTTATGGACATACGTCAATATCGGCTTTAACTGAAAGATAGATGTTTGGAATTGGCTGACTTTTCACAAATGTGACAGTTGTCAGTCAAATCTGTCAGCGGAAGCATTTAAGACAATCAATAAAGACATATTTAAGCACTAGCAGCTTCTCAGCTTGTTGTTCCTCTCTCTCTCTGACTTGTCTTTTTAGCATTACGTTTTAATGAGCTGCCGTTTTGCTCTTTCTTTTTATGCTTGGCATCTACTTACGCTTATAGTATAGCATGCTTTTATACTTGAGCTATGTTTTGTTTCATTTTGTGTGTTAGTTGTGTGTCTTTGCCATTAGGCATTGTGGCATTGTCTTCAGGCACTGGCTCTAGATAATTATGTCTAACTTGAGACGAATGCTTACCCATTGTTGTTGCCATTCATTCTTCGGCTCGCAAACTAATTAAATATTTATGCACTGTTATTTTCAGCTCGGCATTTAAATAATGCACGAGCTCTTTTCGTCATTTTCACTTTTTATATCGTGGCATGAGCATTACAAATAAAGGTAAAGATGGTATTTTCATGCACAACCCACGCATCGTATGAGCAATTTTTATGAATTTAAATATTTAATGCACACACACACACACACACACTTCAAAGCCCCAAAAACATTGACCCTTCTAGCCCAGTTCAGACATGTCCCTAGCACGCGTCTAAATGTTTGAGTGTTTGTGCTGAAGAAGCATTGAACTTTCCTGGTGCTGCCCAAGTTCAAGAGTTCATCGCAAGCAACGGCAGCATCTGTTGTTGTTCTTAACCCAATGTCAATATTTTCTAATGTACCTTTGATTGCTTGCTCCATGTGGTATATTTTATCAAATTTGTTATTATTTTTTCTTATTTTTTATTATTTTATTGTATATAATTTAATGTGTACATGATTTCAACAAAAATCTATAACACATCGCAAATAAGTCACACTTGTACCTATTTTATTTTTTTGGAATTCTCAAGCTTTAATTAAAAATTAAAAACAAACAAATAATTAAATATATATATATTTGTGTTATTTTGTTAGTTATTTGAATTTATTCCTAGGTCATCTCTTAGTTTATCAAGTAAATAATTTCTCGCATATTTAACATATTTTCTTGTCGCTATGCTTGAAGCTCTTGTTGCGCTTTTATTGTGCGGTTGAGCCATTGTAGCATATAACTGCTCTCGCCTCCCAACTCCCATTCCCGGCTCCCACTTATCTTAATGTCGTCTGCCCGTTGTTTTGGGCAATTGAAGGTTCCTTGACGCGGCTTAGCCAATGCTGCAACACAATGGAAAAGTCGCCCTTATGCTTTCGGCTGTTGGCGCTGCCATTAATTCTATTTGGCCCACCCACCAACCGACACCGTCTGCTCCCCTATGGTGTGTGTCTGTGTGTGTGTGTGTGTGTGTGTGTGCCCAGTCCCTCAATACATCCAACCTCATCCCCATCCCGACAAAAAAAATTAGTAAAACAGTCGCGACGTTGTCTGAGCTTTTGATATTTTTTTTTTTCTCCTTGTGTCTTGTTTGGTTTACGAATATTCTGGCATAATTAATGGTCAGTTCGTCAGTTCATCAGTTTTGCGCCTGGGGGGACGGGCGTTTACGCATAATTATCTCCGATTTAGTATGCGATATTTGCAGAGTTCATTGGGCAGCGAATGTGTTAGCTGAGCTGTCTCGTTGTGGGTGTTTCTATTTTGTTATTCATTTTCTAACCAGTTATTTTCAAATAAAATAAATATTAATTCATAAATATTGTTAATTACCCATTATGCATGGACTTATTGGTAAGTCATATTTTGAACAATGGCAAATAAAATTAAGTTCTTTAAATTCAAATATAACTGCAAGAGCTCAATAAATTATATTAAATATGATTTTTGTTGGCTACGTTTGAAGTGTTTGTTTTGGGTTCTAGGTTGATAAAGCATTTAAATTTAGAAAAACGGTTTTCAGTTGTAACACAAGTAAATATTTTATTTCCACCGTTTAAAGACTTTTTTAAATTTATATTTTTTTTTTCAAAACTAAATTGTATGTGAAACTCCATGAAGTTATTCATCTTTATTCATTAATTTATCTATGCCACAACTCATTTTTATATTTGGTTGCTTTTGCAACTGTTGCCAGTTGATCAAATTAAACTAAATATGTACAATAAATCTTTTTTTTAAATTTGGCTGTTATTTATAGTTTTTTTTAAAGCTATTAAATGATACAAAAGATCCATTAAAAAAAACATCGCATAACATTATAATGTAACTAATCCTAAGAGGCAGTTTCCATTGTTGTGGGCTTAAAATACATTTTTATTGCTGATTAAAATTATATCGAAAGGGAGCGCAAAAAAGGTTACTTTTATTTATGAGACAGCTAAAAATTACGTTGCTTTATAAATTATAAAAAAATGTTCGTTTAACATTTATGTTGATTTGTCCCCCGCTCTTAATTAACTTTGATCCGCCCATGTGTTAGCCACAAGCAAGTCGAGCATTTTGTTGGCAATTTGTTTCACAGATTTTTCCATGTTGCCTCAGACAACCTTCATTCAGAATTCGTATCATTATTAAAGTTTTGCATAAGTTAGGCTACAGCTTGGCCACAACAGAAGAGAATAAATATCAAGCTAAGACCCGAAACCAGTTTTGGTTCACCTGCACTGCTTTGTAGACAAATTAGATGCGTTCGTCAGGTGGAGGATGATGTCGTTTCTAAGCTGCTGCCACATTCAACTCCAGACTCTGCTGCTCTGTGTCGTTGGTTGCTAAATTTCTATTTGGTTAAATGTACGAAATTTACGAGTTTTCGCTCACTGCACGTGCAGAAGTGCTTTTCATGCTTTACGAGCATTGGGCATTCAAAAATTTGTGCTCTTTCGACGGTGCTATTGAACCCTAGCAGAACCCATGGCGTTGTCCTCATCGTCGTCGTCGGCGTCGTGCCAAATGACTTTGAAACAAAAAACAATTTCGATTTGGGAATTTTCTTGCTGGCTTCGCTGTTAGGCTTTAAACAACAACAACACCACCCACCAAACATGGTAGTCATAAACTATTCGCAGAATACGGCAAAGCAGACAGTACAAAAAAAGCACAAATAATTTGTATTCTTCAGATACTCGAAATAGTTGCCTTCCTTTGGCCTGGGCAGACAGGCATTGAACTTAATGCAATTTGCTGGCACGAAAATTGAAAGCGACTAAAATCGATAAATTGCTTTAAGCATGCTCAAAAGTATGCAGCAGCAACAAGAGCTGAAGTACAACAAAATGTGGTTGTTGCTGTTTGCTGTTGCTGCTGCGATTAACTTAAATGACATGGCAACAAAAAGCTGTGCCAAGCCAAACCAGACCACTTCCTGCCCCGCTTTACTTCAAACCTACCCTCGAACATGCTGCGAATTAAAAGCATTAAAATCGCTTGCAACGCCAAACATGCAATTTGAGGCGCTCATTTGCAGAAGTTCGCGTTGCTTTTGTTGTTGTTGGCAGTTTGCACTGTGAGTGCACTCTCACTCACTCACACACACACACACACACACACAAACACACAGTTAGCGGCGTCTAACACGCTGCACACTTGACTAGCAGCAGGAGTGCTCCCTGCCCTGAAATATGCAATGTTTTTTTTTTGCTGCTATTGTGGCACTACTCCCAAGCTCACATTTTGCCCACTTTATGGACACCAAATGCTTATTTCTTTTTTTTTTGTGCAAGGGGTTTCTGTTGTTGTTGTTGTTGTTGCCTGACTCTACTTTGCTTTTGTGCAATGTGCGCCAGGGTGTTTAAATAAACACAGTCAGTCTGTGTGTGTGTGTGTATGTGTGCATATTTATATACACTCATATATATATAGAAGTATGCGTTGGTGTAGGAGTGTTGGCGACCCTTTTTGCATTTATCGCTTTATTTTTTCATTAACATTTTCAAGTTGAGTCAACTCCAAATTTTAAAGTTATCACCCCAAAGCGACGCATGCGCCGCCATGTTGTTGCCAGAGAGAGATAGAGAGCGCTGTTAACCTAACAGCACACTGTTAGAGCTGCTGTTACAGCTGTTCTGCTGTTGCTGTGTGCAATTTGGGCGTCTGGTCTGATGCTATTTTTAGACATTTTTGGCTTCTACAGCGTCCAAACCATAAATACGCACTTATATGTTAAGAAATTATGGGTGTATGTGTGTACATACATACATTCACATGGTTGGGTTAGATATGGACCAGGGATAAATGAAACTTGGCAACATGTTGAGTTAAAATGCCTATCAGCAGTTTTAGTCATTTTATTATTGTTTTTGGTGATTACTAACTGTTCATTTTATTATATTCAAAATTTACATGAGACATAAGCCAGTTTACTTAAAAATAGACTTAAAAAGAATCCTTGAATTTACAATCAACACAAATTCTGCGAAATATCATAAATGTATGATGGTAAACATAAATAGCTTGAAGCTATGAAGATTTATTTATTCTCATCATATACATTCTGAAGAGCTTTATTTCCCAGCATATGCCTTCAGGCGATTTATGTTTACATTGTAAGTGACCATATTCTAATTATAGTTGGAGAAATGTTCTCCTTATTTCATCAATTAACAAAATTGTTAATTTTCCTTCTGTTAATTAAAAAAAAATGGGAATTTTTCCGGATTTGCTCACTTGCCATGATTGTGCAAAGCATATAATAATAATACCAGGCATACAAATATATTAAGTTATATACAAATCTTTAAGCTGATAAATTGCAAACAATTGAAATGATAGCGCAAATCTGTGTATACCCCAGCTTTATATATTTTGTATACACAACACAATATTTACCAACAATCTACCTGACTGCTTTGCTCCTAATCTACACATCCACACACACACGCACACGCACACACACACACACACACACCCGCAACCTGCCTGCTAGCACAGCTTAATTATTAAAGGCTGTAAAAAAAGAACATACATACGAACAGAAAGATAGGAAAGCTTTTATTGATTTTTATTGTAACATGTCGTCTTCATGTTTGCAGTTAAAATCTGCTTAAAGATGGTACGGGAATAGGAACAATTCAAAGGACACGGAGGACAGGGAAGCGTTACACTTGCTGTTATTGTTTTTGTTGTTGTGCTACATTGTCATGTGCAAGGTCTGCAAGGTTAGGGTTGAAACGCAACCGTGAGGTTAACATATGTTCACTGGGAGCGTGAGCAGAAAGAGAGAGCTTTCGGAGCTTTCATTTTGGTGTACAAAATAACAAATCAAGTTATTATATTAAACATATTTAAATACAAAATAAATTATAAATAGATATGCTCATATATTTTATAGCTCTAGTTAAACTCAAATTACAGTTAAATATTTTTCAAGCTTGACACTTACAGCTGATGTCAAAAGCTCGAGGGAGCTTTGTTTTTAAGGGTTGCTGCATTTACAAAGTACTAAAAAAAAAATTTGTATGCATTTTCTATTGAATATATTCGGGCAAGCAAGCTGAACAGACTTGCTGTTTATAATTAAACAAATAAAACTAATTATTATTTTATAATAATCAACATTTTTGTGATTCACCAAGTGATTTTTGCGAAAGTTGTAACAGAAAGAAAATACGCATGTTGAACAGGGGGCAGAAAAAATCAATGAGCGTGTAAATTTTGTAAACACGCCAAGCCTTCGAAAAGCGTCAACGACACACACAAACCCTCCACCACGACTCCAAAATTCACTGAGCCGTCTCCAAGCAATTAGCCAAGTCAGTGGGCTAAGAAATCAGACCACAAGCAAGCTGCAATTTAAGCCTACAAATGTTACGATTAATGCCGCTGCTACTACTGCAGCTGCCTCTGATTATGACAGCTGGTGGTCAACCCGAGCTAGCTGCCGGGAGGCCAACCCATCGCCTGGCCAAGCGCATGGATCTGGAATCGTGCATAGGTAAGGAGATCCGCAACAATCACAGCATCTACTCTCATCTAAAATATACTCTCTCTCTCTTAATTAAGGTCATTTCGATGTGCACAAAAACACAATTATACGGACTGGTGAATCGCAGGCAATTGGCGGCAAATATCTACAGGGTCTGGAGCTGGACACGCTCGAGGAGTGCGAGCGTCTCTGCTGCGAAACGGATGCCTGCGATGTGTACATTTTTGAGCGCAAAGCTGGCGGTTATTGTTATCTCTTTGAGTGTGGTCCACCCGAGAATTTCCACTGCAAGTTCACGCGGCATGCGAACTACACGAGTGCCGTGCTAACGCCACAAACGCGCAACAATTTGGAAATGGTGGCAAGCACACCCCGGCCACAGTTGCCGCACATACCCAGCAACAACATATCGCAGCAGGAATGGGAGCTCAGCAATCTCAAACTGAAGCCGGATGTGCAGCGCGACAAGCCCACAAATCTGCTCATGCCAACAACGGCAACAGCAGCAACTGGTGGCTCAGTTTCGGCTCAGAGCGGTACGCAATGCCAGCATAAATTTTTAATATATTGATTATGCTAATTTTACACTTTCCGCTCCCATTATTTATGTAGCCCCCTTGTCGCATTGTGGACGTTTTCAGTTTAGCTGCCACTCGGGCGAATGCATTGCCGTTTACAATGCCTGCGATGGTATTCCCCAGTGCGAAGATGGGAGCGACGAGGGACCGGAAGTAAGTTCTAATTCACCAATTACCAAACGATTTTCAATTATTCAATTTCGGACCAACTCTTTTTTTAGTGCAATGCCGTTGCCTCAACGGCCGCAAAGGCCAACGGCAACAGCAACAGTAACAATGTGGAACAATATCAGCCAGTACCGCCCATACAGCAACAATTGCTGACAGCACAGCAGCAGCAGCAGCCGCAGACACAGCAGCAACAACAGCATGTCATTGTGCTGGGACCACCGCCGCCACCACCACCACCGCCCCCGATGGTCAACAATCGAGAGGATGCCGCCGCTTGGGCTAATCGTAAAATGATTGCTGAGACGCAATCGCAACAACAGCAACAACAACAGTTGCAGCAACAACAACAAGGAGAGATTGTGAATGCGGGTAAATATGAATAACAATTCTATATAGGAGTAGTAACCATTTCTAGAAAAAATGTCTAACTAGAAAAAGAGTCAGGCGTCATAATTAATAGTAATTTTCTTGTTGAAAACTCCAATTGTGACGAATGGAAACTGATTAGCTAGATTGTTAAATTCGTGAGACAGCAGAGTATTTTTGTCTGTATAAACAGATATTCTCTGCTATTCTCCTCCAATCTTAGTCAACGGCACATTATTGGAAACTGCTGAGTCGATGAACTCACCAGGAAGAGTTGAGCTGCCCCTCATTTCTGGGCATATGCTTTGTAAGCAAGGGAACAGTAAATTGACAAGTCCCTAAACTCAGCTAAGCAAAAATAAATGAAGCTCAAGGGACACTGTATAAACAGATAAAAAAAAAAAATAATAACATAGGGAAGAATTTTTAACTAATTTTAAGCAAATCTGCTATAATTGAAAATATTACTATTAATACTTAAGTTAAGCCAAGTCTAAATTCATTTAATCTTATTTTATGATTATTTACCATTTCGATTGAAAACTTCATAATTAAGCTCCTCACAACTAATTTAAGTAGTCCGAAGACAATCGCAATAAATATTTATAACTAAGTGCAATAATAACTTAGTATAGAGTACAACTTGTAGCTACACAAAGAACTTTTCCTTATATCGTGTGACATTAGCACATAAATTGCAGCCAAAGAGCACGCAATTGTCCAGCTCCAGCTCCAGCTCCAGCTGCAGCTCCAATGACCAGTCTGTGGCCAATTGGCTGGGGCAGTTGAGAAATTGCTGGGAAAATGGCAATTACCCATCTCAGCTCTCATTGTTGTAATGGGAGCCACGTCACTCTGAATTGATTTACGAGAGTGTGTGTTGGGTGTGTGTGTTGTGTGTGTGTGTGTGTGTGTGTGTTGTTAGTAGGAGTGTTTGTTTTGCTGGTGTCGTTTTTGTTGTTGTTATGGTTTCAGTTTATACTTGTAATTAATTCAATTAGCTGTGCGTTTGAACATTTCCTCGCTTCCTCAACAGATGAGCAGCTGAACAGTCACATATTCAATCACAAAGGCGGTCTGCAACTGCAACAACAACAACAACAGTCGATGGCATTAAATGGCCAGGGGCAGGTTCAGGGCCAATTAGCGCCACCTCAAACGCAACCAGCACAACCACAACAGCTCCAACTGCCGACCTACAAAAACAACAACAATAATAATGGTGGTGCTGGTGGCACTTTGTATGGCATGTCGCTTCCACGCTCAGACATCTATCTGACGCCAGCACTGCAGCAGCAACAGCAACAGCCACAAGTTGTGAGCGTGCCACAACAGTCGAGTGTTATAAACTGGCCACAAGTTGCAGCGCCGTCAATTCCAATTGCTGTGCAGCAATCGCAGCCGCAGCAACAACAGAGTCACGCCTACATAACTGCAGCAGCAGTTCCACCTGCCCATGCCCCGGCCCCTGCAGCGCCACAGCAATCCATGCTGCCCGTGCTGAATGCGGCGCCAACGCATGGCAAGAATCAGCCAGCCGATGAGGATTACGATGACTACGAAGAGGAAAAGTCCACAGAGGCACCAAAGAAAGTGAGTCCCGCTTCCTTCGATTCCACAAATAACAATATCTCAATCCACGCGATCTCTTTTTCCCCTCTCTCTCCCTATCTTTCTCTCTCTCTCTCCCTCTCTGATAGAAACAGCGCAAGCATAAGAAAGCCAAGGGAAAGAGCAGCAAGGATCCCATTGAACTGGCGCTAGAGCAAAACAAACAGCAGCAACAATTGCCGCCGCCGGCATTGCCGGTGCCTGTTGGTCCCGTGCACGAGCAATATAAAATGATACACGAGAATCTGGCGCTGGAATTCCGCGATCACGATGGCCACTCGGAGCGACCGGGTGGCGCAGTGTTGTCCCTGACCCTGGGTCTGCTGGTGACCGCTGCGTTGGCCATTCTCATTGGGTGTCGCATGCGCACAGTGGGACGACGGGCGCGTCGCATGGGCGGCAAAACGCCCTATTCCCAGGAAGCGGATTTCCTGGTCAATGGCATGTATCTGTAAGAGTGGGTAGCGTTGGCATGTCGCTGGTAGTATATAAATATATATGTATCCAAACATATAGTTAAATAAATAACGGTTCGTGTGCCAGTCTCGTTTGGGTTGGGGTTTTTGGTTATCACATGATCCGAAGTTAGTTAAATTAATTGAATGTCGACATATTTTATATAAAACAATTATATACAAACACATAACAAATAAAACTTAATTTAAAATAATCAATTTTACTGGATTTTTTTAAAGGAAAATAATTTATTATCATTTATTATCTATTAATAATTTATCTGAATGTCAATAAAGACATTGCATACTTTCAGAGGAATTAAGTTTACTACTTAATATAATAAATATAATTAATCATGAGCGAAAAAATCATACTTTTAGGCTGATAAATTTGGTACCTAAAAAATTAAGTTTGTTTAAATTCCATTAGGAGATTTACTGTATATTTAATATATTTATATTAACCATTATTTTTACACAAATTGGAATAATGTAAAATTACCATGAAACACTTTTAATATTTTTTTCGACAATATGGCAACAATATGGCGATTTGATAACTTATCTATTTACAAGCTGGAAGATAAGAGTCGTGCCACTAAGCAGACACTGTCTGCAGTTGTCGTGCTCTTCTGACTAATAGAAACAGTCAACAAATTGCTTGCAAAATGGAGCGACCTTCCTCATCTGCAATGCAAATGCTTTATGCAGAACTCGCAGCTGGTGCGTAAGCGTTTTTATTGGGAAAAAGATAATATGCAATTCTGATTGAGGTGATTTTGTGTTCATAGTTAAGGCGCAGAATGTGCGATTGGAGGAGGAGAATCTGCTGCTGCGTCACAGACTAAATCGTGCCTCAACTGATCACCAAACAAATGCCTCAGTGAATGTGGAGGCAAAGGTTAAAGCATTTCAGCTAGAGGAGGAACGCGATCGTATCCTGGATACGCTGCAGTTGCACAAAAAGAAATACAACAAACTGCACGATGCATATTTGGAGAAGGTCAAACGCTGCAAGGCGCTCGAGGATATGTTCAAGCGGCAAAAGACGCTGACTGGTCTGGTGATGAAATCTGCAATTGATCAACGGAATTCGGGTGAGTTGAAGGCCATTGAGTGAAGATATCCCAATATTCTGTAATATTTCCCCGTTTTGTAAAGAACAACAAATGCAGCTGGAGAAACGCAGATCACAGCAAAATAGAAATAGTGAAATCGAGGTGGAAGAAATGAAGGCGAAGCTGGCAAAGATGCAAAAGGCTCTGGATGAGTCCTATGACATTATCGATGAAATGGACTTTGAGCTCGAAAGCGTAAATATCCGAAGCTAAAGAAGTAATGTGCATTTTTAACCATCCAAATAAAATGCAGGTGGATTTGCTTGAGATGCAGAATCAAAGTTTGCGCGACGAGCTGGCAACCCTTAAAGCACAACTGGCAACGCCGGCAGTAGCCAACGATATCGATGATCCACCGCCCAAATACGACGAAGAAGATGCTCTTCGCACACGGGCGCACCGCTGTGAGTCCAGCTGTATGTCTTGCCTCAAAATAGATGACGCTGATGCCGCTTCGTTGGAACGAGCTGCCATGACAAATAGCGTAAGCGTGATATCGATAATAATAACGATAACGATAATATGAACGGTTTTGATTGCAGCTCATTCAAACTGTGGAGGCGGAAAGCAATTCCCTGAGACGAGAGCTTTTGCGTTCGCGCTGCCAACGCGCCGTTCATGCCAAAATGCAGAAGCAAAAGGAAGAGGAACAGGAAGAGGAAGAGGAAGAGGGGAAAGATTAAAATTTTAGTCAGCGAAAACTGTATTCTTATTAAATTCTAAAGATCCTATTTTAGTTCTTGAGCACGCTTGGCCTTACATATTTCTCAACATCTTAATACATTATGGGATAATATGTATTGCTACGACAATTTATTGTATATATAATTTTTAAAAAATGACTGTTTATTTTGTATATTATTTTACGAATTTAAATACATGTATTCAAGTATTGTAGTTCCTTTTATTTGTTTAGCAAAATTGCATGTCCTATATAGGATAGCATCTGTTCTTAAGTCTTTCGAATTCTATCGAACTATTTTCAAGGACTATGCGATCATCTAAAAACCCATACACTGGTAAAAATTTCACTCGTAGATAGAGCTAAGTCATGCTTGAAATGGTCGGCTTGGCACAGTGCATATAAGAAACTGCTTCCTAGCAGAGACGCACACCTATGAGGTAGTGTAAAAGCAGTTAAATTAATAAACAGCCTTTTAGCTGTGATTCACACCTTTTGAACTGCTTTGGATAAATACGAAAAGTAAGCAGTGCAAAATTAAGGACAGAATTAAACTCCAAAATGGGTTTTTGACTAATAATTATTATCCTATTTACTAAATTAAGCATATATATCTTAAAAGCGATCAAGAACCGCTATTCATATCAGACAGTTATAAGTCCTTTAAGTAAGCTTATATCAAAAGAAGACTTTAATGAATCTTATGTACGCATCAAAGTTCAGTTGTCATGAAAACCGCTTACTGAAATTAAATTTCATAATCCATTACAATAGAATGATAAATGGCCAACGTCGAAAAAAAAACACTTCAGTTCATTGCAAATGCAATGAAGGTATGCAAAAATCATACTAATTTAGCACTTAGCGGTAGTAGGTATGTTTAACCCAGTTTTAAACAAGTCACGCCTTACAAGTGAACATGCCACAATTTGCATTTCAAACAAGAATTTTGTAATAAAGCTGCAGAGTATTGAAAACGTGATAGCGTAACCTGAATTTAAAGCCATCAAAATCGGCAAGCGCCGACTAATGGCAATTAATTAAAATATTTGTTAATGACATCAAACAAGTTATGGCCACATCGATTTGCCACATCTCTGGAGGATCTAAGTAAACCGACGGCACACGACAATAATGAATGGACAAAACTTTGTTGGACTTTTAGTTTTCACGCAATTAATTTCAGTCATTGCACATATTTTTGAAAATGCAAAATGGTTTAATAGAAAATAAATGAATAAATGCCAAATTTTTGACTAATTGCATAATTATGAATATATGATAAAAATATAGTAATAAAAAAAAAATGTAAAACATTGTGCATACTTAGATTTTTTTTATTTACAGAAATTCGAATTAAGGCAGTCCAAAATTTAAATTTTTGTGTAAATCAGCACTTGTGAACATTTTTTTAAATTATTTTTTTATTGCATTGCTCACCTAAGTGCTCCAAATTACTTGTGACTCGATTTTGGGAGCTATTTGAAACACTTTATCACATTGCCACATCCACTGCGACTTGGACTCAGACTGAGATTGAGACCGAGACCGATACTGAGACGCAGACTAAGCCTGAGTGTTTCGATTGAGACGTTGGAGTTGTCATGCTTGGATAAGTATAAAAACGCTGAGGACTACCTAGATTAATTACAACGATTCCGATCAGCGGCGTGTGCATACACAATTCTCGAGCTAATACAAATTGTTCAAATAATGGGAAAAGTAAGTTGATCTTTATATAATGCATGCAAAAAAAAAAAAGAAGTCCTTCTTCTGTCTGTTCAACTAGATCAGCTATTTGTTGTGCATTGGCCTGGCCCTGATTGGCGCCGTCTGGGCAATTGAAGCGGAGCCGGATTATGGGCCAGTGGCATACGAATTTCATTGGTCAGTCAAAGATCCGCACACGGGCGACATCAAGAGCCAGAAGGAACAGCGCAAAGATGACAAGGTCGTCGGCCAGTATACTATTGTCGATTCGGATGGCTATCTGCGCACCGTGGAATATACAGCGGATGACCACAGTGGCTTCAATGCGATTGTGGTTCGCCAACCGACAGATATCAAGATTCCTCAGCCAGAGCCCAAGAAGCTAATTGCCACCAAGCTAGTCTCACCAGTGTTGCCGCTGGCACCCCTAGTGCACTATTCTCGGCCCAGTTACAAGGCACTGGAGCCGGCTTCGGGCAACTACGTATCTGTGTCGAGACCCACGGCTCAGTACAAATACTAGAGTGATTGAGAGAACCAACTGATCCTACTTCGACTACACTTCTTCAACTTCATGAAATGCGAGAGCCTTCAAGGAAACCTGCTGATATCTCAAACATGCCAACTAATCATCTGCCATATTTAAGTTATATACACATACATACATTGTACATCAATTATTACACATATAAAGATGCATCGTAAATATATACATATATACATACTCAAATAAATACTATTGAATCTGTTCTCTAAAAGAGCACAAAAGATTTGATTATGTTTGTGAAATTTATATTTTATATTTAAAGTTATTTTTATTAATTAATTATTTTATATTGAACACTTTATTGCCAAAAATTATTGCCAAGTTTGCTACATTTGTTAATCTTAGATGCTTATTATAAATTTATCGATAATAATTGGCATATTTATAATAGATAGATACTACAGGTAATGGAAATTCGAATAGATTTAAGTATAAGTAAATAGTAAATAAATAGTTAAAATTCATTCAAAAAATCTACTTCATCATCAACCAAAAAACGAATGTGTCATAATTACTATATATATGTATATACATATGTATATATATATATATATATATAAATTATTACTCAGTCTGTAAATGTGATCTGTCATCGTTAGATAAGGTCGCAAAATGATACTCCGATTAACTAATGCTATCTGCGACGACACACAGCGACGAGACACAATATGTTGATAATCTCACGTAGTAGCCACCTCTCTCCCGTCTCCATCTCTGCCGGGCGGCGCACGTGCAAGCTGGAAGAGACGAATTTCTATTGGCAGCAGCCAAAATTTAACGATTGATGCCGCTGACTTGACCAGGTCAGTACCAAATTGAGCGACGCAATGCCTACACGACAAGCTCTAACAGTTAGACTATTGGTTATGCTAATGGCGATGGGATCTGTGGCAGCCACAGGCTACTCCTCGGCTGGGGGCAAAGATGGTGAAGATTGGATGGCGCCACTGCAGCAGCAATATGGCTTGAATCCAAATGAACTGAAGAATAAAGTGCAGCAGAGCGATGTGACCACATTTGAGATGGGCGCACCCAACTATCAGATACTGAATCCAGATGACGAGCCTGAGATTATAACCGAGGATCAGCCCCACTATCGCGAGATGCTCCAGCGCCTAACCAGCTCCCCCAATGGCACCGAAGTGATAGACCTTGCCCAACCCACACCCAGCGACAGCGTTGAGCCAACCCTGCCGACTCCTGAAAATTATGAAAAGCTGCGAAAGCGCAGCTTTGACGAAAAATCAAACAAAATCGAGGATCAGGACGAAGTAGAAGCGGAGCCGCTGGTCGAAAAAACCCCCCGCCAGAAGGTATATGTTTATCGCGGTGCAAAACCATTTCAAAAACGCGAGGCTAATTTAAGTTAGACTGAAATTTGTTTATGTTGCAAATATTGTTTATATTAAAAATCAATTTAACTTGGCTAATAATTCATTTGTTTTATTCTCACATCACATCATTTGAAAAACTTAATAAAGCTGCATTAATCAAACATAAAGTTTACATTTTATATATAGACTTTTTTATTGCGTTTATATTGTTGTTATGCTACGATTTTAATTGCTAACATTATTTATTTATAAATCAAATTAAAAATTCAATTAGAACATTGGTTACATTTGTTTATTGAAACAAAGATAACTCAATCAAAAAATTTGAAAATCTGCATTTGGCAGACAATCCTTGATCCGGGAAATATATATAACTTCCATTAATTTAAAAACTAGTGACACAATTTAAAATTAAATTAAAATCACAACTTAAATAAAATACATAACTAAAAGCATGGGAAAATTAAAAGGATATTATTTAATAATTGTCTACTATAAATCTTAAAAAAAAAAAAAACAGATTATCCATTAGGGACTAGTGACATTATTATTATTATTACAAGAATTAATAATAGACTCACGCTTGCGCCACTAAAAAGAAAAATGCCAATACAAAATAATAATAATAAAAATAATAATAATAATAAATAATAAAATAATAAGGAGGTGTGGATATAGAGATAGGTAAATTTGTTGTCGTATTAAAAACTTTCTAAGTATTCAAAGACCGGAAATTTTTCATTTATTTTTTAGTAGACGTTTTAGTATACGTAATAAAAATGTATTTTGCAAGAAATAGGTACTAATTAAAATATTCCATATTCAATAGTTCTAAAACAAAAGTTAAACAAATCGTTATAAAATAGGTAAGACACAATTTAAAATAAAGAACTGAAACAAGATATGTTTCGTGTCTTTTTTAAATCAGCCAATCGTTAATTGGAAATTCGGCTTGTACGTGTCGAGACCAACAAAATGATTTCCCAATTGATAAGTTAATCGACAGATTGATAAGCAAAAATAGCTTAAATTTCAAGACAAAACAAGAATGTAAACAGCAGAAATATGAATGAGCCACGGCGCTCCAGACACTTGGACAGCCCCAAACCCAAACCCAGATGGCAGACAAAATTTATAAATCCATCAAGCAGTCAGCGCTCAAACTTCAGACACAAAAAAATGGTCAATGCATGCGGAGCTGCATCGATAGGAAAATGAATGTGGAAAATATGAGAAATGAAAATGGAACTGGAACTGGAACTTGAACTTGGAGCTAAAGCTGAAGATGAAGCTTCAAACAAATCAGAAGCGTGTGGCTATCTGAGAAATGTATGAAATTCTTTTACGGAAGCGCAGAAGAAATGCGATTGTGTGATTGTCGTTATGTATATATATATATATATATATAAGTATATGTATAAGAACATTCGTCTGTATTGAGTGTCAGCGTTGGCGTCCCCTCCCTCCACCCCCTGCCAGCCGACGAGCTGCGTAGCGTTTGGAACGTGATGGGGGCAACGCTTCCGCGACCCATTTTGCATAGCGCTGTAATATTTGCAAGTAGCTGCACTAAAAAGTATTTAAGAGCTATTCAGCATATTGTGTTGAAGAAGTTGCACGCGACACAGCGGAGAGACGAACGCCGAGTGCCATCCAAAATCCAAATACTGCTGAAAGGTACAAAAAATCAAAACGAAAATCAATCCAATTGGGGATTGTGTGTCGCATTACTAAATCGACCCATATTTTTTATAATTCATTATTTGTATTATTATTTTTTGTTGCTTTTTTGCAGATGATTGTGCGAAGCAATTTCATATTTACCCTGCTGACTTTGGGTGGCATGGCGCTGAGCCAAGCCCATTTTCCACAGTACTGTGCGGAATGCGAACAGGAGATTTGGGAGCAGGTGCCATGTAGTGAGGTAAGCACCACAACACAACGTCCGCCGTCCACAACGACGGGCTCAACGCAACCGTACATAAGCACAACGCCACGTTCGATATCGACGACGACTAGGAGAACCACAATGCCACCCACAGTGTACCCACCCACATTGCCACCCACAATGTACCCACCCACATTGCCACCCACATTGCCACCGATCTATACGACACCACAGACAACATATGTCGGCAATCCGGCAACATATAAGAAGTGCTACTGTGAGTGTAAATTG